>CAKNXH010000539.1:91173-165611 GCA_932178445.1 Andricus quercusramuli | reverse complement strand
AAATGAATATAATTAAAACCTAAAATGCGCTGCTCTAAAATACTCGCTGCAAAGATTCTTAGGAAGAAAATCATAAAAATCACCTTTTATTTCTATAGCGCTCTGAATGAGGGTGTCTCGCGGACCGGCAAATCAGGAAAACCCTGGAATTTTATTTCACTTGAAAAAACCCGGGAGCTTTATTTAATATCAAAAATTGTATCCACCTATTGAAAAATCTACTTTTTTCTTCTTACCTTCTTTTTATTGTTTATTTGATGATCAGGCAAAGGAGAAGCAGATAGCTTTACGTATAGCACATTATAGTCGTTGCCAAAAGAGTTGAGATTTTTTCTTAATAATGCGTGAATAAGGTACGTAAATCCGAGTAGTTTTTATCAAAGTTTAAGGATTTCAATTCTTCTTTTTAGAAATGGGAGGCTGAAATGTAACTAAAATTCTAAAACTTGATAACACTGCGACTCAACTTTTGTAGGTTATGTTCGGTTATGTATATTAAGATTTTAAGTCCAATCGTCTTGTTCAGACTGTAATTCTGGTCGAAATTTGAGTCAGAATTGATCAGAGAAAGATCTATTTATTGAAAGTTATGAATAATCATATTTTTTCATTAAATTAAATTGAATTAAATTTTCATTTTTTCAAGGGAAAATCACTCGTATGCCAATAAAACCTTTAAATAAATGATATTAATTTGATTAATATTTATTTCAATTTAGTTAAGTATATTTTTATACTTCCTCAAGAGTTTTAAAAATCTTTACATGTGTTTTTGAAAAATAAAGGAAGGTTCTTTCTGACATAAATTTTGTGTATGTATTTTGTGAATTTCATCATTTATTTATACGTTAGTTGAGGACAAATTACAAACTGGTCGGGAAACCCCGCGAATTTTAAATTGCCTGATTACTAGACACCCATTCGAACCCAACTTATCCATAAAAACTTTTTAAATAATATTTCAGCTCAAGACATCTTTGTGGATTCACTTGAACAGTTAGTGCTGCCAGAATGGTCAACTGTTTTGGAGAGTCTGATACCCGTGGCTGGCTATAGAATGCGGTTTATAGAAAAAGCTAAGGAGCTCCTTGAAATTACCGTGGTATGTATCCATACAGTACTATGTAAAGTTGAATCACTGAAATTTCATTGATAATCTGTGACTCTTGACTTCTTTATCACGATTTGAATTCGCGACAAGTGATTAAGAATCACTGAAAATTCATTGAAATTTCAGTGTCGGTTTGCATCAGTAAATCACTCGCTGAATTTTCGTTAAAGGACCGTACTTAAATTACGTAACAGCTGAAGGGGGGGGGGGGGAGACATTTTGCCACGATTTTTTACGATAGGGGGAGGAGGTACTTCACTCATGTACGTAATTTTTGCAAATTTGCAAAAACTTCCTCCTGAAGATTATTATCTTGTTAATTATACATTTTATTATTTTTGTGAAAATTCTACAATTTTCTCAAAAGGACATCCATCTTGGTTAAAATTTAAACTGTTTTGTTACAAAATTCGCATTTTTGGGTTGAAATTTCAACTCAAGTCATCTGAAAACTTTTATTGAATGAAAACTATTTTTTGAAAATTTTTCATTTTGGTTAAAAATTTTACTGTTTTGCTGAAAATTCAGCTATTTAGCAGGAAATTTATTTTTTGCTTAAAATTCACAGTTTGGTATTGGAAAGTGAACTAAAATATTTTTTTGATGAAACAGCATCTGTTTGGTTGAAAATTCGTATTGTTGTGTTAAAAAGTCAACTCACATCTTTTTTGGATGTAAATTCAACTTTTTTTGAAAATTTGTCTTTTTTATTTTAAAATTCACCTAATTTTCACTAATTAAAATCTTTCTTGCATAAAAATACAACTCTTTGTTTGGAAAGTCAATGAAAATGCAACTATTTGGTCGATTTTCATAATTTTGTCGAAAAGTCACCCTTTTTGGTTGAAAACTCGTCTTTCTGGATTGAAAATTCAATTTTTCTCGTGGAAACTTATTTTCTGCTTAAAAATTCATATTTTGAAGCTGAAAAGTCAACTGAAATCTTTTTTTGGAGAAAATTCAACTACTTTTTTGAAATTTTTCTTTGGGATTTAAAAATTCATCTGTTTTAGTACATATTTGATTTTTTTTAAATAAAAATGCAACTGTTTGGTTAGAAATTATTTTTCTTTTGCTTGAGGATTCAACAATTTTGTTGAAAATTAATATTTGTCAATTGAAAATTAAACTACTGGGGTGAAAGTTTAACTACGTTGCTAAGAATCTATTTTTTTATTGAAGGTTTGTGTCTTTGGTTGAAAATTTCACTATTTTGTCGAAAATCATTTTTTTGTCAAAATTATTTTCTTGGTTTGAAAATTCATTTTCTTTGGGTGAAAAGGCATTTATTTCTTGAGAAAAAAATCTGTATTTATTGCAATTTCGTATTATTAGTTTTAAAATTCTTTTTCTTTATATATAAATTTTATATCTTTTTATTGAAATATCAATTATGACACTTTTTTGTTGGGAATATATATTTAAGTTGAACATTCAACAATTATGTTAAAAATTTAATTATTTTGTTGGAAATTCAAGTATTTTGTTTTATTCCGTTTATAAAAGATTCTATGTTAAAAGTGTCACAAGATTACAATTCTGGTATTCGATTATTAATGATCAAGGAAAATGTAAAATTAGTTAAGGAAATATCAGGGAATTTTGAAGTTGAATGTCTTGCCAACAAAAGTTAGGTACAGTAAGGGGGGGGGGGGGTCTTAGAGTGTGCCTATATAACCCGTTAAGTAATTTAAGTACAGCCCCTAATGAAAAATAAATTTTATCAATCTATTTCTTTCACAAATGTCACAGGATCGATCGAATCAAAGCACTAGTCTTGTCAGGGTATCGGATGAGTCAAGTTCAATTCAGAATAATATTAGTTATCAAAATCTTGATAAAACTAGCCAATCTGTTGAATCCAATAAGAAGAGCACTTGCCCAATTTACCGGAGAAAGCCTGGAGAGAAGAGAAAAACTTCCAATAATTTCGAAACTGCTGAAGGACATGGAAAAACATCTGAGAGTGTGAATGTAATTCAGAGAATTCGTATATCTAATAATAATTGTATTACTTATATCAGCTATGTTATAATATTATTTCTCTCTATGTGCAGGATCAAGAGTTGCGCAGCCTTCTAAGCAAGACAGGCACTCGACGTTGTCTTTTGGCTCAGGCAAGCAAAGCAACGTTACTGATGAAAGAAAAGGACCAAAATAAACTGGCCGAATGTATAATAGAAGATGAACTTGTCAGGACATCAAAGTAAGTTAATAACTGCTGGAAAATAATTCGCCCGCGCGAAGCAAAAGCTGAAATTTTTTCGTAATATTAAATGTGTTGCTTATTATTTTCAGGATCGAACGAGCAGAATTTTCGAAAATAGTTGAGACCATCAAAAGCTTATTCCCTGACGAAGATGCTGTGAGTGATTCATTATTTAAGTTCATTCTTATGTTAACACTTCGCTCGCGATAAAGAAAGTTTATAAAGTGTTTATTTTCTAACAGGAGACTTATTATATTCCCTACCGGATGGAAGGCAATCGAAAAGGCCTGGCCAAAGGAAAACTAATATCTAAATACTATTCTCTGCGGAAAGAGTTGAAAGCTGTCGGTATCCTAGAGGAAGGAGCTAATTCTGATCTAGGAAACGATGATCTTAGGTGACTGCTTAGGTATCCGCACGAAAGAGCATATATGTGACTGATATATATTGTGCAAAAAAAGTTCTGGAAAACTTTATTGAAATGAACGAAATATTTTTTTCTGAATTATATTTCGCTTTTAAATAAAATACAAGTAAAGACTATTAATGTTTACGAACAACATTTTCTTTAAACTGAAATTTGTAAAATGGTTTGAGTTGAAAAAATTTAAATAAAATATATACATTTCGTTTCATTTGATATCAGAGTTTCTTGTACATATTGATATGTATTAATTATAACTTGTTGTTTTCAAATTAAGATTTTAAATTATTAAGTCATGTATATATCAAATGCAAAAATAAATATTTAAATATTCAAATATTCATGGATCTCGTTACTTCATTTTTTAATCATCATACCTAGAAATATATCGGCGCGTTAGCTAGAACATTTATAGGCACTTCAGCCAGAAAACTTTGCTAGATAGGCTGTCACGTTTAGCTATATTTTCCAGCTAGAATTTCTAGCTGAACCTGGTTGGGTATGACACCTATACTTGTTTAGCAATAGAAATATAGGCATGACAGCTAAATTTTCTAGGTACTGTACCTATATTTTGCCTGCAAGAAAATCTGTTCAATACAGCTAACTATTTAGGAAGACGAAATCCAGCGATACTTTCTAGCTGGGATAGCTAGAATTCTAGATAATACGCCTAAACATTTTTTTCAGTGTGTCTTTATTATTATAAATTAAATCAGCTGCCTCTGAAATTAAGGTAAATTTTAATATGTATCAAATTACTTAATCCATCTATTATTCTAAGCTGGGACCCTTTTCAGGGTAGCTTCTTCGTTTCTTATCGCGTGACATTTCCAGGTTAGGTTTGGCTTCGGGTTGATCGCGGAAAGTTTCACGATTACAAATGAAATTTGATTTCAGTTATATTTAACAAAAGAATGTGGTACATGTTTCTGAACGTAAATGTAATTACGTCCGTCGGGTGGCCTTTCCTGATTAATTTTTCATTGTCCCTGACCACTTATATTTCAAAACTAGACTTCTGGGCTTCTGAACAATTTCAATAATCACATAATCTCCTATAAATGGAAAAAATTGTTACAGTATTCCCTGACATGCAGCCATTCTTCTGAATCTTGTAAGATGATATTTATGGCAAGGCTTAATTTGCTCTACTCACTGTACAAACTGCAAAGGAACTTTGTGTATAATCCTCGAAGTGATGTCAATAACTGGTTGGCACATCAGGACTTCATTATCCAAAGTCTCCTCCAATCACACAAATTGAATATTTGAATCTGTGGCATCTACTTCAACAATTGTAGGCTCATTCTCTTTATTCTCAATATTGACTTGTCTCTTTCCTTTGCACTTAGTCTTCTTCTTCTTCTTCTTAGAGCCTGTATGAATAGACTTTACTTTGTCTTCCACTTCAGTTCAGTGAAAACAAATATTTTCTCATAATATTGTACCACTTGATCAGTTACTTTCGTGATTTTGTGACCCATTAACTTCTTGTTGTGCCAAAAAAGATATTCAGGTATTAGAAGAATTGGCCACTGGTGTTGTATTTCATCAGCGAATGGAAGTTGTAATGTATTATTTGAAAACCTTTCTTGTTTAGCGTAAGTTGCTTCCAAAAGAATATAAACGTTGAAGTCGACATCAGCCATTAACATGTACTGCTTAAGTAATTCCTGCTTCTCTCGTAAAGTCTGCTTAGTCTCCTTTTGGATAAAAAGGTTGCCAATCGATAGAACTTGCCATGGCACAACTAAGTACTTTTTCATGTGAGATTGGCACTTTTTAAAGGCATTTTGCAAGTTCGTGAGAGGAAGTCTGTTTAAATAGGCAATTCTATCTTTTGTTTTTATTTTAATTCTGGCATAACCTAGTGCAAACACATCTTCATCATGCGTGTCCTGAAATATCAATGGATAATCTTTTACCATTTGCTTAGCTATCAGTAGAATTTCTGGGTCTTGAATATCCCTGTATAATTTTTCCGTATCTTTCACTTGTACAGAGAAATTTCTTATTTGGTCCGCGATTTTTTAAATCATAATTTTTATCATAAATTTCGTACGAATCTCTTCTTGTTGTGAATCCCAATACGGTTCAACCACGGTTGGCCATTGTATTTTTAAATTGTTCCAGTTGACAGTCGTGTGATGGACTGTAAGTGTTCCGTTGTCCTGGTTCATCAAATTAGGCAAAGTGTTATAAGTTGACAAATTCGAATCGTCTAGTCTCGCCAATTTGGCAGGGGTTCCACCTGTGTTCAATTCAGATTCATTTTCATCATCGCTATAATTCAGCTCGGACAAAGTTGATGCCTCTACTTCTTTCCTTGCAATAATTATTACCGTACAATTCGCAGGTTCTCATTTTCCGTTCGGTTCAAGCAGAAGCAATACTTCTTGCAGCCTGGAGTTTTCTGAGGTCAAGAACTCTAATACAGCATCGTCGCTGAGAGCACTTCCATCATCTTCTAACACTAATGTTGTACAACTCTTATTTAGTTTTTTATTGGCTGCCTTTAAGAGAAGATTCACAACCAGTTGTGATATTATAATAGATTTTTAAGTTCTCGTAGCATTCCACAATTGAAAAAGACACGCCCTCTGAAAAAAATTACAGACCTATTTATTGAAAATTGTATGTTCAATGACAGGATGTATACTAGGGTGTGTCGAAAAAATCAAATTATGGAAATCGAAATAGGTACACCTTATGGAAAAGAAGTATATTAGCACCCTGAGAAAGTATAATTAATTTGGTGTTCGTTCATAAAAGCCTCCAACTTGAGCGTTAGCAAAATGTGATTAAAAAAAAAAAATTATTTCTGTAGTTTTGATATTTCCGGTATGTCAATTTTTTTCATGTCTTCGAAGCTTTTTGGTTAACGTTTCCTATGTGATAATTTATGTTCAATGGATTACTGTTTTCAAAAAACAATTTTAAAATCTATCAATTGATCCATTCTTCGAAGGAAATACTTTTTTTCAGTTTGGAGGAGTTGGATAAGAAAATAAATGTTGGAAAACAGTATCAATAGTCGAATGTTGTAAACTGTGAAATGTGGGAAATAATAGAGGAATTTTCAAATATCAATATCAAGTGATGCATATTTGCAGGCGTACACTTTGGTGCGCTCAATATTCGTTTTGCAAGAGTAGATCAGGGATAATAATGTTTTTTATTTTTGTCTGCATCTTCATTGCCATCTTTCTTCAGCTCAATCTCTATCGGTTAAATTAGATAAACATTGTCTGTGTAATACTTACCGCACGTATATTTATTTCTTAAAGAACTTGTCTGGAGATCAAAAGGATCTGTGAAAGGTGCAAAACTGATTTTAAACATGTTTAAAAGACGTTCCTTTTCAGCTTCTGAAAAGTAGTCATCTCGCAAAGTAGTCTGAAATTGTTGCAATAAACGTTGAAAAGCTGAACCTATTCCCTGGACAGTACCCTGCAGGATGGGCTCTGTGGCAAAATGTTCCGCACTCAACAAGAGTATCATTTCGGCTAACATTCTAGTCAATTCTGCATCCTTCTGTTTCGCCTACTTTAAATGTGATGTCATTTTATGCACCTTCTCCTACAGCAGTATCATCGTTAAGGACAGATTGTTCATCTTCATCAGAATCATAGTCCTGTATATCATCTTCGTCATCGACTCTGCCTCTCAAATCATCATTATCATCGTCATCTACATATTCATGTACATTCTTCGTAAAATCGATCTCCATTTTCTCATCCTCATCATCTACATTTCGACGATATGTGCTTAAGTGAATTGCAAACGAATTCCTGCTGTAGAAAATATATTCTGAAGAAATAAATGTAGCCTCAAAAAGCTTATTGGCAGCTGAAATCACAATCAGCTTTGATACACAAATATCGTTATTCTGATTCAAAAAATGTACCCGCGTTGTAAATCCAATAAACGTGTTTCGTAAAGTTTTCATAATTTGGAAATATTTCAAGCAACCATGATGTTTGAATTCGGTTCATTTCTATGGATAACTTAGAAGGTGGAGGAACAAGTGGCACATGTATGTGGCAGCAATATCATTGTTAAATAAATGTAACAAATATGGAGATTATTTGAAGAAGTAATTCTGCAAAATTTTCCAACTTATTCCTCTATTTATTCTAATGCACTACCATGCAATTTTAGGACAATGCAAAATACCTACCCTCGGAAAATATTGCATTTGTACAACAAATCCAAGAAATCGTTTAAAAGAAAATGTGAAATACGTGTTGTAAATTGAAGACAATAAAATCTTCAACAGTTGAATTTTTTTTATAACATTGTTAACCATTCAATTTTCAACCAATACACGATTTTGTACATTAAAAAAATTTAATCATCTGTTTCTTGTTGCAGAATTCAGTTCACAATTCGAGTGTTTGCCTAATGGCGACGAAATTCCTGGTGTTCCACGAAGCGAATCTTCTTCTTTTTCTTCTGACTTTTTTTCTTCTGAGGAGCCTCCTCTTCGAGCCAGATCCAGGTCTCCTGCTGCCAAGCATCCTCCTTATATCTTCGGTTTCAAATTTGAAGAACTCAAATCGATTCGACTCATTTCCCGCACAAATGTGAACCGAACATTCGAACTTCGAAGATACACTTTTCCTCCCAATAAACCAATTCAATTGAGAACATTAAAAAATGTCCATAAGCCTATGCCAACCGAAGAACAAATTGTATTATCAACGTCCAATGGTGATGTTTTTGCAATATACGAAAAATCAGAACGTGGAGAGACTTTATGTGGAATATATACAGCGCTTATTATGAGGGAAAAGCGGGCGACAATAAACATGCACAATGGCGCGGTTAGAGAATTGACCCCAGAAGAAATTGAGGAACCTCATTTAGGCTTCCGTCACAAAATCACAAGGTGTTTTAAAATAGTACGTGTGTAAATCACAATCCTTTACACCGCCAATTTAATTTTATGGAATCTACTATCTGCGCGGACAGACAAGAGATTAAAGGTTCAAGCATTGACAACTGTAAATTTACAATTTTGAATTCCCTCATGTTACAAGTTCTTTCGCTTTAACGAATACATTCTCTTCACTTGTCTCGCGCATTCAGCTCGATTAAAGTGTATCCAAAAGGCGAAATTTTCTACGTTACGTTGACATCTATTATACTATACTAAATTTATGTGTTATTAAATTCTGTACCTTGGATGGATACGGCCTATTCAGATATTGCAAAATAAAGTACTATTCCTTATCATGATTCTATTTTAGTTACCCTAAGGAATAGATACGAACCATTTTTTTAGATAATTAAATAATGTTGAACTGACCGGCGCTCATTGGCTCTAGTTCGCATACAGACGCGCACTACAAGTCTATCAACTATATTACAATCCAACATGCTCAGATACAGGCGACTCAATTAGCATCACTGATTTCAAATGCAGTACCACACACAGACACACTACTGTTGAGCGGAAAGGTCGATAATCGTTGCTATCGACATTTTTTCCATTGCATTCTTACTCACTAATGCTGAGCGGAACATCGTGTCAGACCTATAATAAGTAAGCGTTGCTCTCGAAAATCGTCACAATCGAAAACCACAATATCGTTCAGAGATTTCCTAATAAGGATTGGCGAGCTGCTGCTCCAGGGCGGCGCTGTCGCGATTCCGACGTGTGAGTGCTACGCCTCTCTCTCTTGCTGCGCGAGCAGCAACCACTCTGAGGTGATGCTTCGTGATTTTCTTATAGCGCAACAGTGCTTCTGCTATTCGGAACGAGAAGGAATGGACCCCAAGGGTTTGTTGCCTGAGCGTAGCTAATGCCGGGCTCTGGCATAAGACAAGCAGGGATGTTTCATCATCTCTGCCGGATTCACTGCACTCTGTCTTGGGGTTGCACCCCATTTTGTGCATGTGATAATTCAGGTGACTGTGCCCTGTAAGCATCTGAACCACTTACCTTATGTCTTTCTTGCGTAAACCCAGTATTTCGCTGGTTCTGCCCATCCTGTACGTATAGCCCAGGATGACTTTCGACTTTCGGCAACCCTGGCTTTGGATGCCCATCCCGAAGCAGCAAGATGCTAGTTCCAGTATCGGTTCTGGTCCTATGTATTCACTTGCTGCGCCGCCTTTTGCCAACTGGTCCGCCTTTCCGTTGCCCTTAATGCCTGTGTAATCAAGAACCCATACGAGAGCCACGTTGTTCGTTTCAGAAAGTTAGTTTCAAATCTGCTGCAACCCTTGAAGTCCGTTAAAATATTTTGAGACTGCTTCAAATCTTTAAAATCAGTTTCAATGAAATTTTTCATTCAATTTCGTTACTTGAAACTGACTCTTATGAAAAGTAAATATCTTAGAAGGCCAATCTTGACACATTTTATCTATGAGATAACGAATGCAAGGTGGATTATGTAAGCTAATGAAGCAGTAGAATATTCGCATTGGTTACACTGTTCGTTAATTTCTGCATTAATGCATTAACCAGTTTTTCCTCTAATTCGAAAAGATGTGGATTGTCTATACTCTGGTGTTATCTTCGGCGGTCATCCTCAACTCTGGTGGTGAATATAATAAAATAATATATCTAAAATTTAAAGTAAATTTTTTCAAATCTTTACGCAAATCAGAATTTTGTGATTTAATCTGCACGAAGCAATTTGTCTCGAGGCCAACTGTACACATACAAAGATGGAACACTGAAAACTGCCACGTCAAAATTTTGACGTGGACAGATGATACACTTCTAACTGTCCTCATCATACGTAAATAGAAAATAGAGTTTACAAAGTACGTGTCGGCAATTAATAATTAATATTGAAAGGTTTTGGTTGACTTTTATATGGAAACATGATAATAAAATGATCATATACCAGACTTTCTTTTCAGGAACAATGTCGCGGGCTGCCTGCAAATAGCCTTGTTCATAAAGCGCGAACATCGAAACGTAAACAGTCAGGGCCGCCTGAACCATTTCCATACTATTGCGCAATACACTTGACTGAGTAGTAGTGCACTGCATCCCTTTAGAGGCGGAGACGCAATCGTATCTCGCCCTACCCCCTGAGAAACTGCGGGGACCAGCAATTTTTCTATGAAAATATTTATAATCGATACCCTTTTCGGAAATAAATAGGTAACAGAAAGGTAATTTAGAATGTAACTAAATAATTTGGAGAAATGGGGTCTTTTTTCATTTGAGTTCTACACACTTTATTTTGTGGACGTGAATGACCCAAGAATGTTAAAAATTGACTCAAATTTGGCTTAAAGCCGGCTTACGGGATCGGATATTTTCCTAAAAAGCGGAAAGATTGGTTTGGTAAATGCTAGGGTCAGCAACAGAAAAATTATTTACAAGAACTCAAAATCAACATGCGTCATCTCTATATCATTGCTTCTTACAAGACTGAATTCTTCTTCAGTTATAATATCTTGGTTGAAGGGATAAATTCTTGTTGCTCAGAATTCACTGATGGCATTCTTGGGCGTGGTTGCTTGCAAGTAGCTTTCCCAAAACACATGTGGAACATCGTCCAACGTAAGAAATTGTCCTGGGTATGCTGTCAACCATCTTAAGACGGATCTAGAGTGAAAAGAGCTGAAAGACTTCATGAAGCTACGATCTTATGGCTAAAGTTTATGCGACGTGTGAGGAAGATGGCAGAGAATGTACACTTGGTTTTGCCTAGGGGCTAATAAAAACTTAAGATTTTTTGTGTGGCATGCGTATCCGTCTAAAATTATCGAAATGTGATTCTCTTTGCTTAGCTTAATGTATTGGGGGAAATATTCAAACCAAGTTGGATTAAAGCTATCAGTTTGTATCCAACCAGAGGGATGACAAACGATTTTAGTGCCTGGAGGCCAATTTTCGGAAAACTTATGATTGTACTTCACCCTGGGATATATCAGTAGAGGTGGTGAAAATTCCTCACCAGCATTACAGCAAATTGCTGCAGTGACAGTAATGCCACGTTGTGCAGAAGTTATCATTTTCATTTGGTGTTTTCCTTTTAAGCTTACAACTTTTGGTTGTTTCTTTGGAACAACTGAAGTACCGGTTTCGTCCATATTCCAGATATCATGTGGAGGAAATTTAAATTTAGTCGGAAGTTCATCTGATAAATCGAAGCATTTTTTTGTTATAACCTTCTTAAATCCGGTTGCTCTTGCGAAGGCTGTATTTTCAGGTGTTCTAAACGAAGGCGCAGGATGTCTGTTCATGAATTTTAGGTACCAATCACTTACAGTTAATCCGATAGCTTTTTTGGAATTGCGAGGTAATCCTAAGTTCTCAGCAAATTGAAGAGCAACTCGTCATAACTCGTTCTACGTGAGACCAAAAAATTTGCTATCCGTTGTTCGAATATGTTCCATGAGTTCTTTTTATTCATCTTCACTAAATGTTGGTTGAAATTTACCAAGCTGAAGAAACTTTACTTGATCAAGCTTGTTGGCTTCTAGCATTCTCTTCCACCTGGTTTTTAGAGTTGAGGTCGGAATTTGATACTTCTTAGAGGCTTCTGCGAAACTTAATGTCTTTTCTAGAACGTCTTTGAGAGCTTTATATTGGTATTTCTTACATTGTCCTTATCTTCGAAAAATTTTTAATTCTTTTTCTGATTTTGATACGTTGCTTTTAAAATAGATACGGCGTTAGGTGTCGAAAATAATAAGAATTTGACAAGATGCAACATTTCTTTATCACAATGGCTCCCAACTTTCTTCCGGTACCTAAGATAAAAATCAGAAATAATAATTCAGAATATTCAAGCACTATCCACAAATTGAATGATTACTATTCAAATCGAACCATCTTCATAAATATCTAAGTAAATTTCCGTAGTTTCACATATATGATTATATATATATATATATATGCATAGAGAGAAAAAAGTTCCTCAAAACCTCAACAACATAGTTTTTTCGAAATTTTTAATAATCCAAACCATATTATGAAAAAACGCGACTTATTTTTGCAATACTAACCATGAATTCAGATTCAACGGTCAAAAGTACATCGAAATTGTCTAGTTTGGTCCGCTGGGCCAACGACTCTGCGGGGCGGGCGGAGGTGCACAAAGTTCAAGATCCTAGTACTACGCCGCAAAAAAATCGGATGTACTGGCTGAGCAGACTAGTCAATTTTCTTGAATTTTTTGTCGTCGAATCTAAATCCGACGTTGGAATTAAAAAATTAACTCTTTTTTTAACCTCAAAAAACGTATTTCATAATAAAAACATTGAGATCTGATGGCGGAATTCCGACCACGGATTCAAATTCAGCGAATCGAAATCCATTGGCACTGACTAGTCTTGTATTTCGGAACTCCTACTTTTTTGTGTGGCTTTGTAATCCAAATATACTGATTTTTCTATTTCAAGATAATTTCAAGCAATTATTGACAGTTTTGATTTATTTAACATTTTTAAATACCACATCAAACTTACAATCTGGTGTTTTCTTATCGCGTGTAAAAATGTTCTTGTTAAGTGAAAATATGTTGAATTATCCAATAATTTAAAAGAGCTAGACTGATCAAATTGTACAAATTATGTGATTGTCATTATTACAATAATGTACAGACCACACTGCTTGCTGATTCAGTATTCTACAGATTCCACGTATCTCCTATGCAAACAAATGTGAGGTTAGGTATTTCGAGTAAATATTGACCGTTTTAATTTATTCCACATTTTTAAATACCAAATTAGACTTCAAATCCGGTGTTTTCTTATATGACACAACACAACTTTTGGCTTCCCACTTTCTTTATGGTTTGTACAAAAATTTATTTTAATTTATTTTTTCTTCCTTACGATTAAAACCAAAACTACGCGTTTCATTAAGAAATTATCAATACCAAATTTATTGATATTTTTTGGGTGAACAACTTTTGTCTATCCATTTTTTTTCGTATCTTGCGTCATTTTTCCAAAAATTTAATTTTTCAATTTTTAATATTATTTTTCACGATTAAAATGAAAACTACCTATTCTATCAAAAAACGATAGATGACAAGTTTGTAGCTCTTCTTTCGGTAAACAAATTTTGTCCATTTATATTTTTCTTACCTTTTGTTAGTCCAAAAATTGAAGCTTTTTTTTATAATTTAGTTTTTTATGAATAAAGAAAAAACTACGCGTCCTATTAAAAAGTGATTGATATGAAACTTGTAGATCTTTTTTGGGCGCACAATTTTTGACTCTAGATCGTTTTTCATATCTTACATAGTCTGACTGAAAAATTAAATTTTTAGTTTTTCATTATTTTTTGTGCGATCAAAATTAGAATTTTTGATTTTTCAAGGAAATTCAAACAGTTGTTATGAGAATCTTGTGGGGCTTTGGAAAGTGGATTTTTCGGCTTAAAATCGTCATTTTCTATTGATTTTTTGAATTTTGAAAATGCTATAACTTTGACAATTTTCTTTTTATCGAAAAAATTGTTCTACTTTTTTAGTACTATGAATAGCCGCACATAAAATTTTGAAATCTAGAAAAAAATGGTCTGAAAAATTTTCAAAATGCTCTAACTTTTCGAATTTTTATCCAAAATAGCTGGCTAGTGAACTTGACCTTTAGTTTATAAAAATAAAAGAGTGTACTAAAAGTCAATCTGATAGATTGATTTTTTCAAAAGTTATCATGCTCACAGACATACCGAAAGCCATACAAACAGTCATACAGACGTACATACAGACAGACAAACAAACAGACAGACAGCGTAGTGGGCAAGTGAAGACTGAGCTTCAACGTGCGAATATTTAAGGTTAACTTTGGAAGTTTCTGCAATACTTCAATAAATTGAAGAAACCTTTCTGTAGAGCTAAAGTTATACAGACTATAAACCAACAAAATTCAGTGTACTGGAGGGAAAAAGGCACATAAAAAAAACCAGAATTAGAAAAGCAATTATCATTATGAAGCTTATTATGTATAATAAATGCATAAGGAAGCTCAATTTGCAGAGATTGCGTAAGGCTGAATTAGCGCAGTAAAAAATACAAAATTGTTGATTTTCAGGTTGACATTTAAGTTCAGGAGGCACAGTATCCGGAATCGCCAGCATGCAGCAATATATTTAATATTACATATATTCACCAACGTAGAAGTAGTATATAACATAGATTGGATGTCTGACAGGTGTATTGTTGGCCAGGTGATGTTTTCCTCTGTGAGTGCCCAGAGCAGTGGCATAAATAATGCCTGTGATTGACCAGAGCGCCCCACCGTGGGGACTGGTCGAATCTAATTGGCCAATCAAGTCTTTTTTTTAAACCCTATTGTCCCTATTGATTTTATATGGGTATTTTAAGATTTCGAGTGCTTCTCTATGTTTTCTTGTAAAAATGTTGTACGTTCTTGCGATGACGGTTGTTTTGTCCAATAAAATGCTATGTCCTGTTTCGATATGATGCTCAGTTAGTGCTGATTGCGTAACATGTTCAAGCCTAACTTTACTCTCATCTTCCTGTGCACGTCAGCTCAACGCTCTCATAGTTTCTCCAGTGTAGACTTTGCTATAAGAACAAGAGATTTTATATATGGCTTGGATGTCGTATTTGTTGAAAATTCTTCCTATTTGTTCTGTGGTACCTTAATTGTAGGGTAAGATGGCGGTCGTTTCTCTCTCTCTCTTTTTTCAGTAGGTTGTGTTCAAAAAAATGTAATCCTCTATTTCTTGTTGCCGAATTAAGTTCACATTTCGACTGCCTGCCTAATGGCGACCCTATTCCCGGCATTCCTCGAGGCGGACCTTCTTTTTCTTCTTCTTCTGAAAGACATCATTCTCCTGACAGACCCCATTCTTCTGCCAGGTCATCTCCTCCTGTTGAGCCTCATCTTCGTGCGAGGTCCGTTTCGCCTCCTGCGTGGCATCCTTCTATCCGATTATTTGGATTTGAATTCGAAGAACTTGAATCTGTTCGATTTATTTCGCAGAAAAATCCGAACCGAAGATTCAAAGTTCGAAGATACACATTTCGTGCCAATAGAGAAATTCAATTGAGAGCAACAAATTATGTTATGAAGCCCCTGCCTACTGGAGAACAAATTGTATTATCAGCGTCCAATGCCGACGTCTTTTCAATTTTAGGGAAAACACAAAGTCAAACGATTCTTCGTGGAATATATGCACCTGCTAATTCACGCCATAAGCGGGTGAAAATAAACATGGAGAGTGGCGCTATTGATGAATTTACTGAAGAAGAAATCGCGGAAAGTCCGTTAGGCAACCATATCAGAATAGCAATAGTACATTGTGTATCGAGGGCGTAAAGAAGGCAAAATGGCCTTACGCCCTTGATACATACTATTCGTATTCGTAATGCGAAATTTTCTATATTATATAGAACCTTGTTATTTTAAATGTATTTACTATTAATTTCTGTACCTGTGACCGGGACTGCTCATTCAGATATTGAAAAATAAAGTACATATCTAATTCTTTATCATTGTTTCATTTTAGTTACATTGAAACTTGGTGAAAGTATCTTGATATATAAAAGACGCCACATTGAAGTTTTTTGTTGGATTGTTTCGATTATCGACATTTCTGAAACTCATAGATAGATTTGTATGAAATTTCACAATTTTGCCCGATAAAAATACGAAAAATCTGTTTAATTTAATTTTTCGTGAAATATCTACTGTTTAATTATTCTCTGTATGGATAAAAGATTCTTCATAGGATCACATTTGATTTTAAAAAATCATTAAGACTCTAGTGGTTCTTGAGATATCGTAATTTAAGTGATACAATGCGCTGTCAGTGTGGTGACTAAATTATGATAGAAACTGGAACTTGCGTTTTAATTTCGTGAAAAATTTGTTCCTATGATTAGTATCTGACAATATAAATATAATAATGCGATTTGCAAATAGATCTTACGTCCAGTGCCACCCATCTCCTTTTATTCTAAAATGCCTCGCTACATGTTAAGATCGTAACGATGTTGACCAAGGGATGTGGAAAATGTCAGTAACATACAACACACAAATTTTATTAGATTAAGTTTATAATATTTTTAAAGATTAGAATCTGAAGGTTTACCATAACTAA
This sequence comes from Andricus quercusramuli, assembly GCA_932178445.1. NCBI lineage: Eukaryota > Metazoa > Arthropoda > Insecta > Hymenoptera > Cynipidae > Andricus > Andricus quercusramuli. The sequence continues at coordinate 148,810 of CAKNXH010000539.1, read as the reverse complement.
ATATCTAGACGTATGAACAAGAGTAATAGTAATGGCCAACGAGTGAGTCCAAGAGGGCGGGGGCAGAGACAGTGGTAGATTAGTTCTAAAAGATGTGGTAGATGGTGAAAAATGTTTGTGGGTGATGGACGAACAAAGGACAGGGGATTTGAATTTACCAGGAAGAATCCACGAAAATAGTAATAAATTAGTCTTTAGCGATTAATAGTTGACCGGCATTTGATTCAAAAATAAGAAAAATATCCTGTATTGAAAAATTCGATTAATCCCCATGTTTGAGCAATGATCAGACACTTAATTGCTAGTGGAGTGTATTGGGGTTCAAATAACTACAGCCGAATGTTATTTGCAATTGGAAGAGTTTATTTGATGGCATAAAAAACCTCCACTTGAAGAGTAGAGGAAAAAGCCCAGAACAAAATAGCGATCACAAAAATAACACAGAAATCACAGACCTTAAGATTGGAATGAGACTTAAACATTGGAATGACTACCAGTCCGCCACACTTTCATCCACACAACGGTAAGCTGGCAGCATGCAATCCACACAATGGCAAACGAACATAATCCAATACGAGACTCGTTCACACACAAAATGGAACCTCTCACTACGAAGACTTAACTAGAACTAACTGAACCTTTAAGAAAGTTACAATTACAGAAGTCAAAACAAATTCCCTAATCCATTGCATACAAAGTCGTGCGAAAAGGTTCCATTGTTCCATTCTACCTGCTCGGCGCTGACCTTCGAGCTACGCGCAGAGTTTACAGTTTTATTTTCAGGAGCAGCCCCTTTTCCGGAAATGAATCAATTAACAAAAAGAAAAAGAAACTAAGTCTAACTCTCTACAATTTCAGATGACAGTAAAAAGCAGCCAAATACCCCAGGAGTTAGAAAAAATGCCATGCGTTCGAGTATTGAAAGGGAAATTTTTTTAAAATTTGTATATTAATATTATATTGAAATTTGTGTAATCTTTTCTAGTTCTAACCTTAAATTCAATGTTCCCTGAGAAGCCTCAGAAGTGTAGTTGGAAAAATTAATCAGGTTCATTATGTTTGTGTTCAATACGATTTTTGTATAGAAAATACTTTTCATTCATGTAATTGGTGGTAAGGTTTCTTTCACGCAGCTCTTCTCATGGGAAATTATAAAAGTTGAAATGTTTTTGATTCCTTATAGAGGAATTTTTTTTTCATCTGTCACCGTTAAAATATGAAAACAACATTGAAATGCAAAGAGAAATTGTTTGTGGTCTTTGGAAACAAATGTTTGAGTGGATAAAAGAAAAGTACTACCTGAAAATTTCACCATCCGTTAATTGTAAAATAATGAAAAGAAGTATATTTAACTGGTCCTTACATTGATGTTGATTTCAATTTTTCTATTGAAAATATTTGTGATCTAAGTGAAATCTGTGGATAGGTTGGTGGAAGGCGGCTTTTGGAACATCAAAAAAAGAACCATGAACCAGAAAGAAATACTAAAAAGATTAGGAGGCATGAAAGTGGGATGGAAAAATGTTCTTCTCTTGCAGGAAAAAAAATGAATGTTGTGTTTGGTGTTTCTGCGAATAATAATTATATATTTTTGTTACATATTTGAATTCAAGTTTGGAATATTTACGAACAAAAGAAGTTGTTCACACGTATCCTGTACCTTGTATTCCTCGTTTTGGCGAGTGTATGCGATGCAAGAAGTACCCTCGATCTTAAGAATAGTATACCGATAATAATATTTGAACTTGAGAATTTTTGAAAATACGTCACGTCTAACAGAATAATCTACATTTCAGCGCGATCAACGGACAACAGGCCTAAATGCATCCCACAGGGTGGCACCAATACAGGTTGGGCTCTGCCCTTTCTCAACACGCTCTCTAAATTGTTTAATGGTTTATGTATGGCGGATCCTCGGAGTGAGTTTCGAACTTCGCTTACAACTTCGCTGTCTTTATCTGATATAGCCATTACATTAGTGTGCTCTCTAGAATTCGTTAAGGATTCTTAACCAAATTAATACCATTTTATTAGTATTTTGAAGGGCTTGGCGCTACCACTCGAGAGAAATTAATTGCCAAGGTGATGAAGGTAATTTTATTTAACAGTGGCAAAGATATTTCGCAAAGGAAAATATCGTCGGATGACTTTTCCGTGAAATTCTATTTATCCTTCGTGTCCCAATGGGCAGTCGGTATCGCAGAAATCCTATTCCGGAAAAAGGTAGTTTCTCAAACTAGACCTCCAAGTTCTGAAACATCTGATAGTTCTGAGAGTTCTGAGACATCTGAAAAAGAAAGCTCCTTCTCTAGAAGATTGCTCTGAAATTTTAGCACTTTTCCAAGCATATGCCTCCTTATGCAGTATTAAAGAGCTGCATGATGATGCATTAAGGGAATTCTGCGGAAAAGCCTGCAGAAGTTGTGTGCAACAATACGCGCCAGTCACTGAACAGCTTTTGTAATTCAAAGAGAAGTTTGAATCTAGAAGATATGCTATAAAGATCACTAAAAGCAAGCGCAGATACAAGTACTCCATCTGAGTTTAATTTAGTAAATCATCTCGATGTTGGTTTATCTGGTCACAATTTTTCGCCAAAACATCATCTATAAAATAAAAAACCACACCTTCACCCTCGCACAGAAATAAGAAATCAATTTTACGAGAATAAGCTCCTCTAAATTCCTATTTAATATACTCTTACATATTCCAGTTACAACTTCAAAGAAATAGTCGACTCTTTAAAACTTGTGTAAATTACTTGAGTATCAAGCAAGAATTGTCTGATCTTTATATTGTACAAAATATTGTGAAATCTTATTATTTATTTTAGTACATTTTCAGATTCATTATTCCATGTATATGTACAGCTTGCATGTAATTGTGCTTACGTTTGTATGCGTTGATGGTTTCAATGTGTCAAATGGAATTTTTAATTGAAGATAAATCAAAGAAGTAATGCACAAATTGAATAAGCTAAGAAAGTCGTTGCTATATATTCGTCGTGTTGTAAAAAAATTCGCTTTTTGACGTGAGAAACCAATCAGATTTAAATACATGATTACATAAATGGCTATCTCATCTAAAATCTAATATTTCAAAAAGAGAAACTTGACGCCTTTAATTCAAGAGATAACGACTATAATATAGATTATGTAAGCTAACAAAGCAGTAGAATATCTGTATTAGTTACACTGTTAACTTAATTCTTTATTAATACAATTATCACTTTTTCCACTAATTCGAAAAGATGTGGATTGTCTATATTCTGGTGATATCCTTGGCGGTCATCCTCAACTCTATTGGTGAATATAGTAATACAAGATATCTATAATTTGAAGTATACACTGTTAGAAAAATCTCTATGAGATTTAATATACATGTGTGTGAAGCAAATATGCACTACAGCTACTGAAATGTAACATACATGGGTGTAGGGAATTTAACATACATGTGTATTAAATTTAATATACAGGTCGGTATAGGAGTGTGCATGAAAACTCAAAGTGCTTTCATTTCTCTAAATCTTGTCGAATATTCGCAATTAAATTAATAATCTATAATTCGTCGACTGAATTGTTATTTATAATGAAAGCGCGACGTACGGGTGGAACTTTGTCCAAAATCCAGTCTAAATAGTAGAAATTTAATGCTAGTACAGTTGATTGTAGGTTAGGTCTGTTATTTGTTTTCTTAATTGATCTTTTTGACTAAAAATCCAGTCATATTTTTGATTAACTGGAAGAAGTTATCATGTTTTATTATTTAGAGTCGAAAATTCATGTTGAACTTATTTTGAATTTGTGTAAAATGCAATTATTTGATTTTTCTTGTAAGTGATTAACATGAATGTAGATGAAATTTAATATAAACGCTCTTAACGGCGATTTCATATGATTGATATATTAATTTTAATACATATGGGTATATTAAATTTAATATTATTTTTAACAGTGTATATTTCAAAAGCTTTATGCAAATTAGAATTTTCGCGATTCAGTCTGCATAGATCAATATGGCTCGAGCCAAACTGTACACGTACAAAAATCGAACATTGACTGCTGCCACGTCAAACTTTAGACGTGCACAGATGGGACACTTCTACCTGTCCACATGATACGCAAATACAAAATACAGTACATACAGTACATGTAGGTAATTAATAATTAATACTGAAATATTTTGGTTGATTTTGATATGAAAATATGATATAAGAAAAGATATAATAAAATTACGTCTATAACCCAGCTGGGCATCTACCTGGGTCTAACTGGGTTTAAGTGGGTTAAACCTCATACCCTGGGACGATGTCTAACAGGGTTCTACTGGAAAAATTTGAACACCATTACGGAATGCTATCCGGGTGGAACCGGGTTCCACATGGGGACTTGGCAACAGAAATTAATTATTTTAATTATAAATGGGTGCCTAACAGGGTATCCTTGGGTCCTCTTCGGGCTTTTTATATAGAAATTATTCTTAAAGATGCGTTGCGGTCTTCTATAAGGGACTAGCATAATATTATTTCTGTATTTCAGTAGTGGTTGGCAGAGTGGCAAGAAATATAATGCCTTCACCAAGATCGTTAACAACACATTTTTCAGCTATCTCGGATACAAATAAGTTTCTTACGACACATGCATGATTTCAGCCCTTTTCGACGCCTATGAAGCGGGGCTAAAGCTCTACTTTTTACTCCCTAGGGACTGAAAAGTGACGTCAGAGATGAATAATGAAGATTATGCATCTATGAGCTTGCATTTTATTATTATCAGCCCACTCACGGTAAAAACTTAGAGGAAATTTTGGTTGCAGTTAATGAAATTTGCGGTTATTTATGGAAAGTTACCATATATACCTGTAAAATTGCCATAAATTGCCGAAATTTTCCATACATTTCCGGAAATTTATGAAATTTGTAAAAATTAATTTTGCGTTTTCCATGGTAAGTTACCACATTTACTGTAAAATTACCATAAATTACCGGAATTTTAAATAAATTTCCGGAAATTTTTCGGCATGGACATGGACATGATATATGTACCAATATACGATTGTGTATTTAGAAAAAATGTAATCCTCTATTTCTTGTTGCAGCATTTAGCTTACAGTTCGACTGCTTGCCTAATGGCGACCCTATTCCTGGCGTTGCTCAAGACGGACCTTCTTCTTATTATTCTAACAGACAACATTCTCCTGACAGACCTCACTCTTCTGACAGGTCTCCTCCTCCTGCTGAGCCTCCCCTTCGTGCGAGGTCCGTTTCGCCTCCTGCCCGGCATCATCCGGCCAGCATGTTTGGATTTAAATTTGAAGAACTTAGATCTGTTCGATTTGTTTCGAAGAAAAATCCGAACCGGAGATTTGAACTTCGAAGTTACGCATTCCCTGTCAACACAGAAATTCAATTGAGAACAAACAATTATGCCCTTAAGCCCGTGCCTACTGGAGAACAAATTGTATTATCAGCGTCCAATGGCGACGTCTTTGCAATTTCAGGAAAAACACAAACTCAAACGTTTCTCCGTGGAATATATGCGCCTGCTAATTCACGTTATAGGCGGGTGAAAATAAACATGGAGAGTGGCACGATTGATGAATTGACCAAAGAAGAAATCGCGGAAAGTCCGTTAGGCCGTCTCAGCAAAATAGAGATGGATTTTAGATTAGTACGTGTGTGAGCCACAATTTTTCATGCCGTTATTTAGATTTAAAAAGATTTTTCTGCTGCGCTGGCACGATCTCTTCGCGCTCGGTCTTTGAGCTTGTTCAATGATTATAGATAGACCTTTCTAAATTAAAAGTCGAAACATTGTCAACCGTAATTTTCTAAACTTGAATTCCCTTTTGTTATTTTAAAATCCTTTTTGGTGAAGAGCCTTTCGATTTAACGAATATATTCTCATAAAGTGTCCAGCGCGCCGCGCGCGATAAAAGTGTGTTCGTAATGCGAAATTTTCAATATTATATAGAACTGTGTTATTCTAAATGTAGGTGCTATTCATTTCTATATACCTCCGACCGGGACTGCTCATTCAGGTATTGCAAACTGACGTTCAAATCTAATTATTTACTATTGTTTTATTTTAGTTCCCCTATCACAATATATACGAACAATTTTTTATAAATCAAGCAGAATTTTCTTTCCACAGTTTTCAACATATGCATCTTTTATTGAATGTTGGTAAAATTATATTGATATATAAAAGACGCATTATTGAAATTTTCGGTTGGATTGTTTCAATTGAGCCGCTGGATAGTGTAAGGGCATATAAAATTCACATGTCCGTTCTGGTTGGCCCCTGTTGTCTTTAAAATCGATTTCGAAAATTAAATTTTTGAAACATATGGAATTGTAGAAAATTTCATGGCGCATCTTTTATCCTGTTATGAAAAAGTTGTATCTTGTACTGTTTCTAAAAGAAAGTGAAAAAACTGGATTTTGTGAAAAACAAAATTTAATAAATATTTTGACTTTAACTCGCTATAAAAGACAAACTTCTGAATATTTTCACATGAAAATTAGAGGAGTTATGCATCAAACTGTTTTAAAGATGATACGCTCGTTTAAACTTCTCTAGTTTGTTATAAAAAAAGCTGTAATTTTTTTTGCCAAGCAGTATCAAAATAATGTTACGCAACTTTCAAACGCTACGTTTATCGAGGGAATTTTGAGTAAGCCCAAACTTCCAGCGAAACATATGTTCATTAGGGTTTAATGAAGTTTTCTGAAAAGTATTATTTCAATAGAATGAATCGGGAAGTTGGACGATGGTCGTGGGGGTTAAGGCGTAGGATTTGGACCCACTCCGTCGGCTTGCGGGTTTGATTCCCGCCTCGCACTGTGGAAGAACCTCGGTGGCCCATGCGGTCAACACTTGCCTAGCAAGGGAGTTGTTCATCTCCGGAGAGTCGTGGGACCGGTACCTCTAGAGAAAAAGGTTCTCTAAGTACTTAAGGCTGTTGCTCTTGGTGGCTCGGAACCCACCTTAAACTGTAGGTCCCCCTCCCACCACCAAGTAAGAGTGTGGGGGGTGTGTAAAGTAATAGGGAAGAGATACAAGAAAAATGTAAACACTTAGGGGACACATTAGAAGCTTCCAATAGAATGAATCAGTAAAAAAATACGAGAATTCAAACAGCGCGTCAAAGAGCGATCGAGCGCGGGAGAGGTGAGAATACTTCGGCGCTTCGAACACACCGCGCCGTCGTCCTGTCGTAGCCGCTAGGACATGATGTTTTCTTATTATTCTGGACAAGAAAAAATGCCCAAAAAATGTAGTACTCACACAGTGATGTATTTTGTTGCTGAACGGTCTGAAGTACATCTAATTTAATCTTCGAATATATTTAAAAACTATGTATATATCTTATCACAGGTATCTTTGGACGAAACTATACGTACATACATGTGCTATGGTATCAGCCTAAAAGCTTTCTTATGTCTAATTTTCATCGGAAAATATACGCTGGTTTCAGTCTATAAGTTCCCTCACGTCTAATTTTCATCGGAAGTGAATTCTTATCTTGATAAGTCTTTTTGGTCAGAAGCAGCTGTTTTAGTTTTCTTTGTGGTCTTTTTAGTTCCGATATTCGCAAAATAATTCTGAAAAAACGTTTTTCCTTCTTCGCTTAAATAGGGCATCAAAGTCTTAACATCTTTAACTTTTGCCGCTGCGATACCAATTTTATGGGGGGGGGGGGGGGAATTCTTTGAAGCTCTTCCAATTTAATCTTAGAATTTAAGTGAAAATTTTTCACATTTTCATTAGAATAATTATCCATCACGTCCAATTCTACAGTTGGATAATACTTGATCAGTCGAGCTTCAGAGATTTTCATGCCCTTTAGTTTTTGCACCTGACCTTCAAAAGCTTTATCATAGTCATTCAAAATCTCGTTTGCATTTTCAATTACCAAAAAAGGAGGATCACGAGCATTTTTTATCATATCGTAATACTTGTTTACAGTTTCTACGCGTTCCATTTTCCTTAATTTCTCAGCATAAAGACCGAAGTTTCTATCGCACTGGCAGTACGAATGTCCTCGAATAGGAAAAACATGCCAAATTTCAATATTGAAATGAATCAACAGCAATATTGTGTATGTCAGGACCGTGTAATTTCTATTTTGACCACCTGCACCGTCTGAAAACAGGATTATTTTCGAATGGCGAGACCTATCAAACTCAGGTTTAATTGAGTATTCAAGAAAACTGCAAACAGTATTTGCTTTTCTTTTATAAAATTGGTTAGAGACAGGAAGTTTCGGCAAAACTAGATTTTGAGCATAATCGAATTCAACGTTTAATACCTCTTTTTCCGATAACATTTTTATCTTAAAACTATCGTATTCCTCTGCGTGCTTTTTGTGTTGAATTATTTATGTGGACTCTAAACTATTACTAATGGCACTTAATTCACAAAGATCGCACATATCGATATGCGGTCTCTTAAATTTGAATGGCAAATTATGATTAAAGTACTTGAAATAAGCAGATTCTTCCAATACGCAGATATTCCCCGTTTCGCTTTCGTAGTATTCAGTTAATGAATAATACATAATCTGTAAATCTAACTCTAGATTTTCAAAGTAATTTAAAGAGGTATCATCATAATGTGATTTTCGATGAGGTTTACTGTAACAATGATCCCTAATTAACTCTTTCAATTCAGCTGTTAGTTTCAAACATTCAGGAGCACGATTTCCCCTCTCGTCGTCTAAACTTTTTTTCCCTATAATTTTTTTTTGGACAGTTCTCAGTCTTTTTTCTCCTATCTTTAAAACTTTACAGAGAAATTTTTTACAAACAGATATATCGTCCTGATCGTTTGAACAGTAAAAATATTTCCATATTGCCAGCCTATGTTTTCGATCATTATCAGATTTTAGCGTTAGAAGGCACTGCAAATTTCATGAAAGTAGCTAACAAAATGTTCTGCTTATGATAATCTGCCAATTTCCAAAAATTAGAATGGAGCCTCTCTTATTCTAGGATTCCAATTTTCTCAAAACATTTTTCACGTTTACAGCAAAATTCAACAGGTTCGAATGGCTTGGATTCTACAATTTTTTGATTTTGTGATGCATATTCTTCACCCTGTAACAATAGTGCGAAGAAAAATTTGCGAGGATGTGTACAAATTAGTTTTAGCGTTCGACCCATAGGTTCCAATACACGGAGGAATCTGTAAAATCAATTTTTCCAAAACCGCTTTGCAATTTGATGACAAGCATGCCATATTGAGAATTTATACTATCGCAAATACTGAATTTAGGAAAAAATATGAAACTTTAAGGTATATGGTATTAAAGAATAATATATTTTTCGTAAAATTTAGTATTTTCCCTAGTAAAAATCCTCATTATGACACGTTTATCCTCCAATTGGAACACAGTCTAGGATAAATTGATATTATTTTATTAGAAATTGATATAAATAGTTTCTCCGTGTAATATTGAAGAGTATTAAAAAATTTCGGTTTCGCTCGTTTTAAATTTTTCAATATTGAATACCTTGTGTTTTTTTTTCTTTACGAACGTTCTCAGCCCAATCTGCTTCATTCCTAGATTTTTGTCTACCTCGAGAAGGTTCTGAAGAACACGATGCCATTTTAGTCTAACGACTTGATAAAATTTTCACTTTATAAAAAAATAATTTTTATCCGTTGTACTGAATTAGTCTTTCGAAACATAAACAGTCAGGGCTTTTGGTGGCGAAGCATTGTTTACACTAAATGTGCGCTCTTCTGTTTTCCTGCGAAAGTATTCTAAAGAAATTCGCACGCGGAAAATTCGTAGAAAAAACAAGAGCGAGTAGAAATGGCAGAGACTCGGCGTAGTAGAATCGGCGTGCTCTCAAGTGCTCGAGGAAGGCAAATTAACTGCTTATGATTTTCTAACCGTGAAATGAATTGACGTAAAAAATTCCAAAAAATTTTATTATATCCTCATGAAGATTTCTTTTTCTGAAAGTTTCACTAACGTGAAATTACCTAGATATACAAGGTGATCGAAAATTTTCTCTCCTAACAGATGAGACAGGACGGCGCGGGTAGTGAGGTCGAGGCGCCGAAGTATTCTCAACTCTCATGCGCTCGATCTCTCTTTGACGCGATGTTTGAATGTTCGTATTTTTTAACGATTCATTATATTGAAGTAATACTTTTTAGAAAACTTCATTAAACCCTAATGAACATTTCTTTTGCTGGAAGTTTGGGCTTACTCAAAATTCCCTCGAAAGACGAAGTGTTTGAAAGTTGCGTAACGTTATTTTGATACTGCTTCGCAAAAAAATTAACAGCCTTTTTTGAAACAAACTAGAGACGTTTAAAAGAACATATCATCTTTGAAACAGTTTGAAGCATAACTGCTCTAATTTTCATGTGAAAATATTCAGAAGTTTGTCTTTTAGAGCGAGTTAAAGTCAAAATATTCATTAAATTTTGTTTTTCACAAAATCCAGGATTTTCACTTTCTTTTAGAAACAGTAAAAGATACAACTTTTTCGTCACTGAATAAAAGATGCGCTATGGAATTCCCTACAAAGCCATATGTTTCAAAAATTCAATTTCCAAACCCGATTTTAAAGACAGCAGGGGCCAACCGGAACGGTCATGTGAATTTTATATGCCCTTACACTATCCAGCGGCTCAATTATCGACATTTCTCAAACTCATAGCTAGATTTTTGTGAAATTTCACAATTTTGCCCGACAAAAATACGAAAAATTTGTTTGATTTAATTTGCCGTGAAATATCTACTGTTTAATTCTTCTCTGTATGGATAAAAGATTCTTTATGGAATCACATTGGATTTTAAAAAATCATTAAGACTCTAGTGGAACTTGAGATATCGTCATTCAAGTGAGACCATGCGCTGTCAGTATGGCGACTAAAGTTTGGTGTTTCTGCGAATAACTGTATATTTTTGTTACATATGTAAATTCAAGTTTCGAATATTTACGATGTAATTCGATTGCGAAAGCTTTCTATTTATGTATTTTTTACATATGAAAGTAAGAGAATCAAAATATTACTAATGATTAGCTTTTCTTTTCAAGGGAACAAGAAAAATTGTTCACACGTATTTTGTACCTTGTGTTCCTCGTGAATGTTAAGTGCTGTTCTCTTCTGGAACCATTTTTAAATGGTCGTTATTTTACAGATACAATTTTTTTCTGAATTTGACATTAATTTAGATTTAGCTAGACTGAACAACGGGGTTTAAATGGTTTTGGCGAGTGTCGACGAAGCAAGAAGTACCCTCGATCTTAAAAATAGTATACTTTATATAAAAAGTGCTCAAGAGCATAGGTGTTTTCTTTAAAACTGACAACCTTTTTGAATATATCACTTATATATGAGCTATAAGTCAAATTGCAATGACTTAATATTTGAACTTCAGAATTTTTGAAAATACGTCACGTCTAACAGAATAATAATCTACATTCCAGCACGATCAACGGACAACAGGCCTTAAGGCATCCCACAGGGTAACACCAATACAGGTTGGGCTCTTTCCTTTCTCAACACGTTCTCTGAATTGTTTAATGGTTTGTGTACGGCGGATCCTCACAGCGAGTTTCGAACTTTGTTTACGGATAACAGCTATCAGCTGTCCTTCTCTGACATAGCCATTACATTGATGTGCTCTCTACAATGCGTTAAGTAAATAAATTGACAAGAACACAGTATAAAAGACAACCAAAGTGTCTAGAAAACTTGATGAAAACCATTCGATGTCTCAAACACTCATGGTGCAGATTGGAGGAGTTAAGTTTCACGAGTCTGAAGATAAGACATATTAATGAGAATTCTCTAGTGAAATTTTTCCTTGTTCGAGAATACAGTGCGGAAAGGATCCAAATTACTACAATTTTATTAGTATTTTGAAGGCCTTGGCACTACCACTCGAGAAAAATTAATTGCCAAGGTGATGAAGGTATTTTTGCTTTTTATTATTATTATACCATTAAGCCATTTCCCTTTCGGGGTAGGCGTGACTTGCTCGGTTGGAAAGTAGTGAAATAGGTATATAGGTATGAGGTTGATCGGTATATGGGTATATGGTGGATGGGTATGTAGGTATATGTGTTATGGTATAGATATTTTAGATTGATCTGGAGTTTTCGTGTTATTTATTCAAATAAAACGTCCACTCCGCAACACTGCTCCGACCCAGGTTGCTGATCAATCTCTCTAGCGATCACCCCAAGTGAGGAGCCTCACAAAATTGTTATGTGTGGTTCCCCACTTGGGCCCATTAGAATCCAAGGTCTTTGTTTCAGGCATCATTCACTCTATTGTCACTCTGCTTATAAACTATTTGCCGCCACACATTTCTGTCCTGGCATACTACTCTAGCTTCATTTACGTCCATGCATTTCTTCATGCAAGCTCTTCTGTTCCTATGACTTCTTATGTCTCTTCGGATCAATGTCTCATTTACAGATTCTAACCATTCTTTCGGCGGTCTACCTCTGGGCATTCTGCCATTTACTTTACCTTTATATACTTGCTTCGTCAGTCGTTCATCTTTCATTCTTTCAAGATGTCCGAACCATCTTAACTGATTTCTTTCCCATATGTCAACTAGCGTGTCTCCTGTACCACATTCTTTGAGGATTATCTCGTTTCGGACTTTGTCCATCAGTGTTTTTCCGCATATTATGCGCAGAGGTTTCATGCCGATCGCGTTGATTTTACTCCTGTCCTTTTCTTGACAGGTCCATGCCTCGCTACCGTATAGTACAGTTGGTACGAATATGGAATTATGTATGGCCATTTTAGCTTTTTTTGATATGTTTTTATTCGTGAGGATGGATCCTGCTCTACCGATAACCTGCTTACCCTTATTTATGCGCCTATCTAATTCCCCATCTATTTTTCCGTCGCTAGTGAATAGACTACCTAGATATACGTACTTGTCAACTTGTTCTAATCTTACATCATTTAGGACAATGTTGCATATTGTTTTCTCACTTTTTCCCTCAAAAACCATGACTTTCGTTTTATTCACGTTAATTTTGAGGTCCATGTTCTTCATGCTTGTGTTAAGTTTATTCAACATTCTTTGCAAGTCTTCGACTGATTCTGCCATAACAATCTTGTCATCTGCGAAAGCCAACCCACGTACTTTGACGGTTTCGAGATCTATACCTTTTTCGTTGAAGAGGGCAGTTCTTAGACACTTATCCATGAATATGATAAATAGCCACGAGGACATAACGCATCCTTGTTTCACGCCTTGCATAATATCGAACCAGTCACTCAGTTTCCCATTTACCCTTACACTTGCTTTACTACCAGGAAAATATATTTCGTAAAGGAAAATATCGTCGGATGACTTTTCAGTGAAATGCTATTTATCCTTAGTGTCCTACTGGGCAGTCGGTATCGCAAAAAGCCTATTCCGGAAAAAGGCACTTTCTTAACTTAAACCTCAATGTTCTGAAACTTCTGATAATTCTGAGAGCTCTAAGATTTCTAAAAAAGAAAGCTCCTTCTCTAGAAGCTTGCTCTGAAATTTCAGCACTTTTCCAATCATATGCCTCTTCATGCAGTATTAATGAGCTGCATAATGATACATTAAGAGAATTCTGCGGAAAAGCCTGCAGAAGGTGTATGCAACAGTAGGCGTCAGTCACTGAGCAGCTTGTGTAATTCAAAGAGAAGTTCGAATCTAAAAGATGTGCTATAAAGATCACTCAAAGCAAGTGCTGATACAAGTACTGCCATCTGAGTTTAATTTAGTATATCATCTCGATGTTGGCTTATCTGGTAACATTTTTTCGCCAAAACATCATATATGGAATAAAAAAACCACACCTTCTCCACCCTCGCACAGAAATAAGAAATCAATTTCACGAGAAGAAGCTCCTCTCAATTCCTACTTAATATACTCTTACATATTCCAGTTACAACTTAAAAGAAATAATCGACTCTTTAAAAGTTGTGTAAATTACTTGAGTATCAAGCAAGAATTGTCTGATCTTTATATTGTACAAAATATGGTGGAATCTCATTATTTGTCGAACGGAATTTTTAATTGAAGATATATCGAAGAAGTAATGCACAAATTGAATAAGCTAAGAAACTCCTTACTATATATTCGTCGTTTTGTGAGAAATACGCTCTTTGACATGAGAAACAAATTAGATTTGCATTCATGGTTACATAAATGGCTATCTAATCTAAAATCTAATATGTCAAAAGGAGAAACTTGATGCCTTCAATTCAATAGATAACGACTATAACATAGATAATGTAAGCTAACAAATCAGTAGAATATCTGTATTAGTAACACTGTTGATTTAATTCTTCATTAACACAATTATCACTTTTTCCACTTATTCGAGAAGATGTGGATTGTGTATACTCTGGTGATATCCTTGGTGGTCATCCTCAACTCTATTGGTGAATATAATAATACAAGATATCTATAATTTAAAGTATATATTTTAAAAGCTTTATGCAAATTAGAATTTCCACGATTTAGTCTACATAGAGCAATATGGCTGGATCCCACCTGTACACGTACAAAAATGGAACATTGATAACTGCCACGTCAAAATTTAGAAGTGCACAGATGGAAAATTTCTACCTATCCAGATCATACGTAAATACAAAATAGAGTACACACAGTACATGTAGGTAATTAATAATTAATACTGAAAGATTTTGGTTGATTTTTGTATGAAAATATGGTATAAAATTGATAATATTAGACTAACCAGTAAGAAGAAAATAATTAGGGCAAATTGGGAAGAATTCCCTAGGAACCCCTGTGAAAGCTTGTATAAAAACGTTGCATATAATTTTGGTCCAATTTTGGGATAAAATTGATCAGCTGGCATTTACTGTGTATTGTAAGTAATAATACCATTCCCATAAAGAAATTTTTGAGAAATCTGGAGAAATACTGTCGAAGAAAGGCTCACGTTTTCTCATGACCTTCAGAATTGTATAAAAACGTTGCAAACAGTTGACGACTATATTGATAATTATAACAACATTCACAATTCATGATATACCAATATACGATTGTGTACTCTGATAAAAATCTAATCCTCTTTTTCTTGTTGCAGAGTTGAGTTTGCAATTCGAGTGCTTGCCTAATGGTGAACCTATTCCTGGTGTTCCTCGTCGGAGATCTTCTTATTCTCCTGAAAGACATTCTCCAAAAAGAACTTCACCTCTTGTCAGAACTGTTTCTTCTACCAGGTCTCCACCAGCTGCGGAGCCTTCTCTTCCTGCCAGGTCCAGGCCTCCTCCACCTGTCGAGCGTCCCATTCGTGTCAGGTCGAGGTCTCCTTATGTCAGGGATCGTTTTCCACTCATACTTGGATATAAAATTGAAGAACTTCCATTGGTTCGACTTATTCCCTATAAAAATCCAAACCAGACATTTCAATTTCGAAGATGCCTTTTTCCTCCCGATTCACCGATTCGATTGAAAACAAAAAATCATGTCCTTATACCTATACCAACCGAAGAACAGATTGTATTATCGACGTACAATGGTGACGCATTCGCAATGTTGGACAAACTAAGCAGACAAATAATTTTGCGTGGACTATATACTATTACTTTTGGGGTAAGGCGGGCGATAATAAACATCAATAGCGGTGTGATCAGGGAAATGACCCTAACGGAAACCGCGGAATGTCCGTTAGGCAACAAATACCCAATCGGAACGTTTTTTAAAGTATTTCGTGCATGAATCACAATTATTCACACCGTTAATTAGGTTTGAAAAATCTGCTTGCTGCGCAGGCTTATTGTTATTGCGTGCTACGCGCACGTAGCACATTACCTTTTAAGAGTGGGAGACTTAAAATTTTCTTCCATTTTACTTCTTCGTTTCTGACCGTACATTTATGGCATTGTAAATATACAAATAATATCTCTCGACCAAGTATGATCGCCTGTTCCCCTTATTCTGACATGGATGAATTCCCTCTTCTACTGAAATGACCTTGTGCTTTATTTGTATTAGCGTTTCCTATCACGCCCTTTTCAGTCCGTGAATTCTATCCGTAAATTACTTAATATTTTCCCGCTCTAATTATCTCGCTTTTTTTTTGTAATAATGCCTGTGATAACCCTGTAATGTTTTGAAAATAATCCCCCTTCTCTTTTCACTCGTGACTTTACTCTCAACATGTCTTCCCTCATACCCTCCCGACCTTGGTATTATTTGTATCCCTTTATGCTTAGAAGCTTGACTTTTTCTGATATTGTTCTTAAATTCGTCACTGCCCCCCCCCCTTCACTTACATTTAGCACTAGCGTCCCGACCTGCCTAATTTAATAATTTAATTTTATTATCGAAAATTAGAAAATTTAATTGTATCTTATCCATTTAACTGGACCATATATGTCAGCTTTCTCTTTATATTTTGTTTATGTAAAGTCCCAGACACATTTTGTTGTTTATTGTCTGTTGTATAAATTTTTATTTTGTCATTATTTAGAGCAGAGTTTGTTAACATCACAATTCTCACAAATAAACTTATTGTCAATTTTCTTAATATCTAAATAAAATCTTGCTGAATTATTTCCCGAACCTCCTCCTCTACTTTAGGGACTGAACTAGCCGTCGCGTTTGGATTGTCCTGAATCAAATCGTTTATCGTCTGCCACTCTATTTTATCGTCCCGTATCGCTGTCGTTGTTTTCTTTTGGTTTTTGAGCTATTCATGGATTGTTCAGGACTGCCTTCTAGAAGGCTGGCGCCGCGGGCTATAATAAACCAGGTCTCATTTGTAGTTTTGTTTGGGCAAGGCCTTAAGGGATCAAAATTTTATCATTTATTTATTTAGGAAAAAGGCCGAGTCGCACCTTTTGTAATTAAGCCATTATATTGATATGCTCTCTAGAATGCGTTGAGTGAATAAGTGATGAGAAAGCCAGTTCCAAAACAACCAATGTGCCTGGGAAACTTGATAAAAACAATTCGATGTTTCAAACACTTGTGTCGCAGATTAGAGGAGTTAGGTTTTATTAGTCTGAAGATAAAGCATTTTTCAGGATTCTCTAGAGTATTGTTTTTCTTATTCGAAAATTCGTTGTGGGCAGTAAGCCGACTTCCAACAATTTATTGGTATTTTCAAGGCCTTCGCACTACCACTCGGGAGAAACTAATTGCCAAGGTGATGAAGGTAATTTTATTTAACAGTGGCAAAGATATTTCGCAGAGGAAAATAATGTGGGATGACCTTTCCGTGATATGATATTCATCAATCGCATCTTTCTGGGCTGTCCGTATCGAAGAAATCCTATTCCGGAAAAAGGAAGTTTCTCAACTGAGACCTCAAAGTTGGGGAACTTCTGAGAGTTCCGAGACTTTGGAAAAAGAAAGGTCCTTATGCAAAAGCTTGCTCTGCAATTTCAGGAAATTTACCAGCATATGCCTCTTCATGCAGTATTAAAGAGCTGCACGATGATTCATACATGGAGAGAATTCTGCTGAAAAACCTGCAAGAGGTGTTTGCGATAGTAGGCGTCAGTCACTGAGCAGCTCTTGCACTCTAAAGGGAAGTTTGAATCTGGAATATGCTACTGTTCACTAAAAGCAAGTGCTAACACAAGTGCTCCATCTGAGTTTAATTTAAAACATCATCTCGATTTCAGCTCATCTGGTCGCAATTTTGCCACCAGAAAGTTTGTTTCACTAAGCAAATGTGAGCGCTTTCATCATGTTTGCAAGAGCGAAATATGATTCATCTATAAAATAAAAAAAAACACACCTTCTGCACCCTCCCACAGAAAAGAGAAATCAATTTCACGAGAACAAGTTCCTCACGGTTCGCGAGAAGGAAGTTTAAATGAAAATAGTTTGTTGCTTTAAAATTCATATTTATTATGACTTCTAGATGTACCCGTGTATTTCGTGTGATGGCACGAAACCTAATTTAAGTTCATTTGGTTCTTTGAGAACATTAGCTAGTTGTCTTTCTAATTATAATGACTGGTGTGATCATGCAAGAGTAAATAAAAAGACCAAAGATTTCAAAAATTGTGTCAATCCACCTTTGTTTGGTTTTGTTAGGCTACGTCAATACACTCTACTGTAACATGCATAAACTGTATCCTGATATTGCTTTTCAATGGACGCAGAAAATTCACGCTGCAAGAAGTTACACAAATGGTGGTTAGTTTTCATTTGAAGGAAATGCATGTAATGCATTACTCAACAATGTTGACAAGCTTTAGAATATATTTGAAGGTAAAGCAGTTGGAGGTTCAGCAGACTGCATGGCACACGTAGATACTTTTTTGAAGTTTGAAGTTTTCACTGAAATAACGACCAGATTTCGAACATATTGAAGAATTTTGAAAAATGTATAAACTATGTATGAAAACTAAGGCTGGAAAACCAATTAGAAGAAAAATATTACTACTAAAGGTAAAGTAGAGTGCTAAGTTGTTATAACTTGGTAAGCGGTTTACATTCAAGCGGGAAAAAATTTGTTTAAAATCTGATATTGACATTATTATCTATTTTGTTAATGAAAAAGTTTTCAATAATTTTTCTGCGAGCAGTACAATTCTCAACTGAGAGAATTTCAAAATTATAAAAATCAAAATTGTGGCCAAGTTCTAAAAAATGTTCTGAGAGAGCAGTGTGATTTGAAGTGCCCAGATTTCTAATAGAGTCTTTATGTTCACATGTGCGCGTTTCAATGCATCTCCCTGCTTCTCCAATGTATAAAGAATCACAATCCTCACAATAATATTTATAAACAAAAACAGATAATTTACCTTTAAGTAAAGGATCTTTTAGATTATTGAGAAATTTGCAAAAAACTATCGATAGGTTTGTGGATGATTTTTATATCGTAAGAGTTTATGATGTCTTGCATTTTTTCCGAGAGATTTTTGATATATGGACAGGCAGTAATATCAATGTACTTTTTTGATTTATTACTATTCTTTTGAGTTTGAAAAGATTCAGAATTGTAAAACTTATTAGTTTCTTTTTTTATAAACAGAGATCAATCAGGGATTTAGGGTAGTCATTGTTAATTAGAGTTCGTGTAATTAAATTAATATTTTCAGTTCTAAAAGAAATGTCCGAGATGTGAAACATTCTAAAAAATAGGCCAGTAGCGATGCTAGTTTTATGATTAAAGGATGTGCAGAATCAAAATTCAAGTACCTCCCAGACCAGGATTGCTTTTGGAACCAATCGATTTTTAGAGAATTATCGATCCTTATGATAAGTTTAAGGTATTTATGATAAGGTATTTACAAATTAGACTTAGATGATAAACGCATTATATGCAATCGCTGCACCCAAACCATTTCTGACCATATTCCGCAGATTAAATTTAAAAATAGGCTACGTTTTGAAAAATTGTTTGGCACTAATCGTATTAGAAGTTTCAAACTGGTAAACCCTGATATAATGTTTGTAAATGCTGATAAAGGTAATGTTCCAGTTGCGATTTCCAAATCTGCTTATATTAATAACATGAATTTATTACTTGAAGACAAAAATTTATATTCCATCTATAAATTTGAATACACAGCCACGGTACAAGATAAGTGTAATAAATTAATCACAAATTTGGAATCAAATGGCTTTATTGAACACATAGAGGCTAAATCATTAAGAACTCATTTCGCAATCACTCCTAGAGCTTACGGTTTGCCCAAGATCCATGAAGAAAATAATCCACTCAGATTAATTGTTTCGACGATTAATGGTCCTACTTATAATCTCTCTAAATTAATATCCAAAATCTTAAACAATATTATTGGAAAAACACCACACCATATCACCGATAGTCTCTCTTTTGTACAAAAAATAAAATTCCATCTAATTATGTTTTAGTTTCCTTTGATGTGGACTCGATGTTCAATAACATTCCAATCTCGAAGGTTTTAGACTGCATTGAGTTGAAGTGGCCGGATATCAGTAGACATACTTCCATTCCGTTGGACAAGTTTATTGAATTGGTTAAAATCTGCTTAAATTCCACGTATTTCAAATTTAATCAAGTAACCTATAAACTGGTCTCAGGATCAGCTATGGGTTCTCCACTTTCCCCTTCAGCTGCAAACCTAGTTATGGAAAATTTAGAATCTAAATGTTTGTCATTGTTACCTTTTGCTATTCCGTTTTTCGTCCGTTATGTCGATGATATAATTACTGCTGTTCCTTTTAGCCATACTTATCATAAGGATCGATAATTCTCTAAAAATCGATTGGTTTCAAAAGCAATCCTGGTCTGGGAGGTACTTGAATTTTGATTCTGCACATCCTTACAATCATAAAACTAGCATCGCTACTGGCCTATTTTTTAGAATGTTTCGCATCTCGGACATTGCTTTTAGAACTAAAAATATTAATTTAATTAAACAAACTCTGATTAACAACGGCTACCCTAAATCCCTAATTGATCTCTGTTTATAAAAAAAGAAACTAATAAGTTTTATAATTATTTTCCCCTAGATTTGGGGAAATTTTCCTTAAAGTTCTTATGATTCACTAACAACTTGAGGGAAATTTCCTAAAATTTAGGAAATTAGATAATACCTACAATTTTTTTGGAAATTTTCCTAAACATATGGTAATTCATACAAAGGTTTGGCAAATTCCCTACAATTTGCGGAATCGGATGATTGCTACTGAATGTAGGGAATTATTAACAAACATATATCACTACCGAACTGAATCAAATTCAACATCTCAATAACTCTTTTATGCTAGGGGTGTTCATCAGTCGTTACTTGATCCTATTTCAAAACCTGTTGCAGTCTTACAAATACCCTGATGAAAATACAAGAAACCAAAGGAAGAAGTTTTCTGGTCTGATAGCAATAGGTAAACAAAATTTTTGTCGTTATCGTGATCGTATTCACATATTTTTTTAATGCCGAATTCGGGAAAGGTTAGTGCTCCAACATCCCTGCAAATTCTATGAGGATATTTTTTTAAAGAAAAATTATGTTCCAGGAATAGTTTCTTTGTGTTTTTAGAAGACTTCAGAAATTTTAATCGATTCTAAGATCCTAAAATTTTCTCGTTATACTGAGAAGGTATTAGTTTTGTGTGAAAACTGGCTAACGTGGATTTCATAAAATCTCTACGTTTCAGGGCCGCCTGACTCCGGAAAAGAATTTTTACTAAACAGCTCAATTCTAAGCAAGTAGTGCATTTAGAATGTATTTAAACTCAGGATATCCGGGTACACATCGTACAAAATTCAACATTAAGTGATTATTTCCAATTTTTAAATTTTTGATTGTTTTGCCCTGAGGCAATTGGGATTTGCTCATTTGCTCATTTCACATTTAAGATTTTTTTTAGGGGTTTGCAAAGATTTGTTCAGGAGAAAGCGGTAGGTGTGGTCTTAGGGGGTTGCTGAATATTATTATGGGGCGAGAAATAAAACCTCGAGTGTTATAGAGTACGGGACTATTTGGTAAGTACATAACTATAATGGATCCTTCATGTCCCGCACGTTGGTTTTCCTCTTACGAATTGAAAAATTGAAAAAAGGAGGTGGGCACATCGGTACCTTTGGTGTGTAACAACGGGGATAAACGCTGCTGTGCACACATGGCTTAATATAACACAGAAAAGAAGAAAGTTTTATTTTGATCCAATAAATACCATCAAAAGGTACTAAAACGAAATTAAACCATAATTAGTCCAAATCGAGCAATATGAATAATAAAGGCAATCCAATTGTTTTTCAGTGTTTGCAATTATCAAGAGAGAGGACCTAACTGAAGCTTATTGTCAGGTGGTTTTCATGCTCTAGAGATGGCCTTCATATTCCTTAAGATTCTTGAAACATTATCAAATATTTTCAAATCCACTGACATAACGTGAATTCCAGTGAACTCATTGACATTCTGTGGAATCTCATTAAATCTGATGACATCCTTTAGAATCTTTTTAAGTGTATGGGAATACCTTGAAATCCTTCAAGAACTTAGAAATCTTTTAACATCCCTTCAAACATAATATACTGGGACCGCTTTCAATCTTTAAAATCAATTTTATTGAAATTTGTGAACAAATTCTGTTCCTTGAAACTGTCTCTTATGAAATGTAAATATCTCAGAAGGCCAAGCTTGACACCTTTAATCTAAAAGATAACGACTATAATATGGATTAGGTAAGCTACTAAAGCCGTAAAATATTCATATTAATTACACTGTTAATTAATTCCCTCATTAATGCATTAACCAGTTTTTCCTCTGGTTCGAGAAGATGTGGATTGTCTATAATCTGGTGATATCTTTGGCGGTCATCCTCAACTCTATTGGTGAATATAATAATATATCCATAATTTGAAGTACAATTTTTCTAAGTTTTACGCAAATCAGAATTTTCGCGATTTAATCTGCACGAAGCAATTCGCTTCGAGGCCAACTGTACACGTACAAAGATGGAACACTGAAAACTGCCACATCACAATTTAGACGTGGACAGATGGTACACTTCTGACTATCCACATCCTACGTAAATAAAAAATAGAGTTTACAAAGTACATGAAGGTAATCAATAATTAATATTGAAAGGTGCTGTTTGACTGCTATATGAAAACATAATATTAAAGTGATTTCACTGAATAAGGTGTCCCCGAATTTTCATGGATAAACTACCTTTATCCTCTAAATACTAGGAAATACTTAAGAAAATATGATCCTCTAATTTTTGTTACAGAATGGAGTGCACAATTTGAGTGCTTACCTAATGGCGATCCTATTCCTGGTGATCCTCGTTGCAGACCTTCTGATTTTCCAGACAGACCTGATTCTCCAAAAAGGACTCTTACCCTTGCCAGACCACATTTTACTGGCGGATCTCCTTTTACTGAGGAATCCTCTCTTCGTGCCAGGTCCAGGTCTCCTTCTGCCAGACATCCGTCTACCCTCATATTTGGATTCAAACTTGAAGATCTTACATCTATTCGACTTATTTGCCACAAGAATCGGAATAGGATATTCGAACTTCGAAGATACAATTTTCCTGCTGATAAACCACTTCAATTAAGAACAAAAAATAATGTCTTGAACCCTTTACCGACCGAAGAACAGATTGTATTATGTACGTCCAATGGTGACGTCTTTGCAATTTTGGTGAAAACAAAACAACAAACGTCTCTTCGTGGAATATATATACCTGGTACTAACAGCTCAAGGCGGGCGAAAATAAACATGTGCAGTGGCGCAGTTGAAGCTATGATCCCACAAGAAGGCGCGGAATGTCCATTAGGCAACCATACCAAAATAGCAAAGAGTTTCAGAATAGTACGTGTGTGAACAACGATTCTGCTCACCGGTTATTCGATTTAACATAAAAAATCTTTCTCCTTCGCTGGTACATTCTCTTTGTGCGCTAGGCGCGCGTCTGTCGGATCTCACGCTTCGTGCCCGGTTTATGAATAGACCTTCATTATTAAAATTTGAACAAATTCAACTGCAATTTTGTACTTTCGAATTCTTTTTTTTTTAACTCCTTCGGCTTTAACAGATACTTTCACATCACTTATCCCGCGCTTCGAGTGTCTGAAATGTGAAATTTTCTATATCATTCAAAATTGTATACTCTAGGAAAAAAAAACTACTTACCAATATGGAAAAGGACGAAAAAATCTGTCCGGGGGTACGGGACATGAAATGGCCAGAGATACCCGACTGTTATATGATACCTACAAGAAAACAGCAGTGAATAAAACAATATGTCAAATTATTAAACAAAAATTACAGGTCACATAGTTCGAGTATGAATTTTCGTATCTCTATCAAATATGTTTTATGTAGTTTTTCAAAAATTTGATAATAAGATGTTTTACAGAATGCACTTGTTTTTTGAAAAGTAATTGATTTATTGACTATTAATTTATCATCGCAGAAAATACAGTTTGTTGAAAATCATGAGACTTAGATGGCATATAACTTTTACAGTGTTTAAACACATATATCTTTTCATACAGGCTCTTGTGTTTATATAGCTCCAAATTTTGGTGCTTGAAACCTACTTTTATGAAATGCTAATATCTCAGAAAAACAAGTTCAACGCCTTTTATCTAAGATAAAACGACTATCGTACATATAAGATAAGTTTATAAGTCAGTAAAATATTCATTAGTTATATTGTTGATCAAATTCTTCAATAATACAATTATCAGTTTTAACTCCAACTAGAAAAAATGAGGATTGTCTGTAATATGGTTTTCTGTTTGGCGGTTATCCTTAATTCTATTGGTGAATATAATAACATAATATGTATATCCATAATTTTCACACTTTTGTTTAAGCTTGACGCCGAATAGAATTTTTTTAATTAAACGCTTTCGTTTTCGCACGTTTTATATGCTTGTATTTCATCTTTATTTAAAATATCATTGATATTGTAACTTGAATCAAAAACTTTGACTTAAGCCCCTGATGATCTACAATCATAAATGGAAAGTGAAATTATTTTTCAATTTCACTTTGAAGACGGTTCTTGAAGTGAGATTCACTTATATCTACGAGAGATTATAATTATAACATACGGCTCCTGAAGAAATTTTTTAATATTGAAAATCATCGTGGATACAACATTTAGACGGGCGGAAAGCCTATGAAGTGTTCCCCTGGCGCTTAAGCTATGAAGCCTATTGTGCCCCACCCTTACCCAATTGCTCTCACCAGTCGACCCCGGACCTCATGATGAAGCCTAGTTCCATAAAATGAGCCCTGAGGGTTTGTTGATTGAGCTTAGCTAATTCCTGGCACTGGCATAATACATTCAGGGATGTTTCGTCATCCCTGCCGCATTTCCTACACTCTGTCGTGGGGTCATACCCCATTTTGTGCATATGATAGTTCAAGTGGTTGTGCTTAATGAGGATCCGTACAACTGTCATCATATCTTTGTTGGGCAAAGTCAAGGTTTTCCTGGCTCTATCCATCCTATAGGAATAACCTAGCATGGATTTCGCCTGATGGCAATCTTGGATTTGTTTCCAGTATTCCCGGTGGTTTGTTAGGATCCAGATGTTAATGATCATTTTCCGACACAGCAGGACGCTATTCCCAGTACCGGTTCCGGTCCTATGTATTCACTCGCTGCGCCACATTCATCAACTGATCCGCCTTTTCGTTGCCCTTGATCCCTGTGTGACCAAGGACCCATATGAGAGCCACATTGTTTTTTTCCTGCAAGTTCATTTAATGCCTTTTTGAAATCCCCAAACCAGTTCTAATGTTATGTCTGGTTTCCCTATTGTAGTTAGTGTCGCTTAGCTGTCCGAACAGATCGTAATCTGTCTGCCAGCAGCGTTTTCCTCTATTAGCGTTTCAGCACAACGAAATACGGTCAGGACCTCCGTCTGAAAGTCTGTAGCATGTCACCCAAGTGGGATCCCTATTTCCCTCTCTCTCTCTTTCTGTTATAGATTCCTGCTCCTGACCCTCACTCTTCCCAGGAGCCATCTGTATACCAGATTCAACCTTGGAGGAGCGGTTTTACATTTGCTCTTCACAGATCCCTGCTTGGAATGCCGACGCGAAAAGCTTTAGCAAAGTCAAATATGTAAGGGTTCTTCACAGAGCATGAATCCTATCGTCGCTGTAGGCGTTGTCCTCAATGCTCCAGTCAAACCCCCAACTGCTAGCATTCGCAATCTTCGCAGCCTGTCCTTCAACTGTCGGCACTTTATAATTTCTCGTGAAAATTACCAGGTTGGTTTTTTCCGGATCTACCGAGAGCCTTGAGCTATCGCACTAGAGCTCTACGATGCGCAGCGCCGACCTTGTAAGGCCCATCAGCGTTTCCAGATGAGCCCCCCTGACTTAAGATCACAAAGTCATCCGCATAGCCCTGAGTATAATACCCCTTTTTATTTAGCCTTGGGAGAAGGCCGTCTACTATAATGCACCACAGGAGTGGAGGCAGGACACTTGCCTGTGGGCAACCCCGTGGACCTCTTCCCCTTACTAGGCCTTCACCTGATCTGGTTCCGAGTCACCTCCGGCATAGCATGCTTCCTATCCAGCATACTAGCTAGTCCTCTCATGCTGATGGCACGTGTTTAAGGTCTAAACTTGCCCTGAATAATTTTGTCAGAGGAGGGACGACTAGATCCGTGCCTTTGTGTAGAAACGCTGGATAAATGCCATCTGCCCCTGTCTATTCAAAGGGACAAAAGGACTCTACGGCCCATTCAGTCTTTTTGTAATCAAGCACCTTAGCGGTGAAATTCCAGTCGGGCTTCTCCACCTCTTGGCCCCAGCCTTCCTCATCTTGGTCGGTTTGGATTCGCTGGATTCGTTGCTTCTTCGTCTTCAGGAAACTCACCATTGTTGAGTCTTATGAGCGATTCCTCGCAGAAGCCTCTCCAATCTTCCTGTTTATACTTTCTCATACTTTCGTTGTATTCACACTGGGCCGTCTTATATATGTCCCAGCGTGAAGGCAATTCAATTCTATTTGCCCTATTGCGCAACATTCTTGTCTTTTTACGGAGTCTCTTCAGGTGGGCATTCCGCCATTCTGCTCCCTCCTAGACTTAATTGTGCTTGTAGGACAATTGCTCTCATATAATGTAATCAGAGCCCTTCGCAGAAAATCCGCGGGGTGCTCCAACTCATTAATGGCACTATAGCTTGTGGAAAATTCCACAAGCCTCCTTTTGAGTTCCTGTTTATATGAGTCCCAAAGTGTATTTCTGGGGTTCCTGATCTCGGAAACCACCAGTTTTTCTAGGGTTAATCAAAACACGATATATTTGTGGTCTTAGAAAGACTCCTTATCGGAGACTCTCCAGTCCACTATCCTGCTTCTCAGTACACCCGAACATAGAGCCAATCATTAATTGAGAACCTCACTCTTGTTTTTAGTCTGTAATGTGAGAGTATCACCCCGATTCAGAATCTCCAGCTCAGCGCCTGCTATGTATTCAACTAAATCTCTCACTCTGTCATTGATAACAGTTGAAAGACAATAGGAAAGAACTTTGTGTTGAATATAGTCTTAAAACTTGAAAGAAAAAATATCTTCACTCGCACAGAGGAAATAATTATGATTTTACATTTTTGTCCCTAATTAGAAGTACAAAAACAATCGAAAAGACAAAACAAAGCAAAGACATTCAACCTCAGTATACGAAGAATTTATATAGTTTATCATTCTCTTGCCTGAAAAACACCAGCAGCGTAGTGGAAAGGCTCAAGGCCCGGTAGCTCATACGCGGATATTGCGCAATATTATGTATTCCATTTGAAAACAGTTCAGACGGCCCTGACTGTTTACGTTTCGATTTCATGTACATGGTATTTGTTATCCAAATATATCATTATATGCTTCAAAAGGGAACCCCCTCACTCCTTTTTGATAGCTTACTTTATTTACGAGAAGAAAAAAATATATATTTAAAAAAATACGTTCTCAGCCTTGAAAATCGTGTAATCCGCGTAAAATTGCGTACCTCGATATCTCTATGGTTTTGTCGCAGGTTTCTCCTTCTTTTCATCGTTCCTCGTAGTTGATATTCCTGCTACACCGTCCCGGGTCCTAAGCCTCTTGTTCACCTGCTTGGATGAGTTGCTCTCCTGTGGGATTATGGTAGGCGCTCTCGTCCTCCTACCATAAAAGTGGACGTGAGTGGCCACAGCTTTTGATTAATTTTTGCAAATTCCCACCAGAGCTGAGAGGATCTTTTTTCTGTAATAGAAATGTGTGGTATTTTATTATTACAGAAATTTGTAATATTTATTATTACGAAAATGACCCGTTGATCGAAAAAGCAGTATATTTTTTACGTGCTAAGGTCCATATCGCAAAGAATTTGTTTGATTCAGTACCGATAATGATTTTTCTTTGAATAAAAAATACATATTCTTTTGTTTCCATGAGAGATCGACTTGGGAAACTTGGTGGTCGAAAATTTCAAACTGTAAATGTTTGGGCCACCCTAGTGTGTGTTCATTAATTGAATTTGACCGCCTACCGTCAAGCGATATCTCTTTTTGAGGGAACCTACAGTTTAAGGTGAGTTTCGAACCACCGGAGCCCCAATAGAAATAAAAAGACAATTTTCCATTTGTATCCGCACAGGGATCCAACCCTAGCCCCCGAAATCAGAAGCCTGAAGCGTTATTGCCTTAGCCACTAACACTCATCATCCTGCCTA
Organism: Andricus quercusramuli; assembly: GCA_932178445.1. Taxonomy (NCBI): domain Eukaryota; kingdom Metazoa; phylum Arthropoda; class Insecta; order Hymenoptera; family Cynipidae; genus Andricus; species Andricus quercusramuli. Next base: position 120,663 of record CAKNXH010000539.1, on the reverse strand, counting down.
TACTTCTAGAAGATCATAGAACATAAGGATTTCCCCAAATCCATGTGCCACCTACATGGGGCTCTGAAGTACTGACCGATAAAGTAGGAACCTATTGGACAGTCAACAAATGCCGTTTAGGGATTGATCTAACTTACTGACATATCCTTAAATAACTTTTCCGCGTGAACGAACGTGAACCATCATCGACCATCGGTGACTGATCAGTCATTGTTTTACCGACGGAGGTGTCCCAGAGCTGTCATAGGGATACTACTTTAATTTTTTTGATATTAGGAAATAAAAATACAGAGAGGTGAACGCGCGCTTTTTTCGCATGCATTTCTTACTAGTGTAGAATACTTCTCTATTTGACGTTATCCAGGGTATTAAAAAGGACTGAAATGCAAAAATGTAGAAATGCATGAAAATTTTGCAAACAGTTGGCAACTACATTGACAATTACAACTATATTCACAACTCACTATATACCAGCATACGATTGTATACTGAAAAAAAATTATGTTCTATTTTTGGTTGCAGAATTAAGTGCACAATTTGAGTGCTTACCTAATGGCGACCCTATTCCTGGCGTTCCTCGCTCCAGACCTTCTTATTTTCCAGACAGACCTCAATCTCCAGAAAGGACTCTCTCTCTTGCCAGGCCTCCTTTTACTGCCGGGTTCTCTTCTACTGCAGAACCCTTTCTTCGTGCCAGGTCCAGGTCTTCTTCTGTCAGGCGTCCATCTACCCTCATATTTGGATTCAAATTTGAAGAACTGACATCTATTCGACTTATTTGCCACAAAAACCCGAACCGGACATTCGAATTTCGACGATACGCTTTTCCTCCTGATAAACCAATTCAATTTAGAAAAAAAAATAATGTCTTTAAACCCATACCTACAGAGGAACAAATTGTATTATCAACGTCAAATGGTGACGTCTTTGCAATTTTTGAAAAAACAAAACATCAAACGAGTCTTCGTGGAATGTATACACCTGGTACTTACAGCCAAAAGAGGGTGAAATTTAATATTTGCAGTGGCGTGCTTAAAACTTTGACCACGAAAGAAGTCTCGGAATGTCCATTAGGCCACAATACCCAAATAGCAAAAAATTTTAAAGTAGTGCGTGTCTAAGCAACTAGATGCTTGTCTATCGGATCTCGCGCTCCAAGCTCGGTGGTTATGATTCCTCCACGTTAATTCATAGACCTTTTAAAATTAAGAGTCAAAACATTTTCAACGGTAATTTTGTAATTTTGAATTCCCTTTTGTTAAAGCTCCTTCGGCTTTGACAAATACATTCTCATCACTTATCCCGCTCTTTGCACTCGATTAGAATATATCAGAAGTGCGACATTTTATTTATCATGTTGAACTCTATTATATAAAATGTATGTGTTATTAACTTTCGTACTTTGGTTTTGGATTGTTCTTTCAGATTTTGCAAAATAAAGTACCAATTTCGTTCTACATGATTGCGTTATTAGTTATGCTAAGAAATATATACGAACAAGTTTTTTTTTGGAAATTTAAAGAAATTGCCTTTTTCACATATGCTTTTCATTTTTGAAAAAGTGCGAAAACAATTTTTAGAGCTTCTGGAGATTGAGGTTTAAGTTTTGTCTAAACGTGTACGACAGATTTCAAAATTTCAAAGATTTCGGTAACTTTCAATATATTAAAATATTTAATATTGAATAATGTTAAATATATTTCAAATAATTCAAGCGACTCAAAGTTTTTCGAGAAATTTCTCATACTTTTACTGGATTTGAAAGTATTTAAATGGATTTGAAAGATTTTTATAGGAATTCCTAATAACTGAAAGGATTCCTCATGATTCCAATCTTTCAAATGAATTGCAAAGAATTTGCATGCAACCAAAGAAATTCTAAGAATAATTTTTTATATTTCATAAGGCTTAATGGGATTTGGAAGATTTGAATGGGTTTCAAGACATCAAAAACACAGGATAAAAAGTAATTAATGTAAAAATGTGCGAGGTAATATCAACATTTAAAGAAATGGAGATCGGTAAGGGTAAAATGAAAGATCACTAATTTTTCATTTTACCCTTACCAATTTTCTTTTTTTGCATACCGAAATTACCAACTGCATTTTTACTCAAAAGAATTCAAAGGATTCCAAAGTATTCGAAGGGATTTTAAAGAGTTTCATCTAATATAATGGGATTTAATAGAATATCAACTACTTTATGGCAATTCACGTGATTTCAATGAACAGTTTCGAAACCACCGTGGAAACAGTAACACGTTCATCATAAACTTACTAAAGCTTCAAGACAAATATTGTCTTTCAGATATGATATTGATCGTAATAATTAAAGGAGGTAATAATTCACGAAAACTCAAGTACATATGTAATAAAACTGTGCTGACGTCAGACTTTATGGAATCATCTGAATTCGTCTAAAGTTCCCAACAAATAGCTTAACCCCCTCAGAACGGATATTTGACCGGAATTCTGAGCAAATAGCCGGCACACAGTTATCACGAATTTATGCCTGAACAGTTTTTATTCCAGGAATTTCACAAGAATAGAATATTTACATTGACTTAAGTTATCACGTCAAATCGGCCCAAAATTCGGTATGACTCGTAATTTTCTAACATTTTTGCTAAACCAGAAAATGAAATAATAATTTTGTAGTTTTTTGGAGATCGAAGAAGCAGTCGTGATCCACTGCTGAAGATTATTGACTAGACTTTGCCGTCGTGCGTTCACGCCCTCTACTTTTTTCAATTTTTTTTTTTGTTAGCGACAAAGTTTTAAGGCGGGATAGTAACCATTCGCAGAAGAATGATGGGTCAGACTCGCCACCCTTTCCAGATTCTCATGCGGACGTGAGTCACAAGTATAGTAATTTGGCACAAGAGAGTGATCTCTGGGTTGGACAACTTGCCTTTTTTCGGCAGGAGTATAGTGCGTTCCAACACTAGCCACTGCGGAATGGGCGTTTCATACTTTAAATATGAGGTGAATATGCGCGCCAAATGTTGGTGTGTAAAAGTGAACTTCTTCGACCAGCAGTTCTTGATATAATCAGGTCCAACAGAGGAAAAGTTCTTCGTGCCTCTGAGTTCTTTTTTCACCTCTTCGGCACTGATTGATGGACATATCTTCTTTCACCTTCAGGGTTTTCGGGATCTCGCTAACCACTCTCCAAAAAGTCTCTACCTCCTTGGGCTTGGGTGGATTCCTTGCAGTAACAGAAAGATCGCTGAAGAGGCATGATGAGTCAGCGAGAAACTGTCGATTCTCCCTGATCAATCTCTCCCTCTTCTGTATTCTCCTCCTTGCATCAGATAAATGCCGTATTTTGTCAACAATATGCTACTTGATTGTCAGCAGCTTTGACTTGTTCAGTGTGTGATTCATTTTTCCCCAGATCTTGGGCGAACTTTCGAACCCTTTCCGTGAACGGTCTGCCAGAAGTCATATAGTCAATCACGCATTGAACACGGGACGCATTCTGTCTTGCCCATCCAATCTTCTTGTTCAGTTGAGGCAAGCTTCTTTTGATCTTTTGATACATCGTCGGTTTCAGCCTTCGATTTGAATCAGCCATAGCTCTCGCAGCATCATAAACTGATCAATTGATGGCCCAGAGGTCGGACTCTTGCGAGATATCTCCACGAAGGGAGGCATCCATTTGAGCCAGATCTTGGGGCTTAGGAAGAACTAGCATGTTAATGTTCCTCTTTGTCCTGAAATCGCCATCATCTCTCAGAAGGTGCCTGCTTTCCGCGGTTAGACTTAATGTCGCTTCCTCATCTCTGTCTGCAGCTTGATCAAGCAGCAGTTGGGGACGCGCTCCGCGTTCATATTCATTCTTCTGGAGGTAGACGGCTTGATTTCGCAAAGACTGATGCGAAACGTGCTTGTGTTCTTCTGGTGTTTCTGGCACCATAGAGTGTGCTAGCGCGCCATCAAGCCTCGGTGACAGGGATGATGCTGGCATCGTAGCAGTCCAGAAAGTCATCCTTGAGTTGATCCGTCCACTCAATGTGGGCGTTTCGCCGGGTTGTCTTCGTGTTTCCATCTAAATCATTTTCAGCACGCCGAACTCTAGGATGATCGGAACTATTTGCCGACACATTGTCGGGTGTTCTGCGCATTCGATCGTTTTGAACCGCATTTACAACTTTTCGGTGTTTTGGTGTTGTCATTGTTGTTCTTACGAGCAGCTAGGGAAGGGGTTCGTCCATTCTTATAGAGCCCCGCGTGCAAGGGTGAGGCTGCATACGAGGGCGCATCAAACAAGAAAGTTGTTTTGCGTGAAGTTCTAATAGCAATGAAAACTTTTTTTTGGGAGTCAAAAACACTCCCCTGAAGTTTCATAGTAATTTTTATTGATTTTGGATTACAAGAAAATATCTAAAAGTGATATATTGCTATTTCACAACAAAATTAGTTTTCGGTGTCTAAATAAGGTAAAAATGTTTTAGAGTGTACCTAGATATACAATCTCACAGTGAGGAGGTAATTTAAATAATTTTTATTCAGCCAAAATAACATAGAGGATTAAAAAACCCGGAATTAAATTTTTCCGCTATTTTCTTAAAGCTATATGACTTGTCAACCATGTGATCATCATACGAATATTGTATATTCCTTAAAATACATTCTAAATAAAATCGAATAAAAAAATAGTCGGAACATATATTGCTCTATTATAATGTCATTCAATCATCAAAGTAGTCTTTGGAAATGAGATGAGTTACGTCCTTCGTTGTGAATTCGGTGAGATTTTCAATTGTCATCGATCTCATTAATGGCGGTTCCTAAATTTTGCACTTCTCCCAGTCGATAAGTTCCGTGTAGTCTTTTGCGTCAAAATTCAACAAAGGAATCTCGAATTTCCTTAATTTTGATTTTCCAGTTGATTGTCTCGCAGAAATTATTCAAGACACTGCGAGCTTGTGGATTTTCTGCCTTTCGTCACATAGCATAGCGAAAAGAAAATTTTCTGGGTGAGCAAAGTAGGCATTATTTTGTATTACTTCTTGAATATATTCAGCGAGATTTTTCTTCAGGTACGCAGTCAAAGAAATGCTTTTCTAGAGATGTTTAGGACCATCTTTAATAGATGGTTGACACTTAGTTTCGAACCACATTGGGACATACACTCTCATGATGAATTGAACTAAAACTCTTAACTCAAATGATGGATTCTCTGCCCCAATGTAAATTCGAAGAGTTCTACTCATCCTAGTCATCCATCTGGCTTGCGATAATTTCCTTGGACTTTTTCGAGCAAGACCTTCAAAACAATCTCCTTCTTTGATAACATTCCATATATCTAGCAGGTACTTTTGATCAGAACTAAGATCGCGGGTGTCAACTACAGAAGAATTAGGACTTTCGACAGCATCCAAGTTTACAACCGGAAGTTCTTTACAAGAAGCTAAGCTTTTTCCGATTGGACCAGAAAAATCGCTAGTTCCTCCGTCAGGCACTCCATTGTAGCAGTTTACCCAATTCTAATTATAGCAATCTAATTATACCTGCGTGTTTACCAGTGTTTGTAGGGCAGCCGTCACAACCCACTCAATCTTGATTGGAGGTATTAATTTCTTTGTCAAAGAAAAACTGAAGGATATCATGTGTTATCGTTTTTTCATCTGAAAAAGATGAGGATATGTGCCCTCAATAAGTAAATATAATAAATTAAAAAAAAAAGTGAATAAGTTCTTGGTTTTCCGTGTTTTTCTTTTACTTGTTCCATCCATTACTTTTGTTTCGTCTTTTTTCCATCGAAGTAAAAAGCCTTTATTCCTGAAGCCAAGAAGAGCTGCTCTTTCTGAAGTTGCTGACGAGTTTTTGTTCTTTCCCGATAGAGTTTACTCTTGTCAAAAAATAAACCTTCCAATAAGGGACCCATGCATCCTCAACATCTTCGGCGGGCTGGTAATCGTCCTTCACATTGTCCCTAATCTAAGAGAAACACTCTGGCAGCTTCAGAAAGATCTATCTCACAAGTGCATGAAGCATTATCACACTTACAAGCCGCACATACGATGTTTACCAAATTTAATGCGAAAAAGAAATGCTGTTTAAATTTCGAGTTTTTCAACTCTCTTATAACATACTCGCGTTTAGACAGTCAAAACTGAACTGAATTCTTTTTCAGAAAAAGTGGTTAGGAAAAACCAAATGTAAACAAAAGCCTGGTGAGCGATGATGCATTGGTAAAATGTAAAAAAACCTTCATGCACTCAAGAACTGCAGTGAACCATGTTTATTTTGATTTTGAGGATTAGCGAGCGGACCGTGAACGCATTAAAATATCATCTAATATTGAAAAATCGAAAATTTTAGATTTTGCTCATTGTTGAAACTACAAATGACTTCGGTTCAAAAATTAAACAGAATGTCCAAATTGGAACTAATGTCAGAAATCAGCATAAAAGTAATATTTTGATAATTTAATGACATTATAACAAGCTAATATATGTTTCGACTATTTTTTTATTTGATTCTATTCAGAATATATTTTAAGAAATGTATAATACTCGTATGATGGTCACATGGTTGATAAGTCATATAACATTGAGAAAATAGCGAAAAAATTGAATTATGGGTTTTTTTTCTAATCCTCTGCGTTATTCTGGCCGGGTAAGAAATATTTGAATTACCTCCTCAGTGTAAATCTAGGTACACTTGAAAACATTTTTACCTCATTTGGATACCAAAAATTAATTTTCTTGTGAAATAAAGAGCATCATATCCTTTTTAGATATTTTCTTATAATCCAAAATCATTAAAAATTATTTTAATATCAACATTCTGTATATATTATTGGTGTAACATATTAAAAATACATCATTCTCAACGTATATCTGACATTTCATGTTCAAATAGTCTAAAAAATTGCTTCGAATTATTTTTTCTGATAATTTATACACCGGAAATTAATTTTATTGTCAAATGAAAAGCAATATATCACTTTTTAAATATTTTGTTGTAATTCAAGTCAATGAATATTATTTGATATTGCATGTTAATGGTATATTGCATGTTAAAAAACCCCTCTCTTGGAGTGATCGTCTAAAAGACCCACTCCGTTTTTTGAGTTGGCCCCTCATTTTAGTGCGCATAATTTTAAGGAAAACAGCAGATAGGTTCAGTAATTATTACTCTCCGGTTTAAAATATTATTTTAAAATATTTTGAACTCGCTGATTTGAAGGAATTCAAGGAACACGGAATTCAAGGTATTCACAGAATTCACGGAATTCAAGGAATTCACGGTCTGGTGAGCCCACACTTGTAGTTATTTACTACAAGAAACTATCCACCTAGAAACACTACCCGAATCGGGTAGTGTCACGCCTAGCCCGAGAAGGGAAATGGCTTAATGGTATACATACACGGAATTCAAGGACTTCACAGAATTCAAGGAATTCACGGAATTCAAGGAATTCAAATAATTTGAGGAAATCAAGAAGAGTGACTCTTCTCTATTCTTTTTCTAGGTAATTCTAAATAAGAATTTTCCTTAGAAAATTCCCCTCTCGTTTTGAAATTCGAGAGAAGAATCTTTCTCCGTGATATTCGTCACGGTATTCCGTTTTCTTTCGCTCTAAGCTTTACACGTATATGTATTTAAAAAACATTTAAGTCACTCGTTGGGCGAGTTCCTTTTCAAATTAGGAGTTTTATGTCCACACGGTATTAACAGAATGTTACTTTCTTTAAGTTGGAAACTATTAATGACCGATCCCGAACCGCAGACGGGCGATTATAACTTAGACTTTTTAGGTAAAAGATACCGAGGGAACAACCACTCACTAGTACGTTCTTCACAGACTGCAATTTTGTTTTAGCTCATCGGCTAGTGGTAAACTCGTTCGATGGGGATTTTTGATGATTTGGAGGTTGAATATACGGAAAGATGGAATTTGCTGACTAATATTCACTGCAATATTCGCCCAAATTGATCGAACGCTTTTTATAGCTGTTGTCAGCAATTTGGCAATTCGAAGTCACATTTACATGAGAGAGGAATATTTGCAACAGGGTTTTGGTAATAGATTTTGGTGCAATAGAATTCTTGTAATAGAATCCGCTGAATTAAATAAATTCGTTTTTATGTTTCCTTGCCTTAAATTGACAATTAGGAAATGCCTCAGTTATTTTAATTCAGCATTTTATGCATATTGGTATTCCTTTAGAACGTATAGCAGTGTTTACCATCAGTCAGCTTAATTGGAAAGTGGTAAAATTGGATGTGAAGAAGCGAAGGAGGAACATTGAACTTAAACCACAAGCCGGCAAGCGCATACATGTGTGTGACAATGCCCTACGTTTACAGCAAAGCGAAATACCAGGTTGCAAGTTGTGTATGTGAGCGCAACTTCTCTTCCGTTTTCCTCTCTCTTTCTTTCTACGTCCTTTCTTCGTAAAATCGCTTACTTCCTATTATTATATTTATTTATATGTAATAGCTTCTAGACTTTGACAATTAATGGATGACAATTAATGTTGGTATGCTTTCTTCACTTTTGTAATGAAAGCATGTATAAATTTTTCGGTTTAGAATAATTAAATTTAATTATAAGGAAGACGTCAGAAATCACGAGGCATCGTCGGATTACTCAGTGCATGAAGAATGTTCATGTATCCGCGCATACTTATTTAGCTGGACTTTAAATGTAAACTGGTATGCGTACGATCCAGCTTATGCGTCTCTCTCTTATTCCTTTCTGTTTCTAGCTCTATCCTTTATAAGATACTTCATCTCTACTCGGATACATCCACATTTATATGCACCTACAGAATTTTAATTTAAAATTTGGATACCTGGACACTAGTTCCATTCATGTTTACCTATACTTTCATTTATTTTTAATGTTTTTGAATTCACGTATGTAACAAGTATGCTTACTAAAACGAGGGGTCAATTCATAAAAGAGAGTGGTTCTTTTAGATGACCAACGCCAGAGTGGTCGTTTTAGACGATCATTCCAGAAGTGGTTTTTTAAACATGCAGGTATCGATATTATTGTGACACCATATTGCAAATACATTCTGATTAACGTATATCACACATTATATGGTGAAATAGTCGAGAAATTTACCATGAAGGTAGGAAAATAGCGAAAAAGTCGACTTTTTTCGATTTTTGGAAACTTCAAAGTCAATTAACAAGATTTTTACTGAGCCGGTTGATATTTGCTCATCTGCAAATTTTAAAAAAATATGAAAATGTTGGATATTTTTGAAAATTTGAAATTTTTTGGGGGTTTTGGATAATTTTTAAAAATATCTATAATTTTCAAGAATTTATAACAATTTATTAAATTTCTCGAAATTTCCCAAAATTTCTTAAATTTGCAAAAATTGTAAGAAATTCTATAATTTTCAAAACCTGACCCTCAGGGGAGTATGGCTATTTGGGAGGGCTCTGGAACACAGTTCATACATTTAGATTTCCATATTGCAAAAATGACGTTAAAATCATCAGTCATTAAGGTCTACCAACATTTATTTCCAAAAAAAACAATACACGTTTTTGATGTATTTTTGTACGCAAAATACGATGGCGTATTCGGTTTCATCGTAGGAATTATGTAGAAAGAGCTAGGGGCGAAAGGCCACTCAAAAACACCGTTTTTCGTCTCTAGCTCCTTCTAAATAAATCCTACGATAAAACCGATTGCGCCATTGTACTCTACGCAAAAAAAAATATCGAAAACGTGTGTTACTTTTTTGAAAATAATTTTTGTGAAATGACAATAATTTTTATTATTGTGAGCCGAGTCGATCGTTTTTATTTGCTGAATTTTTGAAGGGCTGCCATAAATTATTTTCAAAAAATTAATACACGTTTTCGATGTATTTTTTTGCGTAGAACACGATGGCGTGATTGGTTTCATCGTAGGAATTATGGAGAAAGAGCTAGAGGCGAAAAACGCGGTTTTTATTTTTTTGTGGTCGTTCACCACGAACGCGTCCTCGGGTTGCGGATAGAGGGTCTCTGTGCCAAGGGTTTCTGCTGAATATTGTTAGAGTAATTAATAAGCAGTCGCGGACAATTGTCCAGGGATGATCCCGAAGGAATAACACCTAAGCGAAGGCGTAAGAACCGTGCCGAAAGCTGAATGGCACCTGGGTGAGGTGTGTTTAACGGTGACTCTGGGATACCGGGCCACTCCTGAGAGAATCAGCCTTATCCTTGCACGCGGGGCTCTACAAAGATGGACGAACCCTTCCCCTAGCTGCTCGTGGGGACAACAATGAAACCACCAAAACACCAAAATGTTATAGATGCGATTCAAAACGATCGAACGCGCAGGGCACCCGACAATGGGTCGGCAAACAATGCCGATCATCCTAGAGTTCGGGGTGCTCAACATAATTTTGATGGAAACACGAAGACGAACGGGCGAAACGCCCACTGAGCGAAACTGAGCGAAACGTTTATTGAGAGCGTGTCACGCACACGCTGAGCATCTAGAACACATACTATCAGGATGTCCGACCCACGCAGGAATCACTTATATATATAGACTTAATGCGGCCCTAAGAGTACTTTATTACCATCTTTGTCGCTCTTACGGTGCTGGTCGCGACCCTGTCCTGACGAACGCTCCAAGGGATATAGAGTCAATTGTCCGAAACGAGAAGTGCCACATTTTCTGGAACTACGATTTTCGGACAGCAGTCTCCGTTGCGCACTCGAGGCCTGAAATTGTTCTCCAAGACTTCGAGAAACGAACTATATTCGTGATCGAATTCTCTGCTCCGTCCGAATACAACATCACTGCAAAGGAGAAAGAAAAAGAGGACAGGTGTCAAGACCTTAAAAGAGAGCTGCAACGACTGTACCCAAAATATTCGGTGCGATTAATTGTCCTTGTGATAGGTGCTCTCGGAGGTGCGAATCTATCACTGGTTCGTAACCTTAAGGCCATACCCGCGTGCCAAAAATGTGCCAAGGCACTTTCGAGATGGATGCAGAAAGCTGTCATCCTTGGGTCGCTTCGTGTCCCCAAGACGTCGTGTCCGGTGACCACAAATCTCACGGTTGTGATACGTAGCCATAGGTGTGTTTTACTGCGGTTCTACAGGGAGCTATTGACATTTTTTAGATGGCCTGTGAAAAAATAGAGCTATTAATATTAATACTTAGAGGTCGCTCATCGCGAATTTCTATTTCCAATTTAAATAGCATGTGAAATTTGTTTTATTTTGAGTTTTGTAACTCTTGAACGGCTTAATGAATTGCTAAGACTATAACATATTCTTGTAGGGAATTTAACGCTCTACAAGAAAGGTCTTTTGTGATTTTTTCATGAATTCACTCCTTCGAAAGTTCTTCAAGGTTGAAGTTGGGCACATAATAAATTTATCGTTTTTTTCTTAATAATAATTGAGAATAATTGAGAGCTAATAATTGAGTTGTTAGGTACCCGAGAAATCAGGCTTTGGCTCGAGAGCTCAAGATCGCGTAAAACACCTCCCACCACTCACCACTGCAACTCCGCGTCTCATCTATACCCGTCCGTGAGCCGCGTCTACGACCTATCTCTTTCCTCGTGAGAATGTAGTGGTGAGTGCAGAGGAATGATTTCGATAGTCTTCTGTCTCTCCTAAAAGTCGCGTCTATTCGGTCGACTTCGACCGCTCGCCCTGAAAAATCTCACTTTTCAGAGTAAGCCCCTTTCCTCGGCGCACGTCACATATATGTTGTTGTATTTTCTTGAAACTTATAACGAAAATTGTGAAAATTCAAATAATATGCCTGAATTCAGAAAAGAAATATCCATTAAATTTCTCGAATTCATGGCCTCGCACATTCTATAAACTTTAGTCATACGCTTAGAAAAATGATGTTGAAATTCATTTTCAAAATAAATCCAACGTATAAAGATTACGAAAATTTTAATTTGTGTCTACTTATTTGAGTTTATTCTTTCCCTGATATTGACCAATTTCACTGTTTTAGTGAATTTTATTGCTGCCATCCCCTGCAATAACGCCTGGCATTCAACTTTGCTTCATTTAAACCCATATATCTTTCTATACAGGCTCTTGTGTTTTGAGAGCTCTAAATTTTGGTCCTTGCAATTGACTTTTATGAAATTCAAATATCTCAGAAGAACAAAATGAATGCCTATTATCTAAGAGATAACGACTATAGTACATATTATATAAGCCAATGAAACGGTGGAATATTCATTAGTTACGTTTTTAATGGAATTCTCTATTAATACAAATATCAGTTTTTCCTCCAATTAAAAAAAATGAGGATTGTCTATAATCAGGTCTTCTGTTTGGCAGTCATCCTTAACTCTATTGGTGAATATAATAACATAATATGTATATCCATAATTTTTACACCATTTTTTCAAGCTTGACGCTAATGAGAATTTTTGAAATCTTACGCGCTCGCTTCATCTTTATTTGGAATACCATCAATATTTTAACTTGAATTAAAAACTACGAATCAAGCCCCTGATGATCTACAATCATAAATTGGAACTGAAATTATTTTTCGATTTGACTTTGAAGATGGTTCTCAAAGCGAGATTCGCTTACATCCAGGAGGAATCATAATTATAAAATATAGCTCTTAAAAAAATCTCACAATCTTAAAAATCATCTGACTTTTTTCAATTTTAGTTTAATCGAAAGATGAAACCTAGTTCCATAAAATGGGCCCTGAGGGTTTGTTGATTGAACCTAGCTCATGCATGGCACTGGCATAATACATGCAGGGATGTTTCGTCATCCCTGCCGCATTTCCTGCACTCTGTCGTGGGTCTATACCCCATTTTGTGCACATGACGGGCTGAGAGTAAGAGCGGTGCAAAATAAGTTGCAGAAGAGAAGCGGTTTAAGTTTTCGTGTCAACGCAAAGAAGACTTGAAAAAAGAATGGGAGTGAAAACGGAATGAATGAGCGTCAGAGTAGAAGCGAACTGAAATTATTCCGCGGGGAAAAACGGTTTTGGACTTCAACCCACTTTGGCTCCCAGTCCGAACTCAACCCGCTTTTACTCACAGTCCCAACCCATGCAGAACATGGGAATTTTCGGCCCCCACCACTTTCCCATCTGGGAGCGACACACGCAAACGTAGCGTGTCGGTGAGTCGGCTCTGTTACATGCTGTGTAGACCAGCTTCGTGTAAAGCCGAAAATGCACGAGCAAGTATTCGCGACGAAAACAATTGAACAGTGAAAACAAAATACGGTAGCACGTGTTAGAAAATCCGAACACGTTATGAGGGGGGGGGGGGGGGGCGACTGGAGCCAGATATATTGGTTCGAGTGGAGGAAGTTCCGATCACGTGATAAAACAGAGACTCGATTTTTTCCTCGCCTTTCCCACAGGCTTTCGTTCCAGCGTGCGAATTATATAATTGTCAATATTTGGGTGTTCGTGATGTACAATGACACCCAGCCATTTGAATTTGCAATCTATTCTTTTTACTTTCTCATTTTAATGAAAAGGTTGGTTTTATGTAAAATTTGACATAGTCGGTTTTTACCAAATCTCTACGTTTTGAGACACCCTGAGTCAGAAAAAACGATTTTTACGAAGGTATCTGTGCATCTGTCGGACGGATCAGATTGCATTGAGCTTTGTCGCACTATTTTAGGGCTGAGAAGGACCAGTTTGTTGTCCAGCTATTTTGGATCAAAATTCAAAAAGTTAGAGCATTTTCAAAATTTTTGCGACCATTTTTTTTTAAATTTAAAAATTCCATGTACGGCTATTCGTAGTACTCAAAAATTCGAACAATTTATCTGCACGACTTTTTTCGATAAAAACCAAATTATTAGAGTTATAGTATTTTCACAATCCAAAAATTAGAACTCAAATGAACATTTTAATCCAAAGAACGCACGATATGGAAAAAAAAGTCAAGTGAGGAAAAATATGGTTTTTTACAGTTCTGCAAGATTATCATAACAACTCTTTGAATTTTCTTGAAAAATCGAAAATTCAAATTTTGATCTTACAAAAAATGAAAAATTCAAATTTTGATCGTACAAAAAATGAAAAATTCCATTTTGTGTCAAACTATGCAAGATACGAAAAAAGATAAAAACACAAAAATTGTGCACCCAAAAATAGTCTACAAATTCGTTATTACTCACTTTTTGATTTAGCACGTAGTTTTTGTTTTATTCGTAAAAAACGACGTTAACAAAACATCAAATTTTTGGACAAACGACACAAGCTACAAAAAAAAGACAAAAGTTGTTCACCCAAATAAGAGCCACAAATTTCGCATTAATCATATTTTGACGAGACGCGTAGTTTTTGATTTAATCTTAAAAAATGATATTAAAAATAAACAAAATAATTTTTTGCACAATAAAACACAAGATACAATAAAATGTTTAACAACAAAATTTTCTTCAAATTAGGTCTAAAAATTTGCTTTTAACCTTTTTTTTCTCCCGAGAAACGTGATGAGATTGTATTCGTTGAAGCCGAAAAAGCTTTAACAAAAGAGAACTCACAATCACTAAATTTCAGTTGTTGATGGTTCGCATTATGAGAATTAATCCGGTTTTGAGAACTTGTGGAGCGGGGCGAAAAACGAAGCGTTACAACCCTACAATATTGTTTGAACTCTCTGTGCTTCGCCACGCTCTACAAGTACTGAAAACCTATACTAGTTTTTTTAATCATTAAAATCTTTAATTATGTAAGTTATACTTGATATAAATATTATTATAATTATTATACTATTATTAATGTATACAGAGTACTCTCTCTATTTAAAATTTCTCCACGGTTTTTTGTCCCACGATTGACCCTGGGGCAGAATCAAGGAAAAATATTCTAAAAATATGTTCATTCGTTATTAAAATGCTACAAAGACTTACCTTTAAAATTGCTTTGTCCTTTTAAAATCATGATATATTTCTTTACAAAATAAATTTTTTAATGTTGAGATAAGTATTTTAAAACATTAAAGGTTTTGTAAAGTTTTAATATATTAAGAAAGTATATGAGGTCAAGTTAGTAACTTTTCGGCTTTTTCTCCTAAAATCCGCAAAATTGTAATTAGAGTCTAAAATAGATTGAAAAGAAAGGTAATTATCAGAGAAAGATTTCAAAATTATTTTTTTTTTCAGCTGAAAATTAAAATATACCCTTTCTGGTTGAAAAATTATATTTTTCAGTTGACAAATGCAACTATCTGGTTGTAAATTCATGTATTTTTTGTAAATTAGTCTTTTTTGGTAAAATATTATTCTTCTTGCTTGAAGATGGTTCCATCTTTACCAATTTTGTTAGAAATCCTTTTATTTTTTTGTTAAAAATTAATTTTTAATGAATATTTAATTATTCCGTTTTTTAAACTTTTCTTTTTTGGTTAAAATTCATTTCTTGCATGCAAACTAAATTCATTTGTTGAAAAATGACTTTACTTTTGTTCACAATTAATTTTTTGAAATGATAATGTAACTATGCCATTTTGGTTGAAAATTAGTTTTTCTCAATCACAAATTCGTCTTTTTGATTGAAAATTCATCTTTTCGGTGGAAAAATCAATTTTTTGGTTAAAATTTTTAATATTTTTTTAAACTTCGTTCTATTTTTTAATCATTTTTGTTTTCACTAAACATGTTACTATGGCATTCTTGGTTGAAAATTCACCTATTTGATGGAAAATTCCTTTTTTTTTGTTGGCTGCAAATTAATTTCGTTGGAATTTCGTCTTTTTTTAGAAAACTATTCGTTTGAAAATTCCTTTTCTTGGTTGCAAATTCATTGTTTTCCATTCAATTTGTTTGGTTAAAATGTAAATATTTTGCTAAAACTTCGTTCTTTTATCACCTTTTTTACCGAAAATGTAACGATTCAATTTTTGGTTAAAAACTTATCTTTTTTAATTGCAAATTCAACTATGGGGTTAAAAATTCATTTTTTGGTAGAATATTACTCTTGTTGTTTGTGCATTCATTTCTTTGTTCAAAAATTTAACTATTCAGCTGTCAATTCGATCGTTTTTTTGTTTTGTTCAAATTTAATTTTTTGAATTGAAAATTTAACTGTTCCATTTTTGGTTGAAAATTTATATTTTGTAGTTGAAAATTCATGTATTTCTTTGAAAATTAAACTATTTGGTCGAAACTTAAATTTTTTGTCTGAGAAGGTGACTATACTCCATTTTTGGTTGAATACTTCTTTTTTTAAGTTTAAATATTCATTTTTAAAGTCGAAAATTTTACAATTTTGTTCAAAATTTGTTCTTGATTTGAAAATTTGTCTTTTTTAGTTGAAAATTCATCTTTTTAGTAGTAGAAAATTATTCTTGTTTGAAAATCCATCTATTTTGGTTAAAAATTCATTTTTTTTGGTTGATAATTTAACTATTTTGTTGAAAATTTGTTTCTTTTTTTTGCTCGAAAGTTGAATTTTCTCAGTTTAAAATTCATGTTCTTTGTTATTAAATTATTCTTCCTGTTTAAAAAGTCATCTATTTTAATTAAGAATTTATTAATTTGTTTGAAAATGCATCTATTATGTAAACCTTCTGTTTTTTGTGGTTAAAATTATTTTTTTAGATAAAGATTAAACATTTCATTTTCCGTTAAAAAAGTATCTTTTTAGTAGAAGATTCAACTATATGGTTGAAAGTTCATGTATTTTGTTTTAAATTAAGCTGTTTTGCTGAAATAATGTTTTTTTGTTGTTGTAAATTCATTTTTTAAACTGATGATGTAACCGTTTTTCGTCGATAATTTATCTATTTTGTTGAAAATTTGTTTTTTTTTGTGGTTTAAAAATTGATTTTTTAAATGTTGTATTCCTGTTTTTGGTAGAAAATTATTGGTTTGAAAATTAAATTATTTGTTTGCAAATTCAATATTTTGCTTCAAAATTTAAATATTTTGTTAAAACTTTGTATTTTTGTTGATAAATTCATTTCTTTGATTGAAAATTTCACTATTTTATTGTAAATTCGATTGCTTTTTTTTATTCAAAATTAATTTTTCGCACCGAAAAGTAACTGTCCCATTTTCGGTTAAAAATTTATAACTTCCAGTTAAAAGTTCATTTCTTCCTTTGAAAATTAAACTATTTTGTCGGAAATTATATTTTTTATTTCATTGCAATTATTTCATTTTTGGTTGAATACTTATTGCTTTAGCTTAAAATTCGTTTCAAAAGTTGAAAATTGAACAATTTTCTTGGAAAGTTTTTTTTTTCTTGAAAAATTATCTTGTTAGTTGAACATTCATCTTCTTTGGTAGCAAGTTATCATCCTTGTTTGAAAGTTCATCTATTTTAGTTGAAAATTCATTTCTTTAGTTAAATATTCTTGTTTGGGGTGTGGAGGGGTTAAAAATTAATTTTTGTCAACTGCAAACTTAAGTATAAACTAAAATTTTCAGTTAAAAAATGTATTTTGTTTAGTTATTTCTTATGTTGGAAGCTTAACTATTTTCTTGAAAATTTGTTTTTTATCTGTTAAAAAATAATTTTTCACTAAAAATATGACTAAGATAATTATGCCACACAAAATTTGAAACATTTTAGGCCGTGAAATCTTGTCTCCTGTGCATATATAGACATCCGGGATTTTAAAACTGGAGTAAATTTGAAGAGGCAAGTCTTGCCTCTTCAAATTTCAAATTTACTTAAATGCTCTTGCCTGGCATGAGCATTTAAAATTTTATAATTGATTCAATTAAATTCCAATTAAATTAATTCATTCATTCAATTTTAATTCAATTTTATAATTCATTTAATTCATTAATAATTTAATTAATTAAATTAATTAATTAATTTTATTTTATACTTTAAAATTTTATCAATTTTATTTTCATTAATTCTATACATTAAATTTAAAATGATAATCATTTATTATCATTTAAACTTTGCAATATTCGAAATGGATGAAAAAATAAAACATAAATAATAAAAAATGAAATCTCTTGAAAAAGATGAATATTATTAATCTAATCTTAAAATCCCATATACGTTCCTGAAAGACATAATAAAAAATATTTCGGGACTTCCTTACATGCATGGGTATGTCAGGTGTCATTCGCGAAAACAAAAATCAACCCAAACCTCCTAATAACCCACGAAACTGAATCGTGAAGTCGGGCGAGCTCGGCTCGGCCCGAGCCACAAGTTCGTGCTCGTGCATTTTCGGCTTTACACGAAGCTGTTCTACGCAGCATGTAACAGAGCTGACTCACCGATACGCTACGTTTGCATGTGTTGCTCCCTGATGGGAAAGTGGTGGGGGCCGAAAAACCCCACGTTCTGAAGATACTGTTTCCACGAGACTACAGGGAAAAACGGCTTGAGTTTTGGCCGCGAGGAGAAACGGTTTAGGCGTCTAAGCCGTTTCTGCCCTTAACGTATTTCAATCCGCTTTCCCTCTTGCGCTCATTCAAACCGTTGTTACGCTGAAGCTTTTCAAATTCGCTTTCGCTCCTCTACTAATTCCACACCGCTTTTACTCTCGGCCCGTCATATGATAGTTCAAGCTCTTGTGCCCAGTTATGATTCGTATAAATGTCCTTATATCTTTCTCGGCCAACCTCAACGTTTCCCTGGCTCTGTCCATCCTGTCCATCCTATAGGAATAACTCAGGATGCATTTCGCCTGACGGCAACCTTGCATTTGTTGCCAGTATTCCCGGTGTTTTGTTCGGATCTAGATTTCAATGGTCACTCCGACAAAGCAAGACACTATTCCCAGTACCGGTTTCGGTCCCATGTATTCACTCGCTGTTCCGCATTTTTCCAACTGATCCACCTTTTCGTTGCCCTTGATCCACGTGAGACCAGGAACCCATATGAGAGCCACATTGTTTCTTTCGGCAAGTTGGTTCAATGCCTTTAAGAAATTCCCGAACTAGTCCTGATGTTATGTCTGGTTTCCCTATTGTAGTTAGTGTCGCTTGGCTGCCCGAACATATCGTAATCTACCTCCCAGCAGCGTTTTCTTCTATTAGTGTTTCAGCACAGCGAAGGATGGTCAGGACCTCCACCTGGAAGACTGTAGCATGTCACCCAAGTATGATCCCTATTTATCTCCCTCTCCTTCTGTCATAGAATCCTGCTCCTGAACCTCCCTCTCCGCAGGAGCCATCCGTATACCAGATTTACCCTTGGAGGAGCAGGTTTCCATTTGATTTTCACAGATCCCTGCTTGGAATGCAGACGCGGAAAGCTTTGGCTGAGTTGAATCGTCTTGTTACTTTATCTTGCCTTATCTCCAGAATCGGCAGTGAGCTGATGTGACTCGGGTGCCTAATGTGCCTAGTCCCCCGGGTCCATCTTTTTGCTCTTGCCAGGTGGCCCATCGCGTGTGCCGCTTCAGCAACTATTGCAACATGTAGGGGTTCTTCACAGAGCATGAATCTTATCGCTGCTGTGGGCGTAGTCCACATTGCTCCAGTCAAACCCTTAAATACTAGAGTTTGTCATCGTCGCAGCCCACGTTAACCAAAAGCCTCTCTTGCACATGCCCAAAAAGTCATGTAAAACTTCCTGTATTGGGTCTCCAGTTGCTTTGCCCAGTTCAGCTTGCTATCTAGGATGACTCCCAGATATCTAACTGAATCTGAGAGCGTCAGCTTCCCACGACAGAATACAGGAGCGTCAACTTTCAGCAGTTTATAATTTCTCGAGGAAATGACCAGGTTGGTCTTTCCAGTTTTACCGAGAGCCCTGAGCTATCGCAGCTCTACGATTCGCAGCGCCGACCTTGTAAGACCCCTCAGCGTCTCCAGATGAGCCCCCTGACTAGGATTACAAAGTCATCCACATAGCCCTAAGTATAATACCCCTTTCCAATTAGCCTTCGAAGGAGGCCGTCCAGTATACTGCACCACAGGAGGGGCGACAGGAAATCCCCTGTGGGCAACCCCTTGGAGCTCTTCCCCTTAACAGGTCTTCACCCGATCGGGTTCCGAGTCACCTCCGGCGTAGCATGCTTCCTATCAAGCATACTAGCTGGTTTGGCACACTACATCTCAAAGCCTCTCGACAGATGATTTCTGGAGGAGTATTGCTGAAAGCACCCTCTATATCCAGGAGAGTGTACACGGTATATCCATCCACCCCTGGCGATTTGAAGGGACAGATTATATAATAATCTTCCATTCATTAATTCATTCATTGATTCTTACTTGTTCTATCATGTCAATATGGCAGTTCATTAGTACACCTAACTCTCGTTTTAGTAACTCGTAGTTTATTTATTCCAAGAACTGCTGCCCACGTAGTTTCTCAGCTCGCGGGGCGAGAGACGGTTGCGAATCTTGTCTGAAAAACATTAGCAGCGTAGTCGAAAGGCTCAAGGTGCCGTAGCTCACATGCAGATATTGCGCAATATTACGTATTCCTATTCAAAACGGTTCATATGGCCCTGACTGTTTACGTTTCGATTTTATTTATTTGGTATTTGGTATTTAAATATATCATTCTATGCTGAAAAAAGGAACCCAAATCTTTTTTGATAGCTTACTTTGTTTACGAGAATAAATTAAAAATTATATTTAGAAAAGAAGATTTTCTGGAGAAAACTTTCCAAAATAATTTTTACAACGTCGAATAGAAAAATAAAATCCTACATATATACATGGGTCTATCATGGAGTTTCGATTTATTAATTTTGCACAATTATGCACTTTAAATGATAAAGACTGAATTTTAAAGAACGCGGTGCAGAATTAGAGAATGACTTATTTCTAATGACTTAGTTTCAAGATCCTAATTAAAGAATCCTTCAATAATTTCAATTTTTAAAGTTTCCAATCAGAAATTATATAATTTGCAGCGTTCTTAGAATAACTAAACTTTCAAGGTTCACAGTTTAAAAATTTTCCAATTTGCGATGGTGAAAATCATAAGTTTTTTGTACAGAAATCTCATTTTCTTATTTCAAACAAATCTGAACAACCACTTTGAATGTCACTTAACATTGCTTTAGCTGTTCAATTCAAAAATAGTTCAATCGTCGAGGTCTTAGAAATAAATTGGAAAGATTATGGAAAACCCTACCTAAAATCTACTGGGAAACACAGATGGTAGTTGAGAAATAATGCATCATATATTGAAAGCCTTCTAATATTTAATCTTTCATTATTGAAACTTTGATAATTTTATGATTTAACGTTTTTTTGATTCGTTTTCAGAGGCCACCTTGAAATATTTATATTGTGAATTTCACTGTTATCAAGAAATGTTTCAAACGCACACTCTGGTGCAAATCTGGAATTCAATATTCAAAAAATTCTGCAGTCTTCAATCATTGACCAACTTAAAAATAGTTTTTTTTTTTATAATTTCGAGGAATGGTGGAAAATATTTTAGAGACAGTTGGGAGGCTCCGCACTTCCCGAGCGTCTGGAATATCAACCCACTGAAAACCACCATCCTTTTTTTCTTGGCACGAATCGCCCCCCCCCCCCCCCCCGCCCCCGGCGGCCGCTGGTGGGGGGGGGGCGTTTTCTTGTTCTTTAAGGCTCCTTCTGACTACTACCACCTAATCTATCTCCGCACATATGTAGGTCAAAGTGCTGCTCTCAGTGTGGGTTCTCAAGGCTTCCTCTTTGGGTCTGAACGCCGAAAATCTCATAGTCCCCGTAAGATGATCAGGTTCGAGGTTTATCCTCCTTTGCAGAGCGGAAATAGCACTGTGGCGTGCTAATTCCGACCGCAGCTCAATGTTTCTGGACGCCGCATCTGCAACGGCTAGTCGTCCTGTATGGGTCAGTGCAACTTACTGCCAGATCACCATTACGTTGGCAGCGGTTACACCTGATGGCCTGAACCTTCTTCTTGGCAACAGAAGAACCACCTATCCCTGAGGTGTCCTGTCCGTATGAGCTGGGTGGACAGCTCCTCACTGAACTCCACGTAAGCCTTCAGGCTCCACTAAAGGCTTTTTTCGTGAGCGTTACTTTTAGCTGCCTTATCCTGGTTTCTTTGGAATGCAATTTCAGGGCGTCCTTCAGTCCTTCCGTCTTTGTCGTCATGCCTAGATTAAGGATATCGACCTCAGTGTGTGAAATGTTTCCGCGCGATTCCCGCCAACAGCTTCCTTAATTAAAGGAGACAGTTTCGTCCTGCCCATGCTTCATTTCCACCCAATCCGTTCACATCTTCGTTCCTTACCTTACACCCTCAATTTTAACACCGAGGGGTCTGGCCTCATCTTGCTTTTGAGGTTTTTTGAGACCCTAGCGTAACTCGAACTCCCAGACGGTTTGATGAAAAACGCTTCGATAGAAGCGCGCCTCGGTTTCTCCTTTCTCTTTGGTTTTGTTGCAGGTTTCTCCTTTTTTTCCACGTTTCTCGTAGTGGATGGTCCTGCTCCGTCGTCCCGGATCTTAAGCCTGTTGCTCACCTGCTTGGAGGAATTGCTCTCCTGAAGAATCATGGTAGGCGCTCTCGTCCTCCTCCTATAAACGTGGACGGGAGTTGCCACAGCTTGATTCTCTGCCTGAGTTCCCTTGCATTCTGTGCCTTTTAAACCTTCTCTCGTCTTGGCCTCGTTGATCTTGCCGAGCTTTCGGCGAGATTCAATCAAGCTAAATTTTTTCAAATTCCCACCTGACCTAAGAGGATTTTTTTTCTAATAGAAAGTTGTGATATTTTTTCATTACAGAAATTTTTTACATTTATTATCACACAAATGAACAGTTGATCGAAAAAATTTAACATCTATCAATATGACTTCTAATTTCGTGACCAAAATCGAAGAAGTAAACACAGTATATGTTTAACGTGTGGAGGTCCATATGGCACAAAATTTGTTTGATTCAGTGGCAAGAATAATTTTCTTCTAATAAGAAAAAACGTATTATATGGTTTTCATGAGAGACCGACTTGGGAAACTTGCTGGTCGAAAATTCTAGAATCTTTTCAATCCAACGGAGCCCCAATAGAAATACAACCATATGCCATCTACATGGGGCCCTGAAGTACTGACCGATAAAGTAGGAACCTATTAAACAGTCAATAAATTACGTTTAGGAAGCGATCAACTTGCTGACATATCCTTGAATAACTTTCCCACGTGAAAGCAAATGAACCATTATTGACTATTGGTGACTGATCAGTCATTGTTTTACAGACGGAGGTGTCCCAGAGCTGGCATAGGTATACTACTTTATGTTTTCAGTAATGGGAAATGAAAGTGCAGGAAATGGATGCAAATGTTGCAAACAGTTGGCAACTACATTTACAATTATAACTACACTCACAGCTCATGATATATCAACATACGATTGTATACTGAAAAAAATGCTGTCCTCTATTTTCTATTGCAGAATTGAGTGCACAATTTGAGTGCTTACCTAATGGCGATCCTATTCCTGGTGTTCCTCGCTCCAGACCTTCTGATTTTCCAGACAGACCTCAATCTCCAGAACGGACTCTTCCTCTTGCCAGGCCTCATTTCACTGCCGGATCCTCTTCTACTGAGGAACCCTCTCTTCGTGCCAGGTCCAGGTCTCCTTCTGCCAGGCATCCGTCCACCCTCATATTTGGATTCAAATTTGAAGATCTTACATCTGTTCGACTTATTTGCCACAAAAATCCGAACCGGATATTCGAATTTCGAAGATACGAGTTTCCTCCTGATAAACCAATTGAAATAAGAACAACAAATAATGTCTTCAAACCTATACCGACCGAAGAACAAATTGTATTAGCAATGTCTAATGGTGACGTCTTTGCAATTTTGGGAAAAACAAAACATCAAACGAGTCTTCGTGGAATGTACACATGTAGTCTTTTCGGCCAAAAGAGGGTGAAAATAAATATTGGCAGTGGCGCGCTTGAAGTTTTGACCTCAGAAGAAATCTCGGAATGTCCATTAGGCAACAATACCCAAATAGCAAAAAATTTCAAAATAGTACGTGTGTGAGCAACAATTAGTCACCCTGTTATTCGATTTAGAAAATTCCTCCCGCTGAGCTGGCACATTATTTTCACGTTTATGCAGAGACCTTTAAAATTAAAAGTCAAAACATTTACTTATCCCGCTGATTGCGCTTGATTAAAATACATCAGAAATGCAACATTTTCTTTATCATGTTGAACTCAAGTATATTAAACGTATGTGTTAATAATTTTCGTACTTTGGATCTGGATTGCTTATTCAAATTTTGCAAAATAAAGTACCAATTGCATTCTACATAATTGCGTTATTACTTATCCTAAGAGATGTATAAGAGTTTTTTGGAATTGAGGTTCATGTTTTTTCTAAATTTATACGCCAGATTTCAAAAATTGAAAGATTTCGGTAGTTTCCAATAGATAAAAAGGAATTTCACAGAATTTTATAAGACCTTCGTAGAATTTCAACAGATTTTCAGGGGAGAGTTGGGTAGTATCGGCCACATGAGCTTCTTTAATAACAATTTTTAAAAATCCTACGATTTAAGGAGTTTGATGCTTCTGCTTAAGGAGTCGTAGTATACCCCAACTTTCTGTGCATAGGGTATAATTGCATATGACCTACAAAACAGTTAACTAATAATAATTAAAAAGAAATTTAAAAAAACATTAAAGTAAATGAAGGTAAATAATAAATTACATTTCTATTTAAAGTGGTCAAGCATTCAGAAAGGTTATTTATTTAATCAGGATCATTTTCAGATCATTTTCAGATCATTTTCATATATTTCATTTGAAAGATGAAGCATCTCTTGTATTTTTTTACCAAGCTGCATATCACCCATGAGTTTAAACATAACAGAGATTCAGCTGAATCACTTTTAAACATATTTCGGTATTTTCGAATCGTCAACGCAGCACGTGAAAACACTCTTTAGCTGGAAGCGAATTCGCAGGTGTGCACAAAATGTCAGCTGCCATTCGTCAGAGATTTGGGTAAATCCGCTCGTGCAACTTCCACCAAGATAGAATGTCTTGGCTTCTATCAGCTCCCTTCGTTGACGTGTAATCATCGATTTCTTTCCTCCAGCTCTCACCCTCTTGTGAAAAATTAGAAGTGGATCTTCCCCAATCATAAAAGGAGTCCACATCAAAATGCAGACTCCTGGCATTACCATCCTCGTTACCTCTTTGGCTGGAAAGTTGATTCTCCACATTACCTTCATTTGGGGATTTGTAGTACTTTGTAATGTACAATTCCTCAAACTTTTTAGTGGGCTCCTTTTCCAAATCTTTCCTTCAGCTGGTTGACATGAAAGATTCAATCTTATGCCTCGGATCTATTATCAGAGCAATACAATAGATCCAGTTTGTCTTCCGATAGTACTGAAGAATTTTATCGGTGGAAGCCTGTGGAGCAGTTTGTAAAATTACGTCAGTTGCAGTCCGATCTTCTTTTCCGCTCAGGCGAATAATTTCTCCGTCCAATTCATCTTGGGAGAGTTGCGTACTTCTCACCTCCAAGAGTTGTTGTGATTGATTCAAATGTCCCCAAAATTCTGAACATTTCACTTACCAGAGTCCAGTCAGATGGTCCCAGGCTGAATCTGCCTAATTTCTCGCTGTTTTTCTCGCACAGCAAGATTGAAGCAAACTTTAGATGCAAGGCTGCTTTCATCATACTGTATGTGGAATTTCACCTCGTACAAACATCGATTATTGTTGCTATGTTTTTAATATTGAGCGATTCGCAACAATTCTTCAGTTTATTTTGCAGCCGTTCCGATTGCCTAATTTTTTTCAACAATGTTCGCAGCTTCTCCAGGACTGTGAGTTTCTTGGTACTGCCTATATCTTCTTCTACATTCTCTGATGCATCATCAGCGTCTTCTTTTTCCCTGTAAAGGTCTTCATCTGCTACCTCCGCTCCCAGCAACCGCAACATACGCTGCACACGCAAGTTGAAAATATGTGCAAAACACCGAAAATGCTGATCCTCGACACTAAAATCCACATTATTAACGTCTTTCAGCAATTTCTGCAATTCTTGAATAAACGTTAGGTTTGCTGCTGCATTGTCCACTGTGATTCCTTACAACTTTTCACACAGGTTGTAGTCCTGCAAGATATTATGAAAAATGTCTACAATGTCTTTTCCGCAGTGTTTTCCGCGTGAAGGAACAAAACCCAGTACGGTAGAATGCAGTTCCCAATCTTCATCGATGAAATGCCCAGTAATCCCGTAGTATGATTTGTCACTTGTAACAAAAAAGTTACTTTTATTTATCATATCGTAGGTACTACTTCTGATCATACTTAAGAATAACAATTTTTGTATTATATTTTCAAGGGAAAAATGTTTGTTACCTACTGACGTCCTTCCGTCAATTGTGAACGAGAATTTGGACTTATGTTCCTCAAGAATTTTTTTGATGACCTTTTTCATTTTATTGAATGTACAGAGTACATTAGCCATTAATGCTGTTCTTTTGTGGAATATCGCATTTGGATTCAGATATTTGAACAGGCGCTGGCTTAGTTCATCGTCAAAGAAGCTGAATAGTATATATTTAACAGATAACTATTCAACAACCATTCTTGTGAACTCTTCTTGGACAAAATTATTTTCAGTTCTTCCGCCAGTCTGCAAGAAGAGCCATAATTGATAGATAATTACAACTTTTTTATTTTTACTGTTCTTTCAAATTCTGAAAAAATATGGTTCGAGTACAATATAATTGATATCCAAACCAATTCTTTCTTTTTTGATTGAAGAATAACACAGATCAGCAAAAAATGGGTTGCGATTGTTGTTGGCAAATTGAGGGTTATTTCCGATATAATTTCCTGCGTCGAGTCGGAATCCGAGGTCAGAATTTTCAAACCAATTTTCGAATTTCCTACTAAAATAATAGAATTTTCAAACCAAAAATAATGATTTTCCACCAAACATTTGAATTTTCAACTAAATCGGTGAATTGGAAGAAAATGAATTTTCAAAAAATGGAATCCTTAACAAAGAAGTTGCACTTTCCAGGATATTTTTGAATTCGCAATTGAATGGGAATAATTATCAACGAAAAATGTAACAGTTGGTATTTCAAACAAGGGAATGTTTTTATTTTTCATGAAAAGCCCTCAAATTCACCAAAAAAGATTAATTATCAACGATAAATGTAATACTGGTATTTTAAACAAAAAAGATATAAAACTTGAATCAAGAACATTGAATGTCGAATTCAATCTAAAAAAAACAGCGTTAATCAGAATTGTTAAATCTTCAACCAAATGGTACAATCTTTATTCAAAAAGTTGCACTATTAATGGGAAAAAAATTTAATTTCCAGCAGACGTGATGAATTTTCAAGTAAGAAAGATTTTTTATTGAAGAGAAAAAAAAGTTGAACATATTTGTGAATTTTGTGATTATTTTCAAGAAATTGTCGAATTTCTTACGAAAATAATAGAATTTGTATACTAAAAATAATTATGAAAAATAATGACAAAAAGAGATCAATTATCAACGAATTTCAAATAAAAAAATATGAATTTTCTAAACAAATTCGAGTGGTTGAATTTCAAACAAAAAAGTTCATTTATCAACCCATAAGTTTATTTGAATCACAATAATTTAGTTTTCTATCGAAAATTTTTATCTTCCAGAAGTCACTTGAATTTTGAATTTAAACAGAAAATTTCTACAACAGACTCGAATAGTTGAATTTTAAGCTAAGAATGATAAATAATCAACCAAAAAGATAATTTGATACAAAATAGTTGAATTTTCCACCAAAGTAATATAAGTTTTAACAAGCCAGTTCAATTGAAAACCCAGAAATATGAATTTTCTACAAAACATTTGGACAGTTGAATTTCTGTTTTACAACCATTTGCTTCGTTTTTTAAATAAATTCCCTTTCGTTTTACTACTTCTGCACTGTCACTTAAGACATTACACTTTTTTGTTACTTTCAGAAAATTCCTTTGTTTTCAAAAAAATGCAATTCATGTAGAATGTTCAAAAATGCTGTAAGGCTTCATATTTATATTTGCGCAATCTAAAGAAACGTACTATTCTTTGCGATGGAATCTCTGCACATGCCTGTTTCTTCCGGTCGTGTTGGAATTGGTCATTTTGATTTTTGGATTTCCCTCACAAGATTGACATATTGCGTTTTTTTCTTGGTCTTGACTAGTTGCAACAGTGAAATCAACAGTTACTGGAATATTTTTGATTTTGCGATAGATTGGCTGGATTTACTTTTTCTTTTCTTTCTTGCGGTTCCTGGCGAATTGCGTACAAGTGTTGAATTGTTCCTGGGTGGACTTGTTGCTGGTGCGCTTTTTTATGATGAATTTCATGGTGTCAAAGTTGGTGCCATTTTCGCAAAAATAATAATTTATTCCGGCTCACTTGTTGCACTCACAAAAAGTGCAAATTTGACCGAATAAAAAGAACTGAGCACTGCAAGGTGTAGTCGAAGACTGGTCTACCTGGACCAGGAGTCGGCATTCTGCAGTGTCTGTAACACTGTACCTGATCTCCCAAGAGGACGTTTTCCCCAAACCCTACAATCTACACAGGAATTTATTCTGACGAGGGAAAGTTTATGATTAAGAAACTTGCCCTTTACGTGAAATATAAAACTGAAATTTTCGGGGTGGGGGTGGGGGGGAGGTAATTGATTTAGGGCTCTTCATCAATGCCACCTTACTGAGACCCTAAAACTGAGCCCCCAGCTTACTAGTCGCGGCACTTATTTTGTCCTGCAGCAGGCCAATGTTGGGAAATTCTAAAAATTTTGAAATTTTTCAGTTTGCTGTTTCTAAATAATACAGTCGAAATATGGAAGACTTTACGATTCCTCACCTGTGTAATATGCCTAAAAATATGAGAAATTGGATAAGCTATTACTATTGCAATATACTGTTGGCCGAATTCATTTCAAATCAAGCAGGTTTCACACTTTAAGTCTTATAATCACTCGGAACCGAAACAATATTTTGTTTTTTGTACAGGAAATTAGGCGATATATGTTTCTCGGATTTGCAAGAAAAAAATGTATCCAAGAAGTTAGGCGCATTTGAAGTTTGTGCTTTGTTATTCAAAAAATTTGATTTTTTCAAAAAAACATTTCTAACTTTGAACCTCATTAAGACACTTCTCGTGTTCTTTTTCTTTTTAATATCATTTACAGTCTTTCTTTGTAATTCGCTATAATCCGCACTTTTGCGAGAAAAAAATTGAAATTCGATTTTTTGAAAAAACTAACCCTTCTGGTTTTCCCTATTTTTGTTTTAATTTTTACTTTGATAAAGAACATATCTTGTGAGTTTTATGTGTGCTAAATAATTCTTGTAGTCAGAAGAATTTATTTCTCTTAGAATTGAATTTTCTACTTTTTTCCGCAAATAAGGTATAAAAGTTGAATAAAAAATATCTCTTGTTTTTTTGCGATATCTTTCATCGTGTACAAAAAAATTCTAAAGTTACATTGTTAGCAATAAAAATTCTCCCGGTCTCAAAAATAGTTTCGCCTGCATACATTTGACAAGATGCATTTTTTCCATTATTTATTAGAATAACCTTTTAAACAATATTTCTAAGAATAAAAACAGTGGGGCGTTCCGGAAAATA
>CAKNXH010000539.1:59405-91163 GCA_932178445.1 Andricus quercusramuli | reverse complement strand
ATTTCTTTTCTAAGTTCTGCCATTTCTTTCCTAATTTCTTGTTTTATTTCCTCTCCTCTTTCTTCCTGCCGTTTTACGTTCATCTGTACTACCTCTATCATCATTTGACGCATATCTTATAACTTTAACTTTTCAAATTCTATCGGCCCTCTATGTTCAACTTTTTCTTCTTCTTTCCCCTTGTCTATCCCCATCTCTCTACTTTGATCTCTTTCCAGTGGTGTTCTGATCATTTTCGGGGTTTTTAGGGTGGATCCTACTTCTGTATTGTCTTCGATACTTCCTCTTTCTGCCATCTCCCTCTTCCTATTTATAAACGGCTCGATTGAGCCAAAACTAACTGTCCTCAATCTCTCTCTACCGTTTTGCTATACGGAGCCCGTCTATTTGTCTGACTTTTTGGCGTGCAGAATACTTTCTCGTCTGAATCCATTAACCCGTAACTTGCGTACTGCGTAGCTACTGTCACCGCGGCGCCTACCTCACCCTGCTACAGAACCTTCTTCCGTGCCTCTCTCTCCCTATCCCTCCCTGTCGCTGCTACTCAGCTGCACCTGTCTCCCCACCCTGCTCCTAACGCTAAGCAAACCAACCTCTCACAGCCCACCTAAAACAGTCTCAATCTCTCAAAATATCACAAAAAATTTCACTTTAATTATTCCAAACTTACAAACCCTTACTCACAAAACCCTCTAACACATTCGTACCATCAACTCACCTCAAATTCCACTGCAAACTCACTACAATCAGCATCACTCAATTACCGCTACCTAACACTTTCATGCCGGAAACGGAACAATTAAAAAGAAAAAAAAAATTGGATTCGTATTTTCGTCCAGCTTACAGAAAAGACACCTGCTGAGCAGAACCAGGGAGGCTGGTGTCTCAGATTACGGGATTTTCGTTCAACCCTGAGAAGGGTCAGGATGGCTGGAGCCTCAGAATATGGTATTTTCATTCAATGCTGGTGTTCCCACATCTGGCAGTGCAAACTCAAAGAGCCAAGACGAGCCCAAAAGGCAAGGCCTCGCATTTCGAGGCCTCGGCATTTTCAAGGGAGACCCAAGACAATCAATTCAAGACGGCACGTTAAGCTCGTCTTGTCTTGCCATGAAAACGTCGAGGCTTCGCTCGACGGCAACACTAGGAATTTCATTTTTCATTTTCTAATTTTATTTCACCGGCAGTAAAATGCTTATCAATAAAAATGACATCCGATGGATATCGTCTGTTTAATTACATCATTCCTCATAGAGAAATGTTTCTAGTTAAATAAAGTTTCAAATCTACTCAGATATAAAACATATGTCAACTATAGTTTCAGAGCGATTACAAAATGAATACAAGTGATCATACATTACCTGAATAGGTGAATTGAAGTCCCCACTAAGAATTCGGCAGTGGCAAATAAAACAGTTCGTAGTATCTCGTGTATTGATTTTCAACACACGGGAGAGCAAACTAGAGAACCGAGGACAACCGAGATCTCAGTGAAGACTTGAGAGGAGTAACCAGCATATTGTGCAATGTGAGATATATCAGACAAAAAGTCCATAATAAGATTGACAAGATTCCTTGGTAGATCTGAAGCCTGGCCTGATAATACGTCCTGAAAAAGAGATCGGTAGGCCGGGCCACAATGTCCTCTATACAATCTCGTCCCTGTTTGAGGCTTGTAGTTTTTTCATTACATTACGTCGCCTAATGCTATCAAAAGCTATCGCCTGGTCCAAGTAGATAACTTCAACTCGTTTGCCTACCTAGAGAGCTAAATCTTCAAACTGTGTTAGCGGAAACAAATTAGTTACAACTGATCTCTTAGGTTTGAAGATATGTTGAAATTTCGAAGAGTGCAGAGCAAAAGCTTGCTGTACAGTTTTAACTACAGAAATTTCAAAAACTTTAGCAAAGATACTAATCATAGCCGCAGGCCTTTAGGATCTTATATTTGAAGCATCTCCATTTTTGAAAATGCACCATATTCTCACAATTTTCAGTTCCGAGGGAAAATACCTGGTATGCAAAGCTATATAATGGACCCTCCATAGTGGCTCGGTTATTTGATCAAACAGATTTAAAAAAAGAGAAAAGTTGGAATCAATAGGCATGCAGTTTTTTTACATTTCTTTAAATACCTGAAGGTTGAGAAAGTCTTCCTAATTATTTGTATTAGTTGCCATTTAAGCCAACCTACATGAAAGAAAATTTATTTAATACCTGTGAGGAAGCAATGTGTTCAGTAGCTCCACACAAACAATTCCATCTAGTAGTACGCGAGGGGTAAACCACTCTCAAATCAGCGAGATCACGTTCAGTGTTATATGGACGTTGTGCTCTGATTTTTCGACATCGGTGATGCTACAGTAACTAGAATAAGGAATCTGTCTTATGAGCCTGTTTGAATGACATCAACGCGAGAGGCGATCGTTATTCGTAACGTTGGAGTTACTCTCTCTTTCTTGAAAGCTAGTGATAAGTTCGTTGTCACTAGCGGCGCTAGAGTGCCCAGTCCGATAGCTTCTCAGGTGATTTTTTCCTTACAAGCTAAGAACCATTCCTCACAGGTTCGTTGATACCTCGATTTTGACGCTAAGGGAGCGTTCACTTGTTATGTAACGTTCATCCCTCAACCTTAACCGCAGCTACGTAACATTTTTTTTATTATGTTCAAAAACATAATAGACGTTTTCTAAATGAATAAAAAGTTTTTCAAGATGGAGCACTGTATAGAAATAAATAAAACAATATTTTTATGTAAGACTGAAGGCTTTTTGAATATTTTTTTAGTCACACAAATATTGAAATTAGGGTGAGGAGGGGCAGCGCCAACCAGTTAACAGTCAATGATTTTTTTTAAGTTAATAAGATGTGGAACTGATCCACTTTTTCATTTCGAGTCCTACATTATTTTATATCATATTTCTATGAGCATTAATTATATTAATGAAACAATGATTTAATAATTCAATTATTTCCAACAAGCTGTATTTCGTCGGCTTTGCCCCACACCCGAGGGCGAAGCCAACCGCAGCTTTTTATGAAAATCAAAACATCTGAAGATGGCAAAACATGATGGTTCGCTTCTGTGGTATTTTATATACTGGAAAAATTACCTTAAAACATTTCCAGCAAGAAGAATAAGTTATTTTTAATGAAAATAGTGATAGTTGTAATATAACCTCTTATGCGTTGACATTGCACTAGAGACGGACTACGCGCAAAGAATTCTACCATACCAACACAAAACACCCGCTCTACCGACCGGATTTAAAATAATAATATTTAATCGTTTCTTGCATGTAGCCCAGAAGATAAGTGGCTGTTCTACATTAACAATTACTTATCGACAAAACTTATGATACGTTTATAACCTAAGCACGTGTAAAATATTATTTTCGTCGGGCGATGTTATAAGCAAAGTCGCCTTTGCCCCACCGGTTGGCGCTGCCCCTCCTTACCCTACTCACAAGAAAAGAAGTATTATCAGTTTGCTTTTAAGTTTATATAAATATTAATTTTATAATATTCTTGAGAAATAATTGTTTATAATATTCCCCACTGAATATTCTTGAGAAAATTATAAAAAAAATTTTGAATATTTAAGACCTCTCAAATTCCTTCAAATATTTTCAGCTAACTCGAATTTTTCTTGTTATTTTGAAAAATCATTTAAAATATAGAGAAATTGCCTTAAAATCTTCTAAATTTTCTTAGGAATTTTAAGAAATTTTAAAAATCTTTCACAGTTTGAAATTCTTTTTCAATCTCTTAAAATCTTTTACATATTTCTTGAATTTACTGGATTTTTAAATATTTTCTATTCATGCCGAATTGAAACCTTGTTCTTTGAAATCCTCTACTCTCTTTCGAAATTTGAGGAAATCTTTCGAAATCCAAATTCCTAAAATATCTTATAAGTTTTCATTATTTTTGAATCGTTTCAAAACAGTAGGGAATTAATCTTATTGGTAACTAATTTACCTTTTTCGTTGAATGTTCTTGGATTTCTTTGAAAATTAATCTCTTTTTAAGTCCTATAAGTCCTATGTTAAAACATAGGACTTATCACGTTTTTCCTCTGAGCGCTCATATGAAAAAGGTAAACAGGAAACTTATTAAATTATCCAAAGAAGTTGCGAGCACACATTTTTGCGGCAACTAAAAGAAAATCATGATCAAGAAGAATGTTTTTACTTTATTTTGCAACATATGAATAAGCGGTCTCAGTTCAAGGTACAGAAACTAATAACAGATACACTTGATGTAATATAGTTCAAGATAATATAGACAATTTCAATTTCACATTTGAAGAAGCACTTTTTGCACGGTTCGTAAAAATTTTCTCACGTTCATTGAAATTAAAAAATTTGACCTCCCGGGTAAGAAAGCTTGCATTGATTCCGATGAAAAAATTTAATTCGCTTGAATATCTCATTCTTCCTCCCATCTTCTGACCGACAGATGCACGCGATGAGAATATGCCCGCGCTGGGTTCACACACGTATCATCCTGAAGGTCCTTGCGATTGGGTTATGATTGTTTGATGGACATTCCAAGATTTCTTCTGAGTTCAATTCTTTAAACGCGCCGCTTATCATGTTTATTTTCACCCGTTTCCCCCCTACAGTGTGCGAAGGTACATATATTCCACGAAAAATCGTTCGTCTATCTAATTTGTCCAATATTGCAAAGATGTCACCATTGGACGTTGATAATACAATTTGTTCTTTGGTTGGAATGGGCTTAAGGGCACAATATTTTGTTCTCAATAGAATTGGCGTACCGGAAGGAAAAGCGTATGTTCGAAGTTCGAATATTTGCTTCGGATTTCTGTTGGAAATAAGTCGAATAGATTTAAGTTCTTCAAATTTAAATCCCAGAACGGTAGGGAACATTTGTCTGGCACGAGGAGACCTAGACCTGGCACGAGGAGACCTAGACCTGGCACGAGGAGATCTGGACCTGGCACGAAGAGGGAGCTCGTCAGGTGGAGGAGATCCGGTTGAAGAATGAGGCATGGTAAGAGGAAGAGTTATGTCCGTAGAATGAAGTCTGGCAGGAGAAATTTCTGGAGAATGAGGTATAGCAAGAGGAAGAGTCCTTTCTGAAGAATTAGGTCTAGAGAGAGGAATAGCCCTTTCTGGAGAATGTTTGTCAGGAAAATAAGAAGTTCTGCAACGAAGAAGACCAGGAATAGGGTCGCCGTTAGGTAAACAGTCGAAAGGCGAACTGAACTCTGTAACAAGAAACAGAGGATTCAGTTTTCCTTTAATTACACAATCTATGTTGGTATATTTATTAACAGACTATTTACACACATACTGAATGCCACGTGATCAATTAGATTCCTACATTGGAACAAAATTATTTGCCGTGAATTTTCGTCAGTAGCAACTATCGTTAATTAATTCTTATATGGCATATCTAAGTCATGATCGCATACATGCATATTAGCGTGTTTCACAAAAAAATTGTTTTCATTTTTCAAAATTTTTTCAGACAAATGTGAGAACATAATTGTACCCCTATATACTCCCGGTTCACTGAGAGGTGCCTTTTTTCTTCAGGATTGTTTAGAATTTGTCCTATTTTCGTAGGTGGTTTGAATGTAGGGTAGGATGGTGGTCGTTTTTCTCTCTTTCTTTAGTAGCTTGTCTTGACTTGTTTTTTGAGTGTATTTTCTTATTGCTTTAATAATATTTTCCTTTGTGTAATCGTTTTTTATTAGCATTTGTTTAACTTTTTGTGATTCCTTTTGTAAGTTTTATAAGCATTGTAGAGAGTATATATAAGAACGATATAATCTGATAGACTGACAGTCCAAAAAACTTCTTCAACTTATTATCAATTTGAACAATTCACACTTTTCTTATTAGCATAAATGTTGCATGTGGGAATGAGTGTCAACTTGAGTGTCTAAAAAAGTATCAGTGAAATTCTACTAATTTTATCAGCGAAAAGTGAGCCACTAGACATTAGTAAAAATTTAGTAATTCGATTAGCCAACATATTTCCTAATTGAATAGTGAAAAACAACTGATTACTTGGTAAAAATATACTAACTTATTCAGAACTATATATAGTAATCAAAAAAAGGGTTTAAAAATGAGAAGATAGTATTAAAATTCAGTAAAATAACGAGATGTTGTCAGATAATTTACTCGATTGAAACAATAAAAAGGCCTTATTCTGAAATTGGAAAGGTGACCTAGCTCGTTTCCATTTTAAAAATATCAATGATAGTTATGCATATTCAGGATTGTCGTGCGCTACTTCTCAACAGAATTCTGTTCTCTATTCTCAACATTTATTATGGTTGTACATTTTTCTAGTTCCCACAGAAATTTGAAATTATTTAAGGAAGCTTGGATTCATAAAGGCAAGAGAGTTTTTGAAGCATAAATAATGTTACTAATTGTAGGTATTGGTTTTGCAACAGGTTCAGGGGAAATTTTGACATTGCTTGAAGAAAAATAATTCCGATATCAAAATATCAACATCTCGAAAGCGTTTGGCGATATCGATGTGAAAGTTTCAGATTCGTGTTTCTTGCAAGAAATCCTATAGGAATTCGCAATAAAACTTTATTACGATGGATATCGTAATCTTCTTCCTTTGTAACAATTAGGACGAAATTTTGAATACTTTTCGTGTATCGCTAGGACAAATAATAAAAATCTGACTTGAATGAATAAGAATCTCATTTTTCCCATTATTCAATTTTATTCTGATTCGCCTTTCTGGCTTTTACCCATTTATGGTAGAAAAGGCTACACATATCAAACATGTTAATAGAAAAAAGAATCAACACCTTGTATGATCACACTCGTCTATCAAATTCTTATTTCTTACTTCCCACTTGACTTGCGTACAGCTTAAAAAAATTAACTTAAATTATAGACACATTATATTATTATAATCACCAATAAAATTGAGGATAACCGCCAAGAATAATTCCAGAGTATACACAAACCTCATCTTGTCTTATTAGAGGAAAAACTGAATGATGTATGAATGAAGAATATGATTCTAGAATTTGTTTCCAATGTCCAATTGGTTTATTCAATATCGTATGATCGTTATCTCATAGATTGCCGACGTCAAGTTTGTACTAAGATATTTACAGTTTATGAGAGGAAATTTGAAGGAAAAATCATTAAAACTCATGTTTGTATTTATGTAATCATTTACGCTCTAGAAAAAAACTAGTATTTGCATGGCAAATTTACACAGTGTACCTTAGCGACTCATTTCAAACTTTGAAAAGCTAATATAGATTCTACAAGATATCTTAAAATAATTGGAAATATTGATTGTATTTTTAGATAATTATTCTATCTAAAAAAGTCGTATAACAATATGTATAGGAAATCTCGCAATCATTGTTGTTGAAAACCTAATTGGCTTTTCATTACATGAGGTGACAAATAATAACTAAGAACACTGCTATTTGACGATATGAAAAGATGTGTTCACTTTTAGGTAAATTATAAATAAAACGTATGCATGCATTTAGGTCATAACGTGTTCCTTCCAGGACGGAGTTCGGATCGTTAGAGATTCTAAATCTTTGACCATATCAAGGAAGAAAATAGATGCGTTGCCGACACTAAGAGGGGGATATGATTGTAGCACTCCCAGAGAGTGGGAGGCAGACGGCCAAATGACATGCTTGGGTTTCAATCGAATTTAGCATGAGCCCGTTTATCACAGCCCAATGCGCCACGAAGTCTATATCGACCTGAACCATGCCTAGCACATTTTCCAGATCGTACGCCGGCCCTGATAGGTAAAGTTTAATGTCATTTAGCTATTTAGATCAGATGTGTAAATAAAGAATAGAGTAGGAGCGAGAGCAGGCCCCTGGGGAACCCCCCTCTTAACCTTTACCCAGTAAGATAAGTCACCCTTACTATTACTGATCCGTTTCCACTTATTGATAAGGTAAAACTCAAACCATTCAATAACTGATCTAGATAATTTAAAAGACTTAAATTTTCGATCTAAAAGGGTATGGTTTACCGATTCGGATGCCTTAGAGAAATCAAATAGTACCACCACTGTGACTTCTTTTCTATCCATTACCAATTGAATAACGGTGGCGAATTTAAAAGACTCTGTTAAGGTGCCGTGCTTAGCTCCAAAGCCAGATTGCAAAGGGTCCATTAATTCATTCGTATCTATAAAATCTATCAGCTGGCGATGAACAATTCGCTCAAGCGGCTTAGACAATGCATCCAAAATAGAGATAGAACGGAAATCATTGTGTAAAGAAGGCTTCGAGATCTCGGGAACAGGGCGGATGACTGCCATTTTCCAGTTATCTGGGAAAATCCTACTCTGTAGCGAAAAGCTGTAAATCTGCAACAGAATCGAAAAAATAACAGGCAGGGTAAGTCTGATCATTTTAATAGTGGGAGCCATTATAGGGGCTGCTTAGGTCGTGAAAACGCCCGCTGGAAATCCGAAGGCATGAACTCCACGTCGAGCTCTTCACGCTTGGGCGGAATTAGGCGCGAATGTCCCAGTGATGCCAAACGTTATTTTTTTGTTCCTATTTCTGATGGCGTTGAAATTTTACTGGTTATGTGAGTCTATCATTTTTGTTTGCACTAGGTTACGAAGTTTACGGAATTATTTTTGAATGATCTTTGCGTGAGCTTGGGACGAAGAGTGGCGTGAATTTGTCGAAGGCATCCGTTGAGATAGCAACAAGCCCGTTTTCCTTAGATTTCACATCCTCTTGTGAAATCATATTATTTCAATCGTAGGTCTTTAGATGTTCATGAACCTTCTGCAATTTAATATCATTAGGACCATGGATCTGCGTCACAGTCAGCCTGGTTGGAAGATTACAGAATAATTGGTATTAAATGTTGATCAGATCATGATTGGAAACGAAGGGAATTGGGTGCTGCGCATAAGCAGTTACTTTGTCTAAATCCTCTACTATTATAAGATCAATCAGCGTGCTAGTCCGGTCAGTTCAGCGAATTGAATCATGCCAAACAATATAAAAACCAGCAGAAAAAACCACAGACTTCAAGTAAACCGTTAGATTGTTAAATATATTCAGATTCGTATTTAAATGTCCCATTAAAATGATGTCATTATGATTAGGAATAAGCGAAAAATATCTGACACCAATTCCTTGTTATAATTAACATTGGGGTTTGTGAATAACCCCTACTAACAATTCATCTTCTCCGGCTGAGACTGCAAGAAATAGATAATCTGCTTGTGGACTGGAGTCAACAACGTAACCAGAGAGGCTTGCATGTAAGTAAAGACATACCCCACCTCCCCTTCTCTTTTGTCTATCCTGACGAAGTAAAAAATAGTTTTTGATTGCAACGGCACTAGTGGCTGTATCAGGTTTCAACGATGTCTCTGAAACTGCAATTATATGATAAAATGTAAAAAAATGTAACTAGTTACCAATTCTTTACCTGTTTACAAAAGTAACTTCGCTACTATCATCGTTACCAAAAAAGTAACAAGTTAAGATAACTAGTTACTTCCCATCCCTGCTTCATAGGAAGCGACATGGGTGATGTGGTTCGGAAAAACTAGAATTTTCTCCACCTTTCCTGTCTCTGCGCAACAAATTTCGAATTTCTCAACAAAAAGTGGCACGTGTGGAAAGCGAGGTTAGAGTAGTGTCGTACCGGAAAGAAATTATAGTATAGAAATAGAGAAGGGTTGCAAGAGCGGAGTAAGAGGAGCATCAGCCCAGAAGGCAAGTGAGTACGAGGCTCAGTTGGGCTCAGTGTGAGAAAGAGGAAGGATGCAATGCAGAGTGAAAAGCAAACAAGAGAAATGAGAGACGTAATCTGACAGACTGAAGAAGACAAGAGAAGTTGGAAGGACCAGCCGAAGGAGCTGTAGGCGAAAGAATGGGCGAATGATAGGAAAGATAGAGCACAAAGGAGGAGGAATCTGAAAGTGCTGGGAGTAAGAAGGGACGATGACGAGGTGAAAAGTGTCATGGAAACCTTGGCCGCGAATACGAAGTTTGTGGTGAAAATCGAAAGGTCTTGAAATGTGTACGCGTGGATGTTGCTCCAGCGGAAGACAAGAAAGAACAAAATAGATATGCTTATCGCCAAGGGACTGTTGAGAGGCTCGGGGATCTAAATGGAGGAGGATCCAGCCGAAAGGGAAAAGAAAATCCAGGAATAGCTGAGAAGGAAGAGGAGGAGGATGGAAATGGCTGACGATGAAGTCGAACTGAGATTTAGGAAGGCGAAGGTAGAGGAAACGATATAGCAGTGGAGTGAGACGGAAGGAGTAATGGTATTACCGGAAGGATGACGAAGAAGACAGAAGGAGAGCATGAAAAAAAGAAAGCATCACGGTCAGCACAGGAATGGAAAAGGAGTGCTGGGGCAGTAGGAGTTCGAGAAAGTTATCTTGTAAAGGCATTACAGGAAACAGGTGTGTGATGAGAGTGTATTTGGATACGATAAGGAGAATGGACGAGAAAGTGATACAAGAATGTTGGTGTTTTGATTTTGTTGATGGATGCCAGGTCACCAAGTGTGTGAGAGGGAGGAAATTTTAGACGATAAAAATAAATGTTTGTTTTTGATTTTTGGTAACAAAAAGTGCGTGTCAAAGCAGAAGTTTGGATTCTACGCAGAAAATTACATCGGAAATGACCCTTAGTTAGCCGACAACAATCGCAACCCATTTTCGATCAGACTTCACATTATAGGATGATACTTTTGTTTCAAGATAACGTCTTTTTTCTAAGTAATTCCTAAACCATTATGTCAAGAATATGAAAGTATGAAATCCATCTTTCTAAATCTTTCAAAATATTTTTCACAATATTATCAGTTTCAATGCAATTTATAATCAAATTTTTCCTCGTTGAAACTGACTCTTATCAAATGCAAATATCTCATAAGAACACTAGATTAACGCCTTCATTTTCAGAGATAACGACTACCGTCTGTAGGTGCCATATCCTAATAAAGCACTGGAATATTCATTAGTTGCAGTTACAGTTTTGCCTCTGATTTGGAAAGATGAGGATTGTCTGTACTATGAACTTAGCCTTGGCGGCCATCCTCAATTCTATTGGTGAATATAAGCAATAAAATATTTATATATACTTCAAGTGAATTGTTTTAAGCTTCACGCAAATAATAATTTTTTATATTTAATCTGCATGGAGCAATTTGTCATGAGTTCAACTGTGCACGTCTCAGTTAATACAAAGTATAGAGTTCACTTAGAATATATATGAGTAATTAATACAAATATATATATATATACAAATTAATATAAATAACATATGTGTCTCAAAATCACAGAATCACAGAAATAAAAAAAAACAGATGGACTATATGCATCCTGTTTGTTGAAATAGAATAGGATAGACCTTTGTATTGAACAGAATTGTTCAGCCGATTTATTTTGAAGTAATCTCATTATTTAGTTTTGAAAAAACTATCCAATCACTTTGAATTTCACTAATATGAAAGCCAAAATCTACTTTCTTATGAACCATTTTATGCATATCAGCAAACTAAGTTATTTCCCCGGAAAGAAAAACCTCATAAGTTAAAAATGGCTAAGACTGAATTTTTTTACAAGAATTGTTGATAACAATGATAATTATATTTCTGAATGATAATACATTATATCAGGATATGATTCTATACATGAAAAAAATCACTCTGGAGAGAAGAAAAAATGTTTTGTTCAAAATTTTGATATGAGTACATTTGTTTATAACAACTATTCACCTTTTCAACCAACAAAAATTATTTTTTCACAAAATTGTTGTATTTTCAACAAAATATTTGAATTTCACAATTTTCAAATTTGAAATTTCAGCCAAAAAGAAACGAATACTCAACTCTGAAAATTAAATTTTATCTTTCGAGAAGTGTTCTACATATTTACCTAATTCCGTGCCCTACTTTTGAACAATGTACAACTTTCTAGGACCAAAAAGGAATGTTTTTGAAACTGCGGTTACGTTTCAAAAGTTGACAAACACATTGGCAATCACAACAACATTTACAGCGCAAAAGATACCAACTCACGATTCTGTAATTTAAGACAAATTGAATTCTCTGTTTCTTGTTGCAGAGTTGAGCTCACAGTTCGACTGCTTACCCAACGGCGACCCTATTCCTGGCCTTTTCCATTATGATACTTCTTCTTCTGACAGACATTCTCCCGAAAGGACTCTTCCTCTTGCCAGGCCTCATTCTCCAAGAAAGACTCTTCCTCATGCCATACCGCATACTGTTGCCAGGTCTCCTTCTCCTGAGGAACCTCCTCTTCGTTCCAGAACCAGATCACCTGCCAGGCATCCTTCTTCTCTCATACCTGGATATACATTTGAAGAACTCAGATCTATTCGACTAATTTCCAACAGGAATCCGAACCGGGTGTTTGAACTCCGAAGATATGCATTTCCTCCCGAGAAAAAAATTTACTTAAGAACAAAAAATTTCCTCACGCCCATGCCAGGCAAAGAACAAATTGTATTAACAGCGTCCAATGGCGACGTCTTTGCAATATTGGAAAAAACACCCAAATATACGATTTTTCGTGGAATGTATACAGCTGTTACTTCCAAGGGAAAGCGGGTGAAAATAAACATGTATAGCGTCGCGGTCCAAGTATTAACCCAAGAAGAAATCGCGGAATGCCCATTAGGCTCCAAGAACCCAATTCTAAAGATTTTTAGAGTTGTACGTGAGTAAACCTCAATTCTTCAGACCGTTAATTCGATTTTTAAAAAATCCGTGCATCTGCGCGAGAAAAATTAATATAAGAATCATTGAAGATCGGAATTCAATCGACATTCTTATAAAGCATTTTCTTTTCCGAAATCCTAGCATGAAAAAATTCAGAAATAAAAATTATACTTTTAAACTACAAACTTTCCAGCTCATCAGAGAACAAAAAATAAGAAATGGAAAATGGGGAAGAAAAAGGAGAGAGTCAATGAAACCCAACTTTCTACTCTTTCCTTATTCTTCATCCATCTTTTGTATACTACCGGAATCAATATGTGTCAAAGCCAGTCTAGACTTCATCAGGAATTATTCATAGGAAAACTATCGGAATGTACAATTGAAACACTAATGATTAATGATTGCATATCGACATTAGAGGATGGTGCTCTTGTTTCAAGATAACTTATTTTTCTCGGAGTAATTTCCAAAACATTATTTCAAAAATATGAAAAGATAAATAAATAAACGCTGAATTTAATTTTTGATAAGATTTGTTACCAATTTTTTCCCCTTGAAACTGACTCTTATCCAATGTAAATATTTTAGGGGTATGTTATACGCGACTCGCATAGAGCGAAACTCTT
The DNA here is from genome assembly GCA_932178445.1 of Andricus quercusramuli. Taxonomy (NCBI): domain Eukaryota; kingdom Metazoa; phylum Arthropoda; class Insecta; order Hymenoptera; family Cynipidae; genus Andricus; species Andricus quercusramuli. The sequence goes on along the minus strand of CAKNXH010000539.1, from coordinate 77,815 downwards.
TTCATATTACATGTGAAAACCCTCTCGCAGACGACGTTTCTTCATTCAGTAGGCAACCATTTTAGATATTAGACCTTCAGATTTCAAAGAGTAAGAGGGAGAGAGAGAGACTGATACGCCCTATCGCGGGGAAGGTAGGAACGTTATTTTCTTTGGTACGGACTTTCCTACGAACATAAGTGTGACAATGTCAGGGAAAAAAGGTACGCTCAATCGCGCCGGCACGCAGTGTCGAAAAATGGAAAAAATTCCAGCCAAGCGGCATTTTTGACGATATCGCCCTGGAACTTTTTTTATTCTCTTCTATATGTTTTATATTTAGATGCCTCGGTGCGGAAATTCAGAATTCCATCAAGGTTTTTTTTATACCAGTGAAAATTCATGTGTCTCCATGGATATGCAGGCGAATTTCCAAAGAGTTCCAAGACACCCCAGTAAGTCCCAAGGTATAACTATTTCTGAAGAGTTTCAGGTCATTCCTGCAGTAACTTTGAACGAGGAATCCAACGGAGACCTTGGCTTTGACCTTGAGCTTGTCCTTCAAGGTCACTTCATGGTCAAATTTTTTAAAAATGGGAACCCCTATTTTTGACTACGGAAATCGAAAGAGCCGGAAATTTTACGCACAAACATGTGCTTATTCCATTTTTGCTTATTCCATTCACTTACAACTCCTGTACCGTCACCATATGAATTACTGCTAAACTTTTTCCCTTATTGAGTGTTTCAGAGTGCAAATCGATAGAATGACTTATAGCATAAAATCCTGCTTTAATTAAAATATTCATCATGAATCGACTTGTTGACATTCGGCCGGTAAGTTTTAAGGTTATGTTCATAACCAATAACGAAACTAGAACGAGTTTAGCGGGAATGAAAAAACAAATTTTTCACGAAATCTTTTTGCAAGAATGTTTCCCCTGTTGTTTTGCTTCGTTTTCAAAAATGTTATATACGTTTCCGAAGCAATCATTTATGCATTTATTATATTTATATACAATAAATACGTGCTAACTTATGTAAATTTAAAATTTCTATTGCTAAGGGATTTTAGGCTTTGGCCGCCGCGGGCGCTGCCTGTCATATCCGGTAAATACCAAGGTCATGTCCGTACCCAATAATAGCCCTGTGATCTTTTTTTCTCAATGAATTAAATTAATTTAAAATGCTCAAGGTTTTTTATATACTCTGGTCTGATGCTTGACGATGATCTTAAGTTCTACTGGTGAATATACTAATATTTCAATGTTATCTATAATTTGAGGCACATTTTTTAAGCTTTGTACATATCACAATCACAATTATGTAAAAGCCAGAGAGGCTAATTATAATGAAAGTGAATAATGGGAGAAATGAGGTTTTTTATTCATTTAAGTAGGATTTGCGTGTTTAGTCCAAGCTGTATACTCGAGATAATGAAAATTTGAAACAACTTCTTCTTGATTTAATAAAATTTTAAATTTTAAGATTTCTTTTATGTCAATGTTTTTGTAATGAAAAGAAGCCCAATTTATTCTATTATAAGACACATTCTTATATTTTGTTTCAATATTTTCATAAATATTTTATGTATAGAAATCCAAACTTGAAAATATAATCTGCTTACATCCAGCTTTTTGCGATGCAATATAAGCCATCTGCTAATTTATTTCGAACAGAAATAAGCGTATTCTACATAATATCGCGAAGATTGAGAATGGCTTAGGCATAGATATTATCGCTAAAAAATTTGTAAGCCTGCAAATGTTCGTTTAAGAAACAATCGTTCAACATTTTCAAAATCCTGTTAATTTTCATTTTCTGACCTATTCGGAATATCCACATTGTTGAAGGGAATTTATCTCCAGTAGATTAAGGTAGCAAGTTTTCACATCACCTAAATCTTAAGAATTTAAATGCTTTATTTTAACTATCAGTGGTTGGAATGCATTATATTATTAACAGCAAAATGTACAAAATTGACAAACAAACTTAACTTTTTTTGGGAAAAAACAGACTTAGCTCATTTAAAAGAATATATTTAAACACAAAATTATTCTCAGAACAAAAATAAATATTATCGACTCTAATGCCAATTGAAAAATCTTCTTTACAATTATGATACTTGGGAGGAATATGTGCAAGATCTACCGAGGTTCCTGTACAGGAACTTTCAGTTGCGATACAAAGTGTGATTAAATGCCTCATATTTACTTTTGAAATTACTTTTAACTTATTTTCAGGTAATTTCAGTAAACGAAAGTTTCTTCTGTTTTCAGAAATGATAAAGCTATGATAAAATGATATTCTTTTATATATTATTTTTCTTCGGTTGATGAACTATTTTGCAGACAAAATTCTGCCAGTATGTCATCTTATACCTTTTACGTTATTAGAGTATTTATTTACTTAGACGCATAACATCGAAATCAAACTCCCACCATCTATTAATAAAAATAAATATGATTGAAAAAATATATTTTTTCAGTTTCTCAAATCTACGTGACACATTATTAATATTTCGAAAGAAAGAGGCCTTATCTTATCTATGATGCTGGATGGATTTTAGATACGTAAACCACTTTCCTGGTACATTTTTGTCAGAGAGCGATTCTATATTTATTACTTATATATCAAATTGAGTTTTCTGAGCTTTTTAAGGTGAAATAATATGAATACATATGTTAACTTCAAACATAAATTATCGCAGTTTCTCAAGGTGAAGTAATCATACATGTGCAAGAGTTTGACTTAAACTACACTATACTCAAAATTCTGCGTTAATCAATTTTGCCTACATTTTGAAAAAATGAGGATCCTTCTTGCTCTGGTCTTAACCTTGTACAGTATTTTCAATTCTATTGGTGAGTAAAGAATAAATTGTAATATTATTTTTTAATATTTTCTTTTCTATAGTAAGTACGTTGGAATATTCTATCATATATTAATGAATGTGAAATACTATGTAAACTCTATGATATATGTTATACACATATATTATATTATATATATTTATATATTTATATAACTAAAAAAAGAGTTAAACAACCACCTCAGGATCCCACTGAGAGCAACTGCCATCTTAAAAATGACACTAGCTCCCAGTAGAACCGCGGTAAATGACACTTATGGCCACGTGTCACAACCGCGAGATGAGTGGTCACTCGGCACAGGGCATTCGTCTTTTAGTCTTGATGATCAACCGTTGGTTTTGTTTTACGTTTTGCATCTACCAAAGCTCTTGCTGCGTTATACAGATTACAATTGATGGTCCAGAGGTCGGGCTTTTGGAAAAAATTTTCACGAAGCTCGTCATCCAGTTTAGCCAGATCCGAAACCTGAATGTTGATGTTTCCCCGGGTCCTGAAGCATCATTCTTCCTCTATTGGATGCAGTGTCTGCATGCAGTCGCGCCATGTAACCTTTTCGACCAGGGGCCATACTGGTATCAAAGCACTCCAGCAGGTCGTCCCGGAGTCGATCCGTCCACTCAAAAGTAATGAGATTCCACCGGTCCATCACATTGACGCTGTCTTGATTGGCTCCCCCAACTCTAGGGTAGTCGGCATTGTTGTCAGACCCATTGTCGGGAGCCCTGCGCGTTTGATTGTCTTGAACCGAACCTACTACAACTATGTTTGGTGTTGTCATTATTGTGCCCACGAGCAGCTAGGGAAAATGGTTCGTCCATCCTTGTAGAGCCCTGCATGCAAGGATAAGGCTGCATACCTCTGAGAGGTCGCCCGGTATTCCTGAGTCACCGTTTGAGAAACCTCACCCATATGCCATTCTGCTTTCGGCACGGTTGTTACGCCTCTGCTATTTCTGAGTCACCTTTTGAGAAACCTCACCCAATTGTGCGCGACTGCTTATTAATTATTGTAACTATAGTCACCAGAAACCTTGTACAAATGTATAGGAACCCTCTATCCGCAACCCGAGTTTTCAAGTTATGAAGCCGAAATATGGTATTTGAATCAGTTTTTAAATTAATCACCCTGTAAATTCCGTGTACTTTTTGCTCCCAAAAGAACGATTCTACCATGAACATAAACAAAAAATATTTATTTATTTTTATTTAGGAACCTTAATTTACAAATTATTAAATTTGACAGATGTACAAATGTAACCTATTAGATATAATAACTTGCATCTCACAGAGGTAAACAGGGTTACCTGTGCGTGAGACTGGCATAATTATAACTTAACTTAAAACTAAAAATAAAAATGCTAAAGTTTAAAACTATATACATAAAAACAGTATTGTTAGGTATAGTTCAAATACAATGGTGACATATTCATATTACGATACGTTTATTCTTATCCAAATTTTCAATTTTGTTCTTGTAGATGTTTTTGAGAGATCCATAGTTTTGTATTCTGTAGGTAATCTGTTGTATAGCTTAATTGCATTAATGTAGTTGCTTTTATTACTAACAGCTTTAGAAACTTTTGGAAGTTGTATACATTTATTTCTAGTATTACTATTCATATTGATATATTTCTCTTTAAGAATATTGAAGTTGTAAATCAAAGGTTCAAAAGCAAAAAGTTGTGTGAGGTTGAGTGGATTTTCTGACACAAAATTATTTTTATTTATTATTTTTAATAACCTGTTTTGTACATTTTGTAACAAAGATAACTTTTTTTTATACGCTCCTCCCCAAGCAATTATTCCGTAATTAATAATACTATGAAATAATGCCTAGTATATCATTCTTAATGTATCAGTTTGCATGAATTTGGAAATTTTATAGAAAATATAGATCAAGTATTTAGTTTTATTTATTATGTATTCTATGTGCTTATCCCATTTCAAATTGGAATCGAATATTAATCCTAGGTATTTACAGCTTTCCACTTTCTTTATTTTTTTATCATTAATTTTTATGTCTAGGTCTTTGGGCACACTATCACTATGATTACCGAAGGCAATAATTACTGTTTTATTCCTATTCAGAGATAGTTTGTGTTTTACGTTGAAGCAATCCAACATACCTTAGGTGGTATGTTGGCAATATTATTTTTTGATGGTGATTACAAGTTTGATTTGATCAAATTTAATTTGCCCGTTAATGAACTCTAGGAGATAATGAAACACTGCATATGGGAAAAAGCTTATGAGAGGCATAAAAAACCCATTTATTGCTAATCAAAACAAAGAAGTGATAAAGTTGCACAAGATGAGAAATGGATGCCGCACAAAGTAACACGCGCGCACAACCCACAATGGTTTGAAAGCCGATGAATTGTTCGTTGCACACGTACGTACAGGTGATCGAATCGACAACGCTCAAAGGCCGATATGGCTTTGTTCGCCTTAAAGATTTGCTAATGTCGTTAACATTAGCACAAGGGTGCCCGAAGGCGATGTAGCTTTAATCCACCGGATTGGCGATCAGTACATCACCTCTTCTGCGCAATACGTTGTCGCGATACAAAATGTTGACGAAAAGGCACGGTTGTCAAACGGTTTTTCGGTCAAGAGAAGGAGATCCGTTCGCGATCGTAGCTCGTTTCGCACTGGCCCATCGGCTCGCCTTTCACTCCTCTCCGACGCGCGCAGCAGCCAGAAGAGCCGGAAAAGCTCTTGGCAAGTGGCGCTACTACTCGTCGCGTTCATGGAAACTCAACCTACACTTCACACGCGCTCTCGCGCGAATATACGTTGTTCCGACGGAACAGTTTGTTTAGTTCTAACCATTCAGCTATAATTCCTAAGTACATGTTCATATTATTTTCTACTTCCTTCCAAGTTTTGCCTACGGAGATGATTGCAGTGTCGTCCGCATAAGATACTACACAGTTTTCTGGCATTTGTATTATCAGGTCATTTACATACAGTATAAATAATATAGGTGCAAGAATTGTTCCCTGTGGTACTCCTGTATTTAACGCACTAAACTCGCTTTCAATTTGTTCTAATCTAACTTTTTGCAGTCTATTGTCTAGATAACTTTTAATTAGATTATGTGCATTCCCCCTAATCCCATAGTTATATAGTTTTTCTAATAAGATCTTATTATTTACGCAGTCGAATGCTTTAGATAAATCTAAGAATGTAATCGCAACGGGGTTACTCTTATCAAGGTTTTTATATATCTTATCAGTAATAAAGCTTAAAGCGTCTTTAGTTCCTTTACCTTTGGTAAATCCAAATTGTTTGTCTGCTAGAATCTTATTCTGGGAAATAAAATTAAATAGTCTATTGTGTATCAATTTTCCAAAAATTTTGGCTATGTTTGATATTAATGAGATCGGTCTATAATTAGCAACATCATATTTGTGACCAGATTTAAAGATTGGGACAACTTCAGCAGCTTTTAGTGAATCAGGCCAAATTGATTTTTCCATACATAAATTGAAAATATGGGGCAGAGGATCTGTAATAAAGCCAGAGACTATTTTTAACGTTTTAGTGTTAATTTTGTCTATCCCACCATTTTTATATTTCATTTCGTCTATTATTTTTTGAATTTCAAAGTTATTTGTGGGTTTTAGGAAAATAGTTTGTGAGTTCATTGGTGGCAATTTTAAGTTTTCAATTGCAGATTTTCTGGTATTTTTACTCAAAGTTTCACCTACCTAACAATAATAAGAGTTCATGTGGTTTGCTATTTCTACTGGATCTTCGATTTTTTTATTTTCATTGTCCAAAATATAATTAATTTTTGTGCTAGTTTTTGATTTTTTACCAAGCTTTGTGTTAATAATTTTCCATAATTGCCTTGCATTATTACAATTCTTTTTAACTAGATTTCTATCAAATTTTAATTTGGCTTCCTTTATAACCTTATCTAGAATTTTTACATAATTCTTATATTCTTATTTTAGTATTTCATTATTAGAATCTTTTTTAAGTTCATTATACAATATTTCTTTTCTTTCACAAGATGTTGCTATTGCACTAGTAATCCAGTTCTTTCTAAGAGTTTTTTTATTATTCATATTATTTCCTCGTACTTTTTGTTTAACATTATCTAGACAATCCTGTATTTCATTTATAACACCGTTGATAGCATCATTTGGATCATGCATTGTTTTAAATTGACTCCAGTCCTTTGTAATTGCTAAAGAGTGCAATTTATTGTAATTATAAGAGTATTTAGTGTCATTGATTTCGTTTTTTGGTGGCCTATTTAATACTATGAACAGAGGATAATGATCCGGTGTAGGAATCATTAGTTTAAAAGTTTTAACGTCTATTGAATTTGCTTTAATAAAAATATTGTCAATGCATGTACCATTTCCACTATCTTCGGATGGCCTAGTTGTATTGATGAAACCGGGATAATATCCTTTTTCTAGTAGTGAATTTAAGAAATCCTCGCTTATGTTGTTTTGTTTCGAGATATCGATATTGAAGTCGCCGATTATCAGATGATTTTTATTATTTTTCATACTGTTCAAGAAGTTTTTTAAATTTATATTAAATTCTGGACTAGGAAGATCATGTGATCTGTAAAGTGCAGAAATGATTAAATCACTATTGTTATTTAAATTGATACATGAATTTAATATTTTTAGTTTACCTACTTCTACTGTTTCAGTAGTTTCAATAACACAATCTTTTATATATACATCTACACCATCCGATTTATTTAACCTACTATTATTGTAGTATATTTTATAACCTGGTAATTTAAAATATAGATAATGATCAAGTTTCCACGATTCGGTACAAATTACGTATGGTTTTACTTTCAAACTCTTAATAAAGATCTCTAGTTTTTTGTAATTTGCATTAAGGCTTCTTATATTAAAGGATGTTATCAAACTATCATTTTTATGTAAATCATCATTAAGAGTTTTAGTATTATTATAAGTACCTTCCTGTTGTATTAATCGTTTTTGAAAATCTTCTATGCAGTCGATGTGTTGAGCCATTAGGAAGTTGATGCGTTGCTCTTACGTATGACGTTGGTGTTTTGTAGCTGATTGTTGGCGTAGCTGGTATGAAGGTGTTCTGTCGATTGCTTCTTCTCGTTGATATTGTATACCTGCTATGCTCGCTGTCGGTAATTCAGGTTTTATTGGATAATCTGTTGAATTGATGTATCTTTTTATCTTGTTGTTCAAAATTTTACTCATACTCGTTAAAAAAATACGAGTATGTATGCAAATATTATCAACTGAAAGATTCAGGGAAATAACAAGAGACTGCTAAAGTTTTGGAGCAGTATAATGAACAAACTAGTTAGAACTTTACAATGATTTACATAAAAATTATTTTTGCTGTAAGTATTCAATGAAATACATCTTCATTTCTGACAAAGGAAGAGTACTAGACTTTTGCCCCACCGTGGCAAAAGTCCGCAAGAAACCACCTTTCCACTTTGGCGTTCAATTGCATACTGTTCAGATGACTGAAAAAATCGACCGTGGCGCTGTCATGTGTCTTGATTTGAAAACACAGTGGGCGCATTGGGCAGTTCCATTCGAAATAAAGAGTTGCTGCCACTTTGAAAAAAAGTGCTGTCCTTTTGCCGCGTACGCAAGTACTTGAGGGTTAAGTGTGTAAATATATTTTGTTATTCACATTAAAGTTATCACTTGTTAATACAATGAATCCATTACACGAACGTGTTCTTTCACTAAACCTTTCACAATCATATGTTTCTAATTAAGTCAAGTATAAAAATTAAGATATTTTTCAAAATTACTAGGCAAAATTTGATTTCACAATTTATGGTTTAACTGACTTATACGAAATGAAATGAAATAATTGAATTATGCTCCTATTATTTGTAATAAATTTTTAACATTACAAATTCCTCAATCTTTTTTGCCTTTTTTCAGAAATGTCATCAGGTATGCCGCCCAAAACAAGGGACTTTCTAGCTAATTTTGGAAGAAGTTTCGAACATGCGAATCATCAAGGTAGCTATCGTACAAATAAAAATTGATAATATAAATGTTAATTTATGAAACGTTTTTATATTCACAGTTTAAAACTTCTAATAACTTCTTTAACCAGTGAATAATCTACACAAACAAAACCTTATTCTCAACGTTTTAAAGTAAAATGTTCTAAAAAGTATAAGATAGCGGATTTTTGTTTGTTTGAGTACCTTTCGTTTAGGCTCTTCTTTGAAGCCTCTCCCCATTATATATTTCTGTAAGATAGAAGTAGAATCAAAACTATTTTAGCAAGTGCCTATCAATAATTGCTCTCTAGGAATTAGACAAACTACATAGGAACGGTTTTTTTCAGTCATAATTCTGAACAAATAAACTTTAATAATAACTTTAATTGATATAGAACAGGTAACTAAAATTGTTTGAAATTTCATTGAAATCTTCAAAATCCTTTGTAATCTATGGGAATCCCTTGATGCCCTTGGAATCATTGGGAATCCCACAACATTCTTTGACATCCTTTGGATGTCTTTTGAAACGCTTAAGATGACTTAAAATCTTTAAGATCTTTGAAATTTTGTTTCATGTATATCTCTCAAAGTCATTGGAATCCATAGAAATCCCATTCGAAATCCTTTGAAATGTGTGAAATTCTTGGAGATTCAATAAAATCCTCAAATCTTGTGAAATCTCTGCAAATTCTTTCTAAATCTATTTCGAGAACCTATAATCTTTAAAACCTATTGAAATCCCGTAGTACCCTTTGAGAAGCCCTAGTATCTGTGAAAATTCTTTGAAATCTCCTGAAATCCTTTGAAATCCCATAAAATTCCCGATGATGTTTAGAAATCTTTAGGATTCTCTAAAATAATTCGGAATATTTTTAAATCTTATGAAATTCCTTGATACGGATGAAATTATAAGATCTGCACGGGAAGGAAGCTCAAGAGGTATATAAAGACAGAAAAGTACATCGACAAATAGTGTAGAGGACTGCATGATCAAGAGTGTCAGCTGAGTGAATGATACCTAAAACGAAAGACCTTGGATACTAATGGGCGCGAGTGGAGAGCTATCTACATGGTAACTTTGTGAAGCTCTTTGCCTTGGGTGACTGCTAGATGGATTGATCAGCGACGTAGGCATCTGCGTTGCAAGCAGTTGAGATTTACATTAAAAATTATAACCACATTCAAAACACATGCAATACCATTATACGATTGTGCACTTTAAGAAAAATTTAAAATTCTGTTTCTTGTTGCAGAATTGAGTTCACATGTCGACTATTCGCCTCATGGCGACCCTATTTCCGGTGTTCCATTCAGCGACCCTTCTTCTTCCTCTGACAGAAATTCTCCAGAAAGGACTCTTCCTCTGAAAAGACGCCATTCTTCTGCCAGATCTCCTGCTCCTGCCGAACCTTCCCTTCGAGGCAGGTCAAGGTCTCCTCCTCCCAGGCTAACTATTTCGCACGTGCTTGGATTTGAATTTGAGGAACTAGAACTAATTCGACTTATTTCCAACAGGAATTCAAGCTGGACGTTCAAACTTCAAAGATATGCTTTTCCTCCCGATAAACGAATTCAATTGAGAACAAAATTTAATATCCTTCAGCCCATGCCAGCCGGAGAACAAATTGTATTAGTAGCGACCAATGGTGACGTTTTAGCAATGTTGGAAATGAAAGTACACAACATTTTCCGTGCATTATATACACCTACTACTTTCTCAGGGAAACGGGCGAAAATAAACATTTACAGCGGCGCAGTTGAAGAATTAACCCCGAAAGAAATCGCAGAATGTCCAATAGGCGGCCATAACCTTATCTCTAAAAGTTTCAGAATAGTACGCGTGTAAACGTACTGGTAAGAAAAAGTATTCCCTGGTCAAATTCGAAAATGTATCTCTTGTCAGCGTTGCCATGATTATACTTTACTGCCAAATTATATATTCTATATTCATTATTTATTACGCGATACAGGCTACACCAACAGTTATTTTACTTTTCCTTGAGTTTACTCAAACTAATGAACAGATACTGCCAAAAGGCTGCAAAGGATAGTTAGTGAGCAAAAATAAACTCCCGACCAGGATTCGAACCCAAGCCGCCGTTGTTTGTGCACAAACGCTATCCACCGAGCCACGAGCACTTGTAAATAGACCACATCTCCTCAAAAAACATTTTGCATTCACAAGCTTCTCCCGTTAAATGGAAAAACAAGAATTATTCACTAATTTCATCGATTTAACTTCTCGTGAAAAAATAAGATTGATAGAATTAAAACTGTGAACCAATATTCTCAAAAAGTCTCCTTTTTTCAGATTATCAATTGATACAAAAGAAAATAAGATCAGGGTGAATTCGAAAAAATAATTGTAGACTTTTTTTTTTTTTTTGATTATATAAATTCTTTTCTTTTGCATAATTTCACAAAATTTTAGGAAAACTACAGTTCAGCCTGAAAGATATTTTAAACTTTCATCTATTTTTAGTCACTTTTTCAGCACCAGTTCCGATTTTTAGGGGCTTTTATTTTCCCAAAAACTCGGATTTTAGCTGCAGCGGCTGACAGCCAGCACCTCCACTGCAGCAAATTCAAAAAATTAGAAAAATCAACAGGCAAAATTTTGAGCTGTTTTAGGCTTTCAATAACGGCAAAAATTGAGACACACCAGTCTCCCGCACGAAACTCTAAACTATGCACACATCTCCACAGTTATAATCTCCCTGGTTCATTTAATAAAACCCTGCTAGGCTGCCTCTAACTAAAACAGCCATAAAACATTCCAATTAAGAACAATTACTCCAAACACCTTTTCCAGACTCTAGTTAATATCCTTGCCTATACAGTAATATTGAAGACCCCTATAAAACAACCTCTAGTACATTTATCGAGCCGCGTCTCAGCTGCCTTCAACTAAAATGGCCGCAACAAAATAAAATAAGAGATAATCACACAATACACCTTCCCAAGGCTCTAATTTATATCGCCATCGCCAAAGTAATATTCTCCAACTCCCTGAAAAATACCCCTAGCACATTTAACGAATCCAGTCTCAGCTGCCTTGAACGAGAAAAGCCAAACAAATTTTTCATTAAAAAGAGTCAACAGAGCCACCTTCCCAAGAATTCAGTTAATATCCTTATCCTTATATTATCCAGCTGATCAATTGACCTCATCTTGCTAGGAATAATTTCCAATGACTCTCCAAGATCTTCCATATATTTATCCAAGTAAATAGCTTTTGAGTTGCTATACCTAATCGAAACAGACTGATCAGCTGTCAGTGAAAAACATATATGACTGTTATCTGATACGAGATAGTAACTAAATGCTTCGGTCATGGATACAAAGCACAAAGTCAGCTCAATAACTTCATGACATCTAGTCGTCACAAAGGTTGGTGCATTTTTGCAACTCAATATGGTTAAATCGATAGTTGAAAAGTAATTTAAATGGTACTCACCCCTGATGTTATTTTTCGTACTGTTCAAGACTGTATGTTGCGCATTTGGATCACACCCAATGATCAGTAGCCGTCCTTTCGATCTGCAGTACACCGCCAAACATCTCCATTCCTCTGATGACGGTAGGTATAAATAATCAAATGGCAGGTATGCTGAGTTAATCACCATGGGCTGACGTCTTCCTCCTTTCTGGTGTTCGATTTTAATCGTTACTAGGTCTCCAGAATAGAACCTGGGTAAGCAAATATAATCGATGTTTCTTCTGGCGTAAATTGCTCTCCTAGGGTTTTCATCATTTATATTGTAGATTATAGAACAGTATTTCTTGCATTTGCATCTCACCACTGCCTTATAACACAGAGGTTCTTTAATCAGAGCAAAAGCTGTATGTTCTACTGTGATAAGTCTGCTTAAGATGGTCGAAAAAGATTTACAGTGTTGAAGATTAATTTGAATGAACTTCAAAACCCAGGTTTTTCCGGTGTTGTTTAAGAATCAGACTCATCCATCGGATGTTTTTAAGGCAGCTGCTCTTCCATTGTCATCGCGAGCTCTTTCGGTTTGGAAAGAATTTTCATCTGGATCCTTCTCAATCATAAATACGGTTTACAGTTGACGTTCTCGATGCTTTCGATCCCTGAAGGGTCCACACTCAAGACCAACTGGGTTACCTTTCTATCCTTTTTGGCATCAATGATGGTTGACTCCTTCTTCTTCAACGCGGGGTTCTGGACTGCAAACCTTTTGAGGATAGATGATGATTCCTCGGAGGTTCCAGGTATTCATGCCACAAACTTGGGAGGCTTGTTTGTCCAACATGTTTCTCAAGTTTGCTGGATTAAAATCTGAGACTGAGGGATTTCTTTTTGCCTGTCAAGGCAGCGTTATAGACACCTTAGTTTACCGCGAGCGCATAATGACTGTACCTGTCGGCGATAGCAACTACCGAGCGTGCATGCAAGAGCCAGAAACACTTCGACATGTTCTTAGTGGATGCTCAAAATATGCACGCAAAGGATACATAGAGAGTGTAAGATCTACTGGAATTTCTCATTCTTCACCGCACAACGTATCACTGCTACGAAGCCTGATATTGTCCTTCAAGATCTGAAGAGCAAGATCATTTACGTGATTGAATTCTCGGCACCAGCCGATGGTAATATCACGGCTAAGGAGGAAGAGAAACGGGCGAAATATCAAGCACTTCTTCCCGAGCTGACCAGGGTGTACCAAGGCTACAAAGCTTCATTTATTAGTCAACTCAACAAGATTCCGGCTTGCCAGCGTCAGGCTCATTCCATCGCGAACCGAATGCAAAAGACTGTTCTTCTGGCATTACTTCATCTGGTCCGTAAACACTGTTCCTCATAACATCCTATAAAGATTGGTACCTCTAAAAAAGTATCCAGAGGTGAAAATTTCATCCTCAACTGTCCCGTCTGCCGCGTAAGGTCATCCGCGGCGAGATACCTGACTCCAAGGAACAGTGTTGCCTGATGTTATCTCGCGTAAATTTCCCACTCTTGCTTGCCTTCTAGGACAGAAGGAGCAGAAACGGATGACGTACACGTTCCAGTTGCATAAGGATCCGGAGCCTACAACTTCTCATAATAAGATAGTGGCGTGTACGTAGGGATGTGGCCACCCTATCACCCGAGAGCTGCGGCTCTTGTAGACAGCCACGTTGCGCTGGGCTAACTTTCCAATGCAACGAATTATGCAAGAGGCACTTAAAGGGCCGAGGTACAGCTTAGAGCTGCTTTGCTGTTTTACCCTGGCTATCCTAACCTCGAGGGCTGCCTCAATAGCCATTGCTTGTTCTGAGTTGAATTTCTCTTGCGCGAATTTCTCAGCTTCAACAGCCAACTTCAAGTGACTTTGAAAGACGAGGTTGTATGAGTCACTTGGATCAACAACCCTGACCCTCTCAGCCTCCCTGCCTTGAATAAGAGTGCCGCCATCAGACCGGGACCTTTTAGGGGTCCCTGGTTGAGGAGTGTTTCGTTTTGCAACAAAAATTGCTGTTAATGCTACCTCCTTCTGGCAGCTCTGCTATATTTCCTCTTATATTCCTCTTTTGGACACAGCATCCTCTGCAGCTTTAGCCTCGTTTATGGGTCTAATTAAAGTCCCATTCCCAGTCGTGCCACTCGAGGTACTAGAAACCATACATAACCTTTGTTGATTTAAGGGCGATTTGATCCCTTCGTTGGTTTCCTTCTTCTTGAGAGGAGAATTATGTGTCATTGAAGAATCTCCTCCTAGTGCTTGTTTTTTGTTTGTTTTGTTCTTGGGATTTATTTTGTTTGCACGAGCAGCTAGGGAGCTAAAAGTTCCATCCCCACAGAGCCCCGCCTGTGGCAGTAAGGTAATTTACACTGGGAGGTTGCCCAGTATCCCAGGGCACCGTATGAGTCACGATACCCTGATAACATTCAACCTTCGACACGGTGGTTAACCTCTTGGCTAAGGGAGCTGTTTTGGGAGTCATCTGATATTCGCTATTTAGTTCCAGGTCGCTGCTACTCGCAGAAGTTCTTAGGCCTCCTCACCACGTCCGGCCAGGTCCGAACTGACCTTCTATTTGGGCAAGGACCATCGAAGATACCCAATGACACAAAAAGCAAGGATATTTTATACAGATGTCCTAGCAAAAAATTTAATATTTTTAGATCCACGCAAATGATTAATAATTGCTCTTGATATTTGATCTTCTCCGAAACAAGGCAGATTGTCTCATACTCTGCTTTCAAACTGATGGAATAAGCAATTTGAATAGAAGTTAGTTTATTGCCATTATGCAAACGCACTCACTTATACTCCCCTTGGAACTGTCTATAAAAAGATGCCATTCAGTTGTCTGGCATCCTATCAGATCAATTTTTTTCAAAATACCGGCAACGTTTGTTCAGACTGCTAGCTGGTTCTCTGAAGAGAAAAAGGGGAGTAGAATTGCATCTCGTGTAAAATGAAATGATATTTCTGTCCATAAAGAAAGCATATTTTATCTTTCAATCTAAATGCTTAATGAGGTTCCTGCAAAAGTCGTTGTTACTGTTGTTATTTTCACTGCTCTGTTCGTTTTCGATTATAAAGGTTTCAGCTTCTGAACTGTTTAGTTCAAAACAAATACAAGTTTTGCAAGCAATATAAGGCACCCATGGTTTGTGCTGTTTTCCTTTTTGAATTTAAAAATATTTATGATATGCTTCTTTTACACTCTTTGATATTTCATACCTTTACTGTTTCATATTGTATCTCATTTATTAATAAAACGTTTTCTTGAAGTAGTCATAATTTTCAACTGAATGCATGAAATTAAAACAAAATCACAGCCAAAAAAAAGTGAAGATATGAATCGCAAAATTCTTAGCTGTTTTAAGGAAATTTCAACCCTTCACTTAAGTAGGGTTCGAAATTCTATACCATGATGAAATTAATGTTTAAAGGTGATTTTGATAGGCTTTTTAACGCGAAATTCAACTTCGTCATTCAAATTTATTTATCACTTTTCATTTTAGAGTCATTTCACTTAAAAAAAGAAGATAAAGTACATTTTTGGCACATTCCGTTTAGGAAAGCTTGAAAATGAGAGCTGACAGAGAAATTTGGGTGACAGATTTGAATTCAGCACGTCAAATTCCTTTAGAAACAGCTTTGTAGAACTCTGTACCAAACTAAATTTTCAAATTTGTAGGCCTGTGTTATCATCCCAGGCAACTGCCCAAGCCTCACTTATATCGCCATATGCTCAGGAATATTCAAAAACAGCAAAAAACAAACGAAAAACCACAATAGCATTTAACGAGCCTCGTCTCCAATGCCTCCAACTAGAGCTACTACGAAAATTCAATTAAAAAATAATCACCCGAAACGCTTCCCAGAGCATATATCCTTGCAGGTGCAACGATTCAAATTTACTTGAAAAGGTGTTAGAAATATTTTCCAACCCTACTAGGAAAGATTATACGATTTTCGAAGTGGAAAAATATTTTGGCTACATTGATTTTTTTTACCCACTCAATGATCCAGGGGATGAAATCCTACCATCCTTAAGAAACCAGCATCACAGTGATATTGATCGAAATTTACATTAAGGGTTTTTATAAATATTTGTTCATTCCCTGCCAACGGCGATACCACGCTGAAAACACCAGTTTCTGTAAGATCACTGAAGTTAAGCAGCGTTGGGCCGGTTAGTACTTGGATGGGTGACCGTTCGGGAATACTGCGTGGTGTTGGCCTACTAATAAAGAGCAAAAAATTTCCAAAGGGACAAAAGTTTACTGACATTTTATCTGACTTTTCCACTGATTCCTTTACCAACTTAATCAGGTACCTAGGCTTTAATGAACTACTTTGCAGAAAAAAATCTGCTAAGTGGAACTGAAATAATATATTTCTTCAGTTATTAAAATCTATGTAAAAACATTATTAGTATTCGGGAAAAAGAGGCCTTATCTAACCTATGACCATACATCAAATTAAGTTCTCGGAGCTTATCAACCTGGTAGAATATGAATACATACATTTACTTCGAACATAAATTATCTCAGTTTTTCAAGGTAAAATAATCATACGCGTGTGAGAGCCCAGCTTCTACTCAAAAAAAGTATGTGACACTACTTAAAATAATTCATATCACTGGTTTTCAAAAAATTCTGCGTTAATCAGTTTTTCCTACATTTGGAAAAAATGAGGACCCTTTTTGCTCTGGTCTTAACCTTGAACGTTATTCTTAATTCTATTGGTAAGTAAAGAATCAACTTTAATATTTTTTAAAAATATTTTCTTTTACATAGTATGTACGTTGGAACATATCTATGATATATTAATCAATCTAAAATACTATGCAAACTCTATGATAAGAAAAATTTATCATTATCATTATTATAAGTAGTAGTATCGTTTTTTGTTGCTCATCCTGATCAGTGTTTTATTTATTGTTATTTTAATGAAAAATGTATAGGTGAAAGCGGGGTATAGAGCCGCGCGTCAGCATAAATATTTGATAATGTGTGTTGCATTTCGACCAGCCTGCACCATACGCTGCGGTACGGCCCGTATATACAGGGTGTCCCACCACCTGTGAACATGCTGGTACTGGGTGATAGAGGACAAAAAAAGAAACAGAAAAGTCCTCTGACAAAATTTGATCTGGACCTTAGTTTGGGCACAGTAAAGCTTCAAAGTTGGGCATAATGAACCAATCAGAATCGAGCTTGGGAACCACTTGTTTTTCTCATAAGTGTTAAGATAGTGTGCGTGCTGGCGGTTCACTTCAGCTCCCGCAAAAATTTCACATCGTTAATTTTTGATTGTTTCTACAAGACGCGAAATCCAAGCCTTTAAATTTGTTTAAATTCTTAGTTATTCTTGCAAATCTCTTTACCATCCTTAAAATAACATAACATTTGCTCAAACTAAACAAGATGAATTTCAATTTAATACAAAACTTTCCTGACATCTCATGTAAGAAAACCAACAAAGATGTTTAAAATTCAGAAGACCAAACGAACTTTTGTTCTTCTAAATTAATCTACAAGTCTAAGATAAGAAAAAACGTTTCAAACCTCAAAAAGAAATTCTCACTGATTCGTCGCAGAAATTTTGTTACATTTTTGTTATAAAACCAACAAACTAACTTGAAACTGGAAGAAACAAAACAAACTTTTGTTATTGAAAATTAATTAACAAGTCTACGATCAGTAAATCTTTGCGATTTAATTCAAAAAATTTGGTTACATTCATTGTAACGAATTAATAAAAAAATTAAAAATGGGAAATCCAAACAAACTTTTATTCTTTAAAATTAACCAACAAGTCTAAGATGATAAAACACATTTTTAATCCCCAAAAGTAATTCTTTGCGATTCATTGCAACATTTGTGATACATTTATTATCACAAAAACAAAATTGTAAGAAAAACAACAAAAAGCGGGATATGAGAAAACCAAACAAACTTTCGTTTTTGAAAATAAATCATCAAGTTAATGATAAGAAAACTAATTTCAAACTCGCAAAAGTACTTCTCTGTAACTTATTACATAATTTTTTTGTAATAATAATGAAACTAAACAAAATTTAAAGCTCGGGATACGA
>CAKNXH010000539.1:32509-50020 GCA_932178445.1 Andricus quercusramuli | reverse complement strand
GACCTACCAGACTTCCTGTTTCTGACGTACTTGGATATGGACTTCACCAACTCCCATTTATTCGACTTACTCCCATTAGAAATCCGAACCGGCAATTCGAACTTCGAAGATACACTTTTCCTGCGGATAAACCAATTAAAATACTCTTAGGACGGAATAGTTATGAGCCGATGCCAACCCAAGAACAAATTGTATTATTAACATTTGATGGTGACGTCTTTGCCATATTGGATAATAATAATTGTTTTTATGGAATATATGGATATAGTCCTCGCATTCGACATAGAGGGCGGGCAAAAATAAACATAGAAAGCGGCATGGTTAGCCCATTAACCAAAACTGAAATCGAGGACTCTCCCGTAGGCTCTCAACGCAAAATCTTCGTTAATTTTATAGTACAGTGTGTAAACCACAATCCTCTATAGCATTAAATCAATTATAAAAAAATGTAATACAAAAATACAAAACTTTTCGTAATCCAAATTCAGCTTAAAATGTTGCAAATAACTTGCAATAATACAAATAATAGTAAAATTATATGTATTATGGTTACGAAGGTCTCATTCCTTTCTTAATGCCTTCGCCATTCTTTTTCGTAAAAATATTGAAAAAGTTTCGTTTTAGTTCCCAACGACAATTTTTTTTGGAGGAAAAATTCTACTCCCATAGACAAAGATTCCTGAAATTAGTTAATTATATGTATTGAACATTTTTACAATACGCCGGCAAAAGTATGATCAAGATAACGTTTTTTGTATTACACCAGCAAGCGTAAAAGTTCTTGAATATTTATACTTTTAGTTGAAAACAGTTTATTGAGTAAGTAGAGGGTAACACTACTTTTATTGTGCAGAGAATAAAATGAGTCAAAATTTACGTCAAGAATCAAACTACATGCACTACCGTCGGAGATTGCCGGTATGAACAGCGAAAGTTCTATTAAAAATCACTGCTGACTTTGAAACGTGATTACTTGGTCAAAATCGGAACGAGAAATTTTTTTAAAAACAATTATTTGAAAGCTTACTAAATTGCGCATCAAATGATCACTAATAGAGGTATTTTTGATCTTTTAATGAGAATATACCACGTGGGATGTCTTTTTTAATGCAAGAATTTTTCTTATTTTCCACCTCCACTTCAACTTCTGACATGACCTAGGAAACTTGTCAAAATCAAAAATATTCCTCACAAATATCTTCAGAAATAAGACGTTTGGCAATCCGCTGAGGTCAAGGATTGATTTTTGTAAGTCGATATATAAGTATTTGGTGAACATTAAATGAAACAAACAAGTTTCCTCCAATAACTTTTTCTTCTGAAGGTAATACCGATAACTAGGTCGACTCGCACCAGGTGTAGACTTGATGTCCAGGTATTTTTCAGGCACCTTTTTCGTGGAAGTTTCTCACCAGAAGATTATAGTGATCACCAGGTCGACTAAAAAAGGCAACTCTATACCCAGGTATTTTGGGACAACTTCTCCAGAGAAGTTTCTCACCAAGAGATCATAACGATTATCAGATCAGCCAAAAAAGTATACTTGATATGCAGGTATTCTTCAGGTACCTTCTACGATGATGTTTCTCACCAGGAGATTATAATGATCACCAGGACCAGAAAAAAAGTCAAATCGACATTTAGGGATTTCTCATGCAACTTCTCCGGGGAAGTTACCGACCGGAAAATCATTCCAATCACGAGGTCGATCATAAATGTTGACTCGATGACCAAGTATTTTTTGTGCAAGTTCTTTCGATAGTTTTATCTTCAGGAGATTATACAGATCATTAGGATGATCAAAAAAGTCAATTCGATACCCAGGTACTTTGGGGCAACCTATTCTGATCAATCCAACATGCTTTGGCAGATAGTCGATTCCGAATTCTGGACGATGTTCAAAAATTCGTCGATGACTTCATCGGCTCGAAGACTCCAATTTTCTTTTGCGAGCGCGTCCGTGAGTTACCTGATAGGTGGCACAAGGTCACCGAAAACAATGGACAATATTTTGAGGAAAGATCTGATATCCCGTGAGGGAATATGAGAAGTCTTCCTCCTTAAGGGGATGTGATAAAACCTCCTCCCTCATAAGGATGACTAATGCAAACCAAGGTTTCGCTCCCAGACGAATAAGTCGCTACTAAGCCTAGGGAAATAACCATCTAGCACTATAGGCATCTAAGGTTTTCTGGCAGGTTCCTGGAATATTGGAGACATAAAAAAGGCGACAATCATATTCAAATAGGAAACTCGATTCTTATACGAAGACGGCAGCAAGCGAATCCTAGTTCAATGGTTGCACCTCCGAATCAAAAAATCCCTCGTTGTCCCTCGTTGGTAAGAAGCCGAGGAATGGTCATAAGAAAAAAAAACACCACAACGCATTCACCCTGATATTCTTAAAATTAACCTAAATTACGCCCGTGGAGTTGCGTGCCACATGAGTTGAAGAAACAGATTTCGCTTAGTAAATTAAATAAAATAATAAATTTTGTAGGTAAAATTTTATTGTGTTGGTCTACTTGATATCTGGTAGGCCAATTACGGAAAGGATCCGGAAGTTCGTCTACGAAATGAAGATTCACCATCACAAACTGAGCAAGTGAAAGCTGCTAACAAACAAGCAGCACATTGTTGGCAAACTAGGGGTTTTAACTGATGCAAGGAGGAGAATACAGAAGAGTGAGGGTTAATGCAGGGAGAATCAACAGTTTCTCGCTGAAACAGTGCGTTTTTAAGAAACCGTCAACAGCTCAGCTTCAATGATGATATATTGCGAGTAGCACAGTAAACAGCTTTTAAGCTATAGAGTAAGACCTTTAAGTTTTTGATGTCTCTGTCGAGAAGATACGCACCAGCATCCCTGTGGACTTTGACGCGAATCATTTGGATAATAAAAGCGCTCTTTCTGGATGTACGGCTCCGGCCGTACACCTGCAGCTTTTTCAAAAGCCTGAAAATGAAACGGCTTCGCCTTCGAATGTAGGTATTAACTGTGCTGCAATTTTTAAATCAACGATCAATTTTGAATTTTCGTGCCCTGATTTAGAAGGCTCTGAACCAACTGACCCGGAGTTGCGGCTTGCAATTGATTACTACTACCTCTTACCGCGTCTGCATCCCAAGCAGGGATATGTGGGAAGCAAATGTTAACCCGCTCCTCCAAGGGTGAATTTGGTATACAGCTGGCGTCAGAGGAGAGGGAGGGTCAGCAGCATGACAGCACGAGAAGGAGGAAGATAGGGATCCCTCTTGGGCGACATACTACTGTCCTTGAGGCAGAGGTCCTGGCCGGCCTTCGCTGTACCTAAACATTATCAGAAGAAAACGCAGCTGGCAGGCAGATTACGATATACTCGGACAGCCAGGCGACATTAACTGCAGTTGGGAAACCACTATAACATACCTATGGCCACGTCTCACGATCGTGAGATAAGTGACCACAGGGCACTATGATATCATAACGACAGGCCAGTAAGACCCTCGTGACAATTACTTTAGCGGAATATTTTGGGTACAGTCACTGCAGCTCACTTCTAAGGTCATAGTACCTCTCCTCCTTTCTCTTCTTATTAAAAGCGATGTTTTATTCGGCCGGTGCCGATAATTCGATCAAGAATAAAATTCTTTTCTCTAAGTTCTAGAGAATAATGTCAGGCCTAGAGTATACAATGAGACTACTGCCCGAACCGAACCAAAGGTTCTATGACAAAGCCGTGGGATGCTTCCTCAGGTTGCGGATGAAGGATCCCTGTACGAAGGTTTTCTGCTAAATATGGTTACAATAATAATGAATAAGAAGTCGCGGACCGTTGCCCAGGGATCGACCCGGAGAAACAGCCGCCAACCGGAAGCGTAACGACCACCAAACCACCAAAAACAAATTGTAGATGTGGTTCAAAACAAGCGAAAGCGCAGGGCATCCGTCAATGGGCCGGCAAACTCTGACGATCACCCTAGAATTCGAGGTGTTGAAAATAATTCAGATGGAAACAAGACGACGAACCACCGAAGCGATCATATTGAGTGGACGAATCGACTCAATGATGAATTGCTGGAGTATTGCAATGCCAGCATTAGGCCCGTTTGCAGAGGCTTTATTGTGCGTGTACACACTCTGTAGTGCCAGAAATACCCAGGGCTTAAATACTTACTTTTAGCAACAGTCTTTGCGGAGCCAAGTTGTCTACCTCTCGAAAACTGGATATGAACCTCCAGGTTCCTCCTATTCTCCAAGCTTTGGCTGAAATGGATGCGTCCCGTTGTGAGGATATCTCGGAGGAGTCCTACCTCTGGACCATCAACTGATCAACCACACTGATCGAAGCTGCTGACACTCAAGCAGCACATTGTTGACAAAATACGGATGTTATCTGACGTAAGGAGGAGAATACAGAAGAGGGAGGGACGAGTCAGTCAGAATCAATAATTTACCGCTGATCCAGCGCGCTTCTTCAGCGATCTCCCTGTTTCTGTGTCAAAAATTCTCCCAAGGCCGAAGAGTGACTGTTTTGAGAGAGGTATTCAAGATCCTGAAAACACTGGAATTAAAGGAAAACACTAAAAGTATCATTAGCTTCAAGGAGCTTTGCGACAGTCTCATTACATCTGAGGAAGAATGTCCATCAAACATAGACTTATCATCTATCTGTTTTCAAAGCTTTTTTATCTTAAAATTGATCTTTTTTAGATATAGAAAGTTCATCTTCTCAATTCAAAAAATTCATCCCTTCTGGTTTTCACCTTTTGTAGTTGAAAATGCAACTTTGTTGCTGAAAAATATTGTTTTATGGTTGAGGATTTAACTGCTTTGTTGAAAGTTTGTCTTTTTAGGTTATTTACTGTTATTTGTCATTCGATTACAATAACTATAAATACTGATCGTTGATACATTTCACGCTGTAGTTTTTATAATTCAGCTAACACCAACAATAACTGAAGAAAAAGAAATTTTTTACGAGGAAACGGCAGATTGGCATATTTTTTATAGAAATTGTTATGAACAGTTACAAGAAGTGCTATTAAATGCCTCATATTAATACGCGTGCGAGAGATTAACTTCTACTAAAAAATTATGTGGTACTAATTAAAGTATTTCATGTCACTGCTGTTCTTAAAACTCTACGTTAATCAGTTTTTCTTACTTTTTGAAAAAATTAGGATCCTTTTTGCTTTAGTCTTAACCGTGTACGTTATTATTAATTCTATAGGTAAGTGAAAAATAAATTATAACATTTGTTTTCCTTTCTTCTTTATAGTAATTACATTGGAACATAACTAATTTTCAAACTTTTCCGAAGAAACCTCAATAACGATCCACTATTGTTATTGTCATGAACCATTTTGCAGGCAAATTTTTTTTAATACGTTTGTAAACAAAAAATTCCGTGTTTCACGGATTAACTCGACGTTATGTGACAAAACTGGTAGCAGCAAATAATTCCGTATTCATCGTGAAAGTTCATTTCCTGAGGGGTTTTCAGGTCGCTGATGACGAATCCGGAGTCAAAATTCAGGAATTTAAAATGGCGGATCCAATATGGTGGATTAAAATACAAAAATCACGTGACTTGAATGAAAGGCAGTAGTAAAGATTTTTTCAAGTCGCTAATGACTATCCTACTATATTATCAGTTATTTTTAATTCTCCAATTTGGACCCGGGATTCGTCATCAGCGAACAAAAAAACCATTTATTACTGACTTTCATTCAAATCACCTGACTTTTACATTTTAGTTTACCATATTGAATCCGCCATTCTGAATTTCTCAATTTTGACCTCGGATTCATCATCAGCGATCTAAGAAACTAGGGCACACCAATTTTTATCCAAATCCATAGAGTTTTGTGACAGTTATTCCAAGTGGGCATATATGTTTCATCACCATTTTTGTCACAGATTTTTTCTGCGCATTCATAGGTCATTAATATTTAACTGGTTAATTAATTTGGTGAACAAAATTAACAATTGTCATCGACCGATAGCACAGAGCCCAAAATAATGATTTTGAATTTTTATGTCTTTGAAGTAAGGTAAAATAGATTAATTGTGTTAATATATTATGTCATTCTCATTGAAGTGATCACTTGCTAATACGAAGAAACTGTTACGCACGATCGCGTTCTTTCACTAAACTTTTTTAGGGTTCATGTTATTAGAGTGTTTTAGGATTTCGATTGCTTCTCTATGCTTTTTCGGAAAAATATTGTACGTTTTTGCGTACAATGTACAATACGTAAGATGCTACGTCCTGTTCCGATATGATGCTGAGCTAATGCTAATTGTGAGGAATGTTTTAGCCTACTTTACTCTCATGTTCCTTCACACGTTGGTTCACTGCCCCCTTGGTTTCTCCAATGTAGACTCTGCCACAAGAACAAGGAATTTTATATACTCCCGGATCACTGAGAGGCGCCTTTTGTATTTTTAGGGTTGTTTAGTAGTTGTGCTATTTTCGCAGGTGGCTTATATATAGTTTGGATGTTGTGTTTGTTGAGAATTTTCCCTATTTGTTTTGTGATACCTTGGATGTAGGGTAAGATGGTGGTCGTTTTTCTCTCTCTTTCTTTAGTAGGTAGTGTTGACTTGTTTGTTCGAAACTTTTATCTCCAACACGGAAAAAAGTGGATCGTTAGAAGAACTCTCGTAACCACTAGTTCTAACTATTTTAAATTGAACCGCAGCTTTTCGTCGTGAATTTTGTTGAAATTACTATTTTTTGTCCAGGTATGTTAAACTGACTCTTTAAAAGAGTAGGATGAACAATTTCAAATAGTAGGATGCACTGCACCACTTGGTAACCATCAATACTCAGCGACAAGAAGTTACTATTTCGTGTAGTAAGCTTTCCTTCTGCGAAGAGGAACTTTGCCGATTTCGCATCGTAACGCGTTTATGTATATGTATATATGCACTGCACGTATTCTATACAAAACAAAAATGATGTAAAATGTCGATCGATTTGAGGAGGAAAAAAATTATGTTATATATGATAACTGCACGTTATTTACGATTATTCTTACACAATCGCACGCAGAGTCTTACACATATGATCGCACGCTCAAACGCTTTGAAAAATCGCCCCCGCTGGGGAATCGAACCCTACCTGCCTACCTAAAACCTGTCCTAAAACCTAAATATAGCGCACGCCTTAGTCAAGTGAGCTACGGAACCGCTTAGATTTTTCTGACAAAGTCTCGATCAAGCGGTTTCTCTGCAAAAAACGTGGCCAGCTAAGAAAATAAATGTCTACTTACAATTTTTTTAATTAATCTCTTACAGGTGATATCTAATAAATTGTAAGGAGCTAGGGAAAAATATTTTGCTCAAAAGTATCAACTCACACAGTAAACATTTTGTATTTTTGTAAATCAAGACTTGAAAAAATGATTTTGAATGAAATCTTTTGGATTTTTTAATTTTACTTTATTATCATCTCACTTCATTTGAAACGTAACATTAATTTACATAACTGATATGTGTATGAATAAAAAAATATTTTAAACATTGTAATAATATATCAAATGCAAAATTGAAATCACTATTTTAAGATGAAACAAACATTGAATAGTGATTCAAATTTAAATTTTTTGCAAAAATAAAATTTTTTTCATAAGATATGAGGATGCTGAATTAGAATAAAAATTGTTTAATACAAAAAAAATCGGTTCCGAGAAACGAATATTAAAGATCGCGATATCACAGTAGAAATGTAGATTTTATTTTTGTTAAAAATCTTAAGGAAATGAGAAAAAAATTGTTTTCAATAAATGGTATTGATTGAACTAAAATTGTATTACAAATTATTTTTTTATGACACATGCATGATTTCAGCCCTTTTCAACGCCTATGAAGCGGGCTAAAGCTCTACTTTTTACTCCCTAGGGACTCAAAAGTGACGTCAGAGATGAATAATGAAAATTATGCATCTATGAGCTCGCATTTTATGATTATCAGCCCACTCACGGTAAAAACTGAGAGGAAATTTTGGTTGCAGATAATAGAATTTTGCGGTTATTTATGGAAGGTTACCATATATACCTGTAAAATTACCATAAATTACTGGAATTTTTCATAAATTTCCGGAAATTTATGGAAATTTAAAAAATGAATGTTGGGTAAGTGACCATATTCACCTGTAAAATTACCATGAATGACCGACATTTTTCATAAATTTCCGGAAATTTATGGAAATTTTTAAAAATGAATTTTGGGTATTCCATGGTAAGTTACCATATTTACCTGTAAAATTACCATAAATTACCAAAATTTTCCATAAATTTCCGGAAATTTTTGAAAATGAATTTCGGGTAAGTTACCATATTCACCTGTAAAATTAACATAAATTACCGGAATTTTTCATAAATTTCCGGGGATTTATGGAATTTTTTAAAAATGAATTTTGGATAATCTATGATTAGTTACCATAAATCACCTCTAAAATTACCATAGATTAGGTTAACATTAATTTCATGCTTCATTATACAAAATCTAATATGGACTGAAATCATGACTGTATTTCGAGAAATGTCTGAAATCATGCATTTGTTATGAAAAATATCTTATGCGCCAAGGGGGAGAGGCACTTTTTCTCCCCCTAGGTGCATAATATACTATTTAATTATTGATTCAAAAAATGATATGTCGAAAACAATGCATTATTCTACTAAAAAAAATTCTTCCAAATAATATAATATTCGAACCTGGGTGGCTACATCAAGTACGATCTCAATCATTTTCATTGTTATAAGGAACTAAATATATCATAAGCAAAAAATTCCATAGCAGAAGTAATGTAAAAAAAGTATTTTTTTATATATAATTTTTCATAATATTTTTATATTCTGAAAATTTGGTACAAAACAAAAAAACTGTATCGAAGTATAAAGTAGAGTTATTCACTATGTTTATTTATAACAATTATCTCAACTAATATTATGAAAAAAGAGAAACCATTATAAAATAGTTTCTGACAATTTATTTCCTTTTGTAAAATGTCAGCGAAAATCTGTTGTTTTACTGATAAGCAAGTTATAAGTCGTCCTTCTTTTCTAATTTCAAGCGGACCGCCTACAAAATTTTTCGAAAAGGGCCTACACATTTCTAGTTATGCCACTGAAGTTACACACAATTTCAAATAGTAGGGCTAACAATCTCGCGCAGTGCTTATTGCAATGCGAAAAAGGAGATCGAACTCACTTGCAAAAGTCAAACTCACAATGCTTTGCTTACTATGTGAATTAGTTATTCATACAGTTTACATGTTCAACTGTACTATTCCAAATAGTTATTGAAGCTACTTGTTCTTAGTAATCTTTCTTTTTACAATTTGAAGTAGTAATGCTGACTTTAGGTTTTGTATATTTTGAGATTACAATCTCATTCAGTATAAAAAACTATTTGAATTGTTTCTTGTACAATGTGAACAAGTAAACTTGAAGTTAACAATACATAAAAGTGAATCTAACTATCTACTTTTTTCCGTGAACTGTCCCGTCTGCCGCATAAGGTCATCCGCGGCTAGAGACCTGACTCCAAGGAACAGTGTTGCACGATATTATCTCGCGTAAATTTCCTACAACTTCTCAAACACTATAATACACTGTAATACATTATAATAATAATAACTACACTATGCTCCTAATTTCGCACCTACAACATCATCGCAGAAGATTCCAGACATCGTATTAAATTAACGTATATCATCCTCATCTCATCAGTGACTTGACTTAGTCCGTGGCTAAGATGAAAACCGGGTTCACGCGAGAACAAGTTTCCAAAAAAATACAAAAAAACTAAAAACTTTTCAGCGCCAGGGCCAGATAAGATAAGCCTTTATTTTTTGATAACTATGCTAGTACTTAAGTGAGTCTCTATTCAAAATTTCAAAATGTGTACCTTAATTGTATCTTAAATATAAAAAATTAGTTTAATATTACTCCGTTAGACCATTATTCCGTTGTCCACTTTTTGAATTAAAATAGAAAATTCAGAATGTTGCATGGATCGAAGTTCGTTTTCTTTTCAAGTTCAAAGAGTTTCGAACTATCGAAAAATCAATGAATATAAATAATATAAATAATGTATATAATGTAATTTCGATTCTTGAATTAAAGCATACACAATAAAGAAACGATTGAATAGCCAAAATAACCAGTTTTTTATTTTTTCGTGAACTTTCAGGAAGATTCACGAAAATAAATATTTGTTAAGACTGCAGCATTAGGGGAACAAAAACATCGTCTTCTTGCCTCTTTTGTTTTGGACCACGTGGATATGTTTTTACATGAACATAATTATTTGGCTGCAAGATTAGATGAAGTATATTTCAAAAGAATAATATTCTAAAATACTCTTTTTGAGACAAATGAAAATCCCTTCAACCATAAATTTAAGAGGAAATTCCGCTTTTTATCAAGAAGCATTCTTTTTACATAAGAGGACATTTATCTGAGTGGTACTGATTTAAATCTAGATAACTCGCGCAAGCAAAATAGATTTTAAAAATATCATCCGCAGAGTTTTGAAGTTTTTTCTTTACATTTTCTGAATTGTTTATAGTCTTCTCAATTTTTCGCCAAATTGTCGAATACTATTCTACGAGAGATATTATGTTTTAATATACCCCTGTAATTTTTTGACGCCCATAAAAACATTTAAAAAATTTTTTTGGCACTTGAGGGCTTTCTTAGGGTCAAAATAAACTCACATGTGCGGGATCAAAACTGAAGTAAAATTAGATCAAATTTTTTGTGTTTCCAATTTTGATTTCCAATACATCTTGCATTGTTTTTAACCTTCTTTTTATTCTCAAGCAAGCCCTCAAGTACCAGACAAATTTTTTTAAATATTTTCATTGGAGCTAGAAATAACAGTTAATTGCAGAGGCATATCAAAACTTGCAGGGACGACTTCAGCTGGAGCCTGTAATTAAATAAAAATATCTGCAGAGTAGATCCGAAGAATTTCCGGTAAATTAGGATGCGCTTGTCCTGTCTGGAGCGAAAGCGTGCGCATTGTAACACACCGCAATAAATCTAGGCTAACCACACCTGCTTCTAAAATCAATTATCTTAATTTGCTTTGAGGGGTATCAGGCGCTTTTTCCCTATCACAAACATAGAGAGACTAAAGATTTTTTGTATAAATAAAGCTCTCTGGATATCATCCTTTTTTATCAACTTAGTGAACCAGAGGAGACGCCCTTCCAGTTGCACTAATTCAAATTTACCTGATAAGGCTGTCAAAAAATTTTTTCCAACCCTACTAAGAAAGATCATACGATTTCCAAAGTGATAAAATATTTTGGCCCCACTGATTTTTTCACCAATTCAATGACCCGGGGGATGATGTCCCAACATCCTCGAAAAACCAACCTCGCATTGATATTGATCAAAATTTACTTCAAGCGGTTTTATAAATATTTGTCCATCCCCTACTGAAAAAAGAACCAAAAATTTTCAAAGGCATAAAAGTTCACTGATTTTTCAACTGATTTTTCCACCGATTCTTTCATCAACTCTAATCAGTGACCTGAGGTATGATGTTCTAACAGCCTCAATAAACCACTCTTGCATTAGTACTATTTGCAATTGATTCTGAGGGCTGTGGGAAACATTTTTTTATCCCCTACTAGGAAGAGTCGAAAAATTTCCGAAGTGATAGAAGTTTTTCATTCCGCTTTTTCGACTAAAAACTAACTTTTATGTTAAAAAATCATATTTTCTGAATTGAAAATTAAACTATCTGGTTGAAAGTTGCGATTCGAAAAAAAAAATTTAACTATTTTGTTGAGAATTCGTTTCTTTTTTTCGTCGAAAACAAATTCCTTGAATGATTTACCTGTTTTGTTGAAAGTTAGTTTTTCTGGGGTATTTATTGTTATTTCTCATTCATTCATAACAACCATAAATACTGATCGTTACTACACTTTGCGCTGTATTTTTCATAATTAAGCTAACACCAAAAATGATTGAAGAACATATTTTTTTTACGAGAAAACGGTCGATTAACATATTTTTGTAGACATTGTCATAAGCAGGTACATAATGTGTTATTAAATTCCTCATATTTGCTTGGCAAAACTTTTTTTTTCATTTTTAGAAATGATCAATCTACAATAAAATTATATCGCTTCAAAGATTATTTTTCTTCGTTTGATGATTTATTTTTCAGAAAAAAGTCTGCTACATCGGACTAAAAAAATATATCTATCTATATTCTAATAAACAGCCTTATCTAACCTATGATAAACATGAATTATCTGAGTTTCTCAAGGTGAAATAATCATACGCGTGCGAGAGATTAACTTCTTCTAAAAAAATGATGTGATACTCATTGAAATATTTCATGTCACTAGCGTTCTTAAAACTCCACGTAAATCAGTTTTTCTCACTTTTTAAAAAAATGAGAATCATGTTTGCTCTAGTCTTGACCTTGTACGTGATTCTTAATTCTATAGGTAAGTAAAAAGTAAAGAATATTTTTTTTGTATTTTCTCTTTTATAGTAAGTACGTTGAAAGATATCTATGGTATAATAATCAATGTACAATTTAATTGATTGACGATGATTGACCGACAAGAAAATGCACGGAAACTTTTATAGAACTGTAGAAAAACAGTCCTTGTCGAAGGAGCAAACTTTTGCTTGCCTCAGATCACCAGAATTTAATACAGGTAAAGAGGGTTTTATTTTCGAATACCAGGATGGTGTCATTTCCACATTAGCATACCGTGACCGCATTTTATGTCAAGAAGTTACCAGTGATAGGTGCAGAGCGTGCCATGCACACGCTGAGTGCCTAGAACACATACTATCGGGGTTTCCTGCCCTGCCGAACGCTCCAAGGAAGATAGAGTCAATTGTCCAAAACGAGAAGTGCCAAATTTTCTGGAACTACGATTTTCGGGCAGCAGTCTCCGTTGCGCACTCGAGGCCTGACATTGTTCTCCAAGGCTTCGAGAAACGAACTATATTCGTGATCGAATTCTCGGTTCCGTCCGAATACAACATCACAGCAAAGGAGAAAGAAAAAGAGGAGAGGTATCAAGACCTTAAAAGAAAGCTGCAACGACTGTACCGATGGATGCAGAAACCTGTTATCCTTGTGTCGCTTCATGTTCTCAAGACTCACGAGGGTTTCGCCGGCCTGTCGTTGTGATTTCATCGTACCCTGTGACCATCCATCTCACGGTTGTAAGACGTGGCCATAACTGTGGTTTACCGAAGAAAATTACTCCAGACATTTTTAACACTAATTAAATGTTATCCTAATAACCAAAGTATGTGGGAAAAGCAGTTATAACCTTTTACTCTCTGGTAAAATAGAAACAAATTATGATACTAAAAGTGTCGGAAAATACTTCAACTTTTTAAAAATAACTTTTTCATGCTTCAAGTATTTCAAAATATGCTGTAGGTGCTTAATCTCTTAATTTCTTGTTGATCTGAAAATTGACAAACACAGGCGTCATTTTCAATTGTCGCCGTGCCTCGAATCAATGCAACACCATACGCTACTCTCCCCTTCTCCAGAGGATTCAATTTCTCTTTGCTGCTCTTTGCCGAATTTTTAAGTTTTGAAGCCGAAATGTGGAACTTTTCTCTTTAAAAGTCAAAACTTTAAAGGTTCTCTATATTCTGGAGAAAATTCGGGATTTTCATGGTATTTAAATCAGTTTCTAAATTAATCACTGTATAAATTCCACGTACTCCTTTCTACCGAAATAACGGTTTTGAATTTCAATGACTTTGGACTAAGGATCGCGTTCTTTTACTAAACTTTTCACAATTATAGGTTTCTAATTGATTCATATAAGAAGATTCAGATATCTTTTAGAATCAACTGTAAAACTTTGATTTCACAATTGATGTTTTAACTGATTCATACGACATAAAATGGAATAATCGAATTGCACTTTTACTATTTGTAACACAATTTTAACGTGACAAATTCATCAATCTTTTTTTCTTTTTCACAGAAATATCATCAGGTATGTCGCCTAAAACAAGGGACTTTCTGGCAAACTTTGGGACAAGTAGCGCTCATGCGAGTCATCAAGGTAGCTATCGTACAAATCGAAATTCATAACAGAAATTTTACTTCATAAACAGTTTTTATATTCACAGTTTAAAACTTGTGATAATTTTTGGAACCATTGAATATTTCACAGGCACAGAATCCCCTTGTAAAGTTATTGCCCATTATCTATTTTTGTAGAATAAAAGAAGAATCATAACTATTTTAGAAAGTGCCTACTAACAATTGCTCTCTTGCAAATTGGTCCTCAAGAAAAAATATTCCAGGAAAATCATTATAGACATAACATGATTTTCTTATGATGAATTACTATAATTTTTTTACGATTATGAGAAATTTATTGCAAAAAATCTTCACATAGGAAAGGATTATCTGATAATCAGCACTGGAATAAATTATACACAAATTTTGAAAAATGTTGATAAAACTTTTCAAATTTCGATAATTAAATAATAATGAAATTGTCCTTTCTTTCTCCAAAATTCGTCCCTCCTTGGCTGGCTGAGGTCAGAGCTGCCAAGTCTCGAGTTGTTAAAGATAAATAACATTATAAACAGGGTTGTCAAACGCTAACTAACTGAATTTCCAATTAGCAAGAAAAACTCTTGAATGGACAACAAAGCAAGAGACTACGAAAACAGGGAGGATTCATTAGGTAGACCCAATAATAGATTCAAACAGAAAATCAAACAGGCTTCCAGAAATATGATGGTTATAAAAGAGCTTGCACTTACAGACCTTGGATTCTCTAATCAACCCTTAAGTACACGCTTACATTGACTTCACATTAGAACACGCTAGCGGCACTCAGTACTGCACTTCCATTTCTGGCGCCTGTCGACTGCCTATTGTTCCATCAAATTATGCTATGGATCTAAAACGAATGGGTGACATCAATCAAATATACAGCCGTGCTTAGGTAATGTTCAATGAATGAAAATAGAAATTCTCATTTCTCTCAGTAGATTGCACCCAACGCACACTAGCAATGACAAACTTCCTTTTCCATACAAATAGAACATAATTCGTGGAAATAGACATTCACATTTCTTTCAGCAAATTGCACCCGTAATAGCGCAGACTATTCGCGAAAATCCAGTGACTAGAGATCACTGAGAGAACACGAGAGATCACAGTAAAAATGAGAAAATCAAAATGGCACAAAAAGGACACGAAAATTCAGTAACGAGAGATCACTGAGAGATCACGAGAGATCGCAGCAGAAACGAGAAAATCAAAATGGCAAGAAAAAATGTTCATTCATCGTCAGTGTCTGTTGCCATCTGACAGTGGCCACAGGTTACTTGACCAGTCGAATGATCCTTGCAGACAAACCGCTGGAATTTGAAACAACGCACGGTGGTTTTGTCGTTTTTGTGTTTCCCACATTCGATCGTATATCGAATCTCAGGCAATTCCGGAAGCCACCAGTTGTTAATTTCGTAATCCATTTTTAATCCTAATTTTCTAAGCATGTCTGTTCCTATTATACCCTTTGATCCTAATTTCGGTACAATTCTAAATAATAATTCTTTAGTGACATGGCCTATCTTGATAGGGATGAGTACCTGGCCCATGATGCTCACTTCCTCGCCATTTGCCACTATTAATTTATCTGAATCAGGTTATTTAATTTCGTAATTATATAGTTTAATTGTATTTAATAGATCTTGGCCTACGTATGAGTGTGTCGCACCGGTATCGATCAACACTCTGTACCAATACGCCTCGAAATCCATCATAATGTGGAACATTGTTTCCTCCGGGGTATCTACATCTGAATCTAATTTTCCGGGCGTTTTATTCGAATTTGAGGATGTATTCGCCCTTATAATCCTCCTTGACCGTTTCCCTTATTTTGGAAATGCCAATATTCATTTTTTATGTGACCTGTTTTACCGCAAAAATAACATGTAATTTTACTTTTATAATCCCTAGGTTGTCCATGTTCTTTATTTCCAGAATTATAGTTCGCTGCATTCTGTGCACTTGAATGCGCGTTCTCATTTTTCTGATTTATCCCAACATTCGCCTTTTCGGTATTCTGTTTTCGATTACTAGGTTTTTCTCCCGGTTTTTGGTCGCTTACTTGTGAATTTCCTTCGAGTGGAAACGTTATGGTAGGCCCGCTTTCAATCGCTCGCTGATTATTATTATTAAAATAACCTCTTGCTCGTGGATACATTAGTTGTCGCATCATCGAAATTAGGGGATTGTACGATGAACGACCGTAGCTTCTGCCTCTGTCGTTTTGAAATCGACCCGTGTAAACTTCTCGCCCATTATAACTTCTGTTCTGTCCATTGTTGCCTTTATTATTTTTATTTTTGCTCTGAGTGTTACCGATTCCACTGTTATTCTGATTCTGATTATTTCCTTGACTTTTGTTTACCTCTTTACTTTCTAAAACTTTTAAAACTTGCCCTCTACTTTTTGATTTCACTATTTCTGTTTCAAATTCTTTTCCTAAATTTTCCAATTCTTCAAAGTTTTCAAAATCATTTCTTTTAATATATAATTTATATTCTAATCTTAGATTTTCATAAGTTCTTCTTAATTTTCCATTCTAAACTTTTTCTGGGATGTAATTTTGCAAATAGTTTTCTAATTTCTGTTAAAAATGAGTGAATGTCTTGTTCTTCCATTTGATTACAACATTTTATTTATTATTTTATTTTATTTCGAATCTCTTCTGAAAATTTTTCGTCCGTGTAAACTTTAATGAAATCTTTTTTAAAATCTCCTAACGAATTCCAGTTATGTCTAGTGACGCGGCACCACTCAAGAGCTTCTTCTGATAATATTGCATCTAAATTTTCCAGAATATCAAAATTAGTAATTTGATATCCTTTTTTAATTCCTATAGGCCGTCTAAAAATTGTACGGGGCTATCGTTTCCCTAGTTCTTACTCAATACGTATTAAACCTACTGTCAATACCCTCTCTATTTTCATTTTCTATTTCCCGATAACAATTTTCTGGCTCGGGCCATTTGTATTCGTTTTCCATTCTTTCTCTAATATTAATTTCTTGGTACGGATTTTTAAAATCTGTCCACCTATTTTCTTTTTCGAATTCACGTCCATTTTCTCGTAATTCGAATGAACTATGTGCTCTCGGGTTTAGTTTTTCTTTGACTAGACTTTCATGTTGTTTTACAATAATTTCACGTCTTTTCTTTAACGCTTCCCTTTCTTTATTTAAAAATTCATCATAAGCAATCAATTCGTCTAATTCGTTAATTAATCGCGCGTTTGTGTTTAAAAATGAATCGACTTCATATGTTTGATTATTGCTGAAACTATCAATTCTTTCGTTTTCTATCATACTTTCCTGTCTTTGTATAAATCTATTTTCCCTTTCTTTATTATTAACATTTTCTAACCTACTTTCAATTTCTAATATTTTTCTCCCTTGTTGTAAAATGAGCAACGCTTACGGTAATCCTGCGTTAGAAAGATCATAAT
>CAKNXH010000539.1:6872-27577 GCA_932178445.1 Andricus quercusramuli | reverse complement strand
TCGCTCGGATGTGAGTGAAAGTGTGCGATTTGCAAACAATTGTTCATGTTAGCTATAAGAAGATCATAGTTTAAAAAACAAATTTAAAAAAAATTATAAGAATTTTTTTAAGTTTGCATGCAGTTTCCTAACATGTGAAACCGTCTATTTCTATTTTCTGGATTAAATTTGTTAGAAATTTTTTGCTGTCAATGTCCTTCAAATCAACAAAATTAGGAAACAGCACGAAAGGTAATGAAATTCTGCGTATAATAATATAAAGTCTAAGTTGATGGAAAAATGTCAATATTATAAAAAGATTTATCTTTTTATAATACTGACATTTTTCTTTCAACTTGGACTTATTATACGCAGAATCTCGTCATTACCTTTTGTGCTATTGGGAAATTTTCATTTTATTTACATAAAAAAAGATTTTTTTAATTTGAATCAACTCGCACACTCAGCCTGCATTTTACCGGACCGTCGGTCATACAGTTCGCCGGACCGTGTCGCTCCCGCCTGTCGAGCGGGCATATAGACATCAATGGTGTGCACATGAAGGTGCATATCTGCCGGCACGTCGGTCCGATCGATCGGACCGCGGGCCGGCAGATCGCTTGCAGTCGGCGGGCATTTTGCTATCTGGGGAGTTTACAGTTCGGCTGTTTGCCTAATGGCAACCCTATTCCTGCTACTTCTTGTAGCGGACCTTCTTCTCCTTCTTCTGACAGACATCCTCCAAAAAGAACTCTTACTCTGGACAGACGCCATTCTTCTGCCAGGTCTGCTGCTCCTGCCGAACCTCCCTCCAAGGCAGGTCCAGGTCTCCTCCTACCACACAAACTTTCTCTCACGTACTTGGATTTAAACTTAGCGAACGTGGACTTGTTCAACTTATTTTCTACAGGAATCGGAACCGGGTGTTCGAACTTCGGAGATACTCTTTTCCTCTCAATAAACCAGTTCAATTGTGAACATCACATTGGGCCTTTTAGCCCATGCCAACCGGCGAACAAATTGTAAGCGGGGAAAAATAAATATGTTCAGCTGCGCAGTTTAAGAATTGACCCCAGCGGAAATCGCGAAATGTCCAGTAGGCGGCCATAACTCAGTCTTCAAGAGTTTTAAAGTATTACGTGTGTAAACCGCAATTCCTCACGCCGTAAATGCAATTAAAAAATTCGGCGAATTGACTTTCGGGTTTTTATTTTGCCTAATTATTTCCTCTCGTTGTGAGTGTACATACAATTTACAATGGTAAAATGTTGAAAAAAGTATTCTTTAAACAAATAAAATCAAAATTAATGAAAAGATAAATTAAACTTTCTGATTTGATTACTAAAAATTATCTTCAGAAAAACAACTACACAAAAGTAATATTGAGGACCATATACGGCACAGGTACTCAAATCTTGAGATATGTATTTTTAGAAATGGGGGGTTTCCCCAAATTATTACTATGGGGAAATGCGTGATCGGAAAGAGGCAGTCGATGCTCTGTCGTACCGAAAATAGAATTCGCTGCTGTTACCACAGAAAAAAGTTTTCTGCCGATACGGGTGAAAAAGTTTGTGAGAGTTCTAATATGTTTCAATGCTATAGAATGCGATTAACTGCGAAACAGAATTTGTCTCAAGGATATTGAATACACCAAACAATACTATTCAATACTTTTCAGTCTTATGTTTTTTGTAGGGTATATACACAAAGAATTGATAGTGAGCCCGCTAGTGAGCAGGATTGATTGGGTACGTGAGTACCAAAACTCGCTCCTTGTATTTTTTCAAGAAATTGAGATGGCAGTGGTTTCTGATAGGTTTTCCCGCGCTATTTCGAACCTACAGGTCAAAAAGGAGCGAAAATGGCTCCATTCGCCTCATTTTTGCGTTCTGAGATTAGAGTGAGTTCCAAAACTCGCTCCTTGAAGAGACAGGGAAGAAGCAAAACTATCTCCTTTCATCTGCCAATGGATTTTGGTAGCAAAACTCGCTCCTTGCAATGATAAGCTGTCCGAATGAAACCTTACGCCTCATTTTTCTGTGATCTTTTTGCTTTGAGTTTTTGCTAGCCTGTTTTCGTTCGTTTTTTTAAGTTTTCTGAATTAATATTCACATTTCCGTGATAATTAGGGTAAAGGAAGAATAAACAGAACTCGCAAAAAAAAAGAAACGTGGACGCGCAAAGGAGAACGTGAAAAAATGTAATCGGTAAGTTGATGGACTGTTTTGGAAGATGCTTAGTCACCTAGGTAGCTCAATAATGTTTCGTTCGTGTTTCTTTCATTATTCCGTGATTTTTCTAGCGCGTTCTTCAGTAGGTACGATAGGTAACCAAGAAAGACTGAATTTTGTGATGTTGGTACCAGTCATAAACCATAAGTAACTATGATTCAAATTATGTTAGCACTTGACTTTTGAGTTTGATTAAAAATTTGATTGAATTTTTCCGAGTTCGGTCATGATTTCCCCTTTCATCCTCATGCATACAATCAGTGAATTAGAAACAAAACTCGCTTTATTCAGGTCTCTCTATTTTTCCTATATTTTCTAAGCATTCAACTTCAATTTTTTAAAAATGCATCCCTTTAGGTAGTTCCTATCAAAAGTTCTACGATTTTGAGACAAAATTTATCAACACCGCCCATAGTGCGTCATCCCCCCATAACACTTGGAAAAGGTGAGGGTTATAACGAATCACTCTCCTACCACTAACACACGTCACTACCCCGCAATCTTAACCACTAGGAAAGATAAGGTATATGACCAATCACTGTCATGTTACCGGTCTTTGAAAAATCAAAGTATTCATACATTAAGCTATAAATCTCTCTGGCTCTAGAAGCTATTTTTTTTTTAATGTTTCCTTAGATTTCTGTAGTTTAAATAATCGTCGAAACTTAATGACTTTTCGTTAAAAACACGCAGGAAATTTCTTCAAACGCTCAGTTCCTGAGTAGCTCGACAGTTGCTACTCATAAAAATTCATGAGAGGCATTTGATCTTGAGAAGCGAATTATTCCAATACGCAATTTGATTCAAAGCACATGATATACCAATATAGGATTGTGTACTTCAAGAAAAATTTAAGAATCTGTTTCTTGTTGCAGCATTAAGTTCACACTTGGACTGTTCGGCTAATGTTGACTCTATTCCTGGACCTTCTTCTTCTTCTCATAGACATTCTCCAGAAAGGAATCTCCCTCTGAAAAGACCTCATTCTTCTAACAGATCTCCTCCTCCTGCCGAACCTCCTCTTCGAGTCAGGTCCAGATCTCCTCCTAGAAGATATCCTTCTAATCTCATACTTGGATTTCAACCTGAAGAACTTCCATCAATTCGTCTTATTTGCATCAACAATTCGAACCGGATATTCGAACTTCGAAGATACACTTTTCCTTCTGATAAAACAATTCAATTGAGAACAACGGATAATGTCCTTCAGCCCATACCAGCCGGAGAACAAATTGTATTAGTAGCGTCCAATGGTGATGTTTTAGCAATGTTGGAAATGAAAAGGCACAAGACATTACGTGCATTATATACACCTATTACTTTCTCGGGAAAGCGGGCGAAAATAAACATTTACAGCGGCGCAGTTAAAGAATTGACCACAGAAGAAATCACGGAATGTCCAGCAGGCAACCGTAAACCAATCTCAAAGTGTTTTAGAGTAGTGCGTGTGTGAAACAGAATTCTTCACACAGTTAATGCGATTCAAAAAAAGCTGCAAATCAACCATTTCAATTTTTATATTGCCTAACTAGTTCATATAGTTGTAAGTGCACTGATAATAAAATGTGAGAAATTATTTTAAAAATAGAATCAACTTTTTAATTTGATTATAACAAATGATTTCAATGCTGCAATGATGATATGCTGAAAGTGGTTGGTGGTTAAAAAACAGAAATAAATGAATGACTGACGTCCAAAACGTAGTAATCCTCATTTTTGTTTTTTTACAAGAGGCAGGGAAAACATTAGTATTTTTTCATTTTTATACTTTGAATAACAGCAATCGATTTTGTATCAGGTAGTCTCCCTAGACAGTAGACATGCTTTCTAAAAATTTCAGTTAATTATTTTTAAAATTGTGGATTTTATTAGCGTTCCCGTAGCTCGGTGAGGTAAACCCAAAGGTACCTGGTGGCCTAGAAGGCATAACCCACAAAACGAGCGTACTTTTACTTTCATATTAATTCAAGAGTAACTTCTTCAATTTATCATTTGAATTATTTCATACACAATTATCGAATGAATGTGTTTAAAGTTTTTTGTAATTTTTTTCTAATGAGTAAAACTATTTCTATTTTTGAAAAAATGTATTAAGAAAATGTTTTTTCTGTTCTTTCTGAGGAAAAATAGATGAGAAAAATCTTCCTACGATTTTCTAATTCTTTGAGAATAAATTTGTCGTAACGTATGATATTGTTTATAAAATTTTGTTTAGCTATTTGTATCTGCGATTTATACGAACAACAAAAATTTTAATCACCATTATTGAGAAGGTAATTTTTTTATAGGAAAATTCGTGCTATTTGAAAAGAAAAGGAACAATGACATTACCATTGTATTGTGCACCATTGTATGTACATGTAAACGTACCAATAAGTGAAATGAAAATCTCCTGGTGGAAGAAGTTCACTTTTACATACGAACAGGATTGTTCGAAGAATTGAGCCTGTATTGCGAGAGATTTACGAACAACATGGCTCGAAAAAAGGTGTAACAGGCTGTCTAGAGAACCTGCTAATTGATAGGTATGTCTGTAAAGGCATTTTATGTCAAGAAGTTCCCAGTGATAGGTGCAGAGCGTGTCATGCACACGATGAGTACCAAGAACACATACTATCGGGATGTCCGACTCACGCAGGAACGACGTATATCTATAGACATAATGCGGCCCTAAGAGTACTTTATTACCATCTTTGTCCGAAACGAGAAGTGCCAAATTTTCTGGAACTACGATTTTCGGGCAGCAGTCTCCGTTGCGCACTCGAGGCCTGACATTGTTCTCCAAGACTTCGAGACACGAACCATATTCGTGATTGAATTCTCGGCTCCGTCCGAATACAACATCACTGCAAAGGAGGAAGAAAAGGAGGTGAGGTATCAAGACCTTGAAAAAGACCTGCAACGACTGTACCCAAAATATATGGTGCAAGTAATTGTCCTTATGATAGGCGCTGAATTCTCTTACGTTTAAAGAGCCGAATATTTGATTCAAAATAATGGCGTCATCAGTTTTAACAAAATTCGTAATTAAATTTCGTTCCTTGGCTGACTCTTATGAAATGTAAATATCTCAGAAGGACAAGCTTGACACCTTTAATCTAAGAGATAAGACGCCTACAGTATAGGCCGTATAAGATAATGAAGCAGTAGACTATTCATTAGTTACATTTTTCATCAAATTCCTCATCAATACATAGATCAGTTTATCCTCTGATTAGAAAAAATGAGGATTGTCTACGTTCTAGTTTTATCCTTGGCGGTTATCCTCAATTCTATTGGTGAATATAATGATATAATATATTATCTAAAATTTCAGGTAAATTTTTTAAAGGCTTCGCCTTTAAAGGATATATTTAAATAATTATCAATGGGGAAAATTTTAAACAATTCTTTATATTAATCTATAATATTAAGACAAAGTACAACTCAAGTGCGCCATATTTGTCGTATGTGGATAGTATTCCATACAGATTTTTCGCATAAAAGTTTATTAATATTACCCAAAATGTAATAAATCATTTACATTGAAAGATTTTAAATGATTCTTCCTATGTCAATATTATACTAAAGTGATAATATCAGAATATAAGTGAAAAATAAAAGTTAGTCTGTATATGAAGAGGATAGTTAGGTAGCTTGTGTCGTTTTTCCAAAATTAAATTTTTAAATTTTTAATGTTATTGTTTACGATTGAAACAAAAACTACGCTTATAACTCATTTTTTGATGAAAATATTTCCTTTATCCGTTTTTTTCTTTATATCTCATTTTGCAGTGAAAAGCTTTCGTCTGTTCATTTTCATCGTATTTCGTGTCGCTTTTTCAAAAACTTTATTATTTAGATTTCTAATGTTATTCTTCACGATTAAAAGAAAAACTCTCACTCATTATGAAAGGTAAATATCTCAGAAGGACAAGTTCGACGCCTTTATTCTAAGCGATAACAAGTAGACTATATATTATATAAGCTAATTAAGCACTAGAATAGTCATCAGTCACATTTTTATTCAAATTCTTCAATAAAAAATGAATCAGAAATTCCTGTGATAAGGAAAGGTGAGAACTGTCTACACTTTGCTCTTATCTTCAGTGGATATTCTCAATTATATTGGTAAATATAATAATATGATAATTATATCTATAATTTGAAGACAATTTATAAAGCATGGCGCAAATTAGAAGTTTTGCGATTGAATCTGCACCGTTTAATCTTACGTGAGTCCAACTGGACCCGTGCCTA
Organism: Andricus quercusramuli; assembly: GCA_932178445.1. NCBI lineage: Eukaryota > Metazoa > Arthropoda > Insecta > Hymenoptera > Cynipidae > Andricus > Andricus quercusramuli. The sequence goes on along the minus strand of CAKNXH010000539.1, from coordinate 21,125 downwards.
AAAATATGATGATATTATGGTCCCATTTTTTTCACATTTCTAATATTGTCTGGTAAATTTTCTCATATTTTTATATATTCATTTTTCGTTTATTTGCGTTTATTTTGGAAATATAGCAGATAATGCTTTCTCTTTCATTAAAAAAGCATGAAAGCATGTGGTTGTTGAAGTTTCTACAGTTTTTGAAACTTTAAATGCATACGAATGAAGAGCCGAAGTTCCTTTTCATCGCGTGAAGCTTAGTGTGCAAATTAATCGATAAAACTGGCATCTGCTGCATTTTCGATGTTTGAATGCATTCACTAGATAAAAACGTTCCAAATAGTTGACAATTATGTTGACAACTACATTGACAGTTACAAATTCATTCAAAAGTCATGATATACAGTACACTCCTGCTAACTGCAAGCTCCGTAAGTTCCACTTTTTGCCACTTCTACTCCACACGTATTTTAACGCACACTCCATTGTGTCTCCCACTTAAGCGACTACGAGCGGTTGCGAGTCTCTGCGCATGTCCCAAAGTGCGAGCTCCAACGCAGCGTGATTATACAACGAAACAGAGTGGGTGTACTCAGTAAGTGCCGAATTCTTGGAATTATACTCCCCTGCAGCCCCGTCAGACTGGCAGTTACCGGGAGTGTACTGTACCAACATACGATTATGTACTTTAAGAAAAATATAATCCTCTGTTTCTTGATGTAGATTTGAGTGCACAGTTCGAGTGTTTGCCTAACGGCGACCCTATACCTGGTATTCCTCGTTGTAGACCCCATTTTTCTGACCTACTGACTCCACCTTTCGCCAGACCTCATTCTCTAGAGAGGACACTTCCTCTTGCCAGACCTCATTCTTCTGCCAGACCGCCTACTCCTGAAGAGCCGCCTCTTCGTGCCAGGACCAGGTCTTATCCTGCCAGGCGTCGTACTTCACGCATACTTGGATTTAAACTTGAAGAGCTTAGATCACTTCGACTTATTCCCAACAGAAATCCAAACCAGATATTCGAACTTCGTGGATACGTTTTTCCTCCTGGTAAACAAATTCAATTGAAAAGAACACATAATATCCTCCAGCCCATGCCAAGCGAAGAACAAATTGTATTAACATCGTCCAATGGTGACGTCTTTGCAATGTTGGAAAAAACAAACAAACATACGTTTCTTCGTGGAATATATAGATCTCTTAATAATTTGAGGAGTAAGCGGGTGAAAATGAACATGTACAGCGGGGCGGTTGAAGATCTGACTCTAGAAGAAATCGCGGAATCTCCATTAGGCAGCCATAACACAATACGAAAAAATTTTAGAGTAGTAAGTGCGTAAGCCACAATTCTTTACTCTGATAATTTGATTTTAAAAAAATCCCTGCGTTGGCACGGAAAAATAATATATTGTGTACCAAGGAGGCAAACTCAGTATTTTTAACTGCTTATTTAGATATTGCAAAATGAAGTGAAAATTTGATTTCTCAACATTATTTTATTTTATTTACTCAAAAAAATGTATACGAACGATTTTCTAGATAATTGAAAATAATCTTTCTTTTTACATCTTCCCGCATAGTTTTCCCGAGAACAAAGGCTAACTAGCATCCCATTGGGATTCCGGATAAACTACCGCTAAAGTACTGTGTATGAGACAAAACAGTACTTACTCTCTCAAAATGAACCAGTGAAGTCTCGCTGATTGAAACAGCCAGAAGTGTGTCACTGACAATCAGTGAGGTTTCACTGGTTCACTCAGTGGAATTTCGTCACTGGTTTGATCAGTAAGGTTTGTGACGTTGCAATTTTATTGCAAGTCACAAGCAATTAATTTTCAGAGATTCAATGATTGTTCAAAATTCGATTTATTTTTTTTCAAGTATAGAGACTCAATTATAGTTCCTGAATATGCAAGCTGCATGGTTTTCCAGGACTTGGGGTTTATCACATTTAGTTCCATTATTATTAAGAATTGATTTTGCCTGTTTTTCCTTTTTATTTATGTATTTCCGGAGTAATCCGACTATCCTGAAGAAGCCTCATCCATCCTGACCTAACAAGAAACTTCAAAAAGCATTTGGGATGCCTTTTGTCGATTACAGGTACTCAAATCCTTTAAAATTTTCCACCCAACCTACTGCTGTGTGCCAACCTATTCCTCTCCTTCCAGTCGTACCTCAAAACCTATGGAATATTTTTGGTATGCTCTTGGGATTATTACAGCTGATTATTTTTGACGCCCCCTTCAACTCATCTACCTTGGAGTGGAATTCAAAAGTTCTAATTTGGGGAGGTTTATTGTCGATCCCCGGCAATGCGAGTGGGACCTCTTTAGCTCAGGCCCAGGTCATCAATATCAACGTTTTCGGTTGGTTATATAAATTCCCAGTAGCCGGCTTGGTTGTTCAGATAATTCAGAGAGGATGTCTTGGAACAATAATTCAACAACTTATGGACGAAATTGATTGATTATGCTCATCAAATTCCGAAGAGAATATTTTGTTTGGACACAGCATCTCTAATGTCTACGTTTAGCCACATCCCTGAGGGCCCTTTTCTTTTGTTTTTAACATTCCCTAGTAACACCAATCAGAACGCCTCATTTCAACTGATCATGATCAAGCCGGTTATCAAAGAAGAAAACAATACTGGGAAAAACCGTACTCTTTTATCGAGTGCTGTCACGGATTATCTTGAAAGGTTTAGTACATTTTTTACATGTTCAGAAAGGAAGATTTTCGCTTAGATTTTGTGTGGACCCTTTTCCCCTCTTGTTTTCGACCCTTTCCCTGATTGATTTTCTTAAATATTCTTTAATTGTATTTAGCCTAAAATGTGTTTGGCCCTGCGTATATTGTCCTTCCCCTGATTGTTGATGACGCTCCTTACACGCTTTTGCTTAATAACCCTATTTTGTTCAAATTTGTAGATGGTCTTGGAAAACCAGACAAAAGATCGAATTTTGTTTTAGAAACTAGTCAATTGCTCCATTTTGTAAATATTTTTTCTCCCCCATGAAGCAATTGTTTCTTCCCTTCGATTCTTTTCCTAATGGCAAAAAAAAGGTAACTGAAAGTCAATTTGTCCTTATCAAATTAATATTGTATAATCCAAGAATCGTTAATTTATTTATAATTTTGTATTGAATTAATTCAATTCTTGTACCAAATTATATGAACTAGTCGGACTTGGGGGTCGTGCAAAGATTACGTAACACTTTTTGGGGGGACGGGGGGTCTAGCTTAATGTTGCATAATGGTGAAAAACTACAGGGAAAAGTCGGAAAAAGTGTTACATAGGGTGGTGGTGGGGGGGGGGGGGGGTCAAAACTATCGGAAAATTGTGTTACGTAATTTATGCACGACCCCTTGCATGTTGGTGGTGGAAGTGAGTACGAGTTTAGTGACAGGTGGTGAGAGGATTTTTTGGAATTTTTGGTGTGAGTGGAGTGTGAGGGTGGAAGCCGAGGAGGTTGGTAGGGTTGTGTGGGGTGAATGGGGGAGATAAAAAGTAATTTTGAGCGTAGATGTGAGGTGGGATTTAAGTAGATTGAGAAAGTGAGGTTAGGTTAGCAAGGAATCGGGGGAGTTTCTGGTCAGGAGTCTTGGGCCTTCGAGGATCAAGGATGGTAATCGAAAAGTTGGGGAATGTTAAGTGAGAGAAAGGGGTGTCTGCAGGGGCTGTAAGAAATTGAAAAAAAAAGAAAGTAAAAAAAGGGAAAATTTGGCGGTGATAGAGGTCTTCATAGACATCTGTCGGTTGCGGAGGGTACTGCATGGAAAGGCCCCAGTTACCGGCGGCAGAGCGAGAGGTGGGCAGCTAAAGTGCTGGCAGTGCTGGTAGCGAAATTGACGGGGAGAAAATTTTCCACGTGCCACGACGGCCAACAGCGAGCGGTTCGGTGTCTAGTGGCACGTCAGGGAGAGGGAGAAAGCGGGACGGTGGGAATGGAGGAATCGAGAATGTAAGAGAGAGAGAGAGTCGAGCACAAGTGACGGGGAGGATCTCTTGAAGAGGAAGAGAAACAGCCGAGAGAGTCCGGACAAAAGCGAATTAGAGAGTCCGTTTAGACAAATCGGGAGAACACATAGGACACCCCTCCCCTCCAAATGGAGGGAAACTCGGAAAAGGAGGCTCTCGGGATGGTGATAGGCGAGGTCAGGGGGCTGACGGAGGACGTAAGGGGGACTGAGGAGCAGATGGAAGGTATGAGGAAGGACTTGAGGATCAGAGATGAGAAATGAGAAATGAGGGTGTGGAAGGAAAGGACGGGAAAAAAAGCTTGAGAAGGTGGAGGGCAGGATGGAAATGGAAGTAGGAGATGGAGGTGGGGGGAGCGAGATTAAAGGTATTTGGGAGAAGGTAGAAAATATGATAGAAGAGAAAATGGGAGATCGTAGGAGTGAAATGGAGGAGAGGGCGGATAGGAAAATATTAAGGGCAATGGAGTTGAGAATGGAGAGAAAAGAGAAGGCAGACAGGAAGAGTAACATTGTGATAAGAGGGTTGAAGCTGAAGAGCGGGGAAGAAAGGGAGGGCGTGGAAGTGCTGCTACAGAGCATAGGGTGGGTTGAAGGCATGGTGAAGAAAGTTAAGTTGGAGGGAAGAAAGGACAAGAAAGTGGCGGATGTGTAGGTGGAGAGCTGAGAAGAAAAGTTGGGGGTTATGCGAAATAAGAATAGGATAAAGGATAAAGGATAAAGGATAAAGGATAAAGGATAAGGGATAAGGGAGTTTTCATCGATCACGATTTAACGAGAAAGGAGAGGGATGTGAAGAGAATGCTGAACGACAGGGCTAGGAGGGAGAGGAGTGAAGGTAGATCGGTGAAGGTAGGATATCAGAAAATAAAAGTAGACGAAAAAATGTGGGTGTGGGATGAAGAGAAAGACTCGTTGAAGAAAGTGCAGGGGAATTTGTTTCGTAGGAAGTCGGGGGGTGGGGGTAATGCAGGATAGAGGAGTAGTGAAGGTGCTGTAATGGAACGTAGCAGGGATAAAGAAGAAGGGTGAGGAGTTCTGGAGGTATATCCAGGAAATTGATGTTGTGAGACTGGTAGAGACGTGGGTAGAAAGAAAGGAATGGGACAGAATAGTGTCAAAGCTGCCAAGGGGGTATAGGTGGAGACTCCAGGGCGCGGTCAGAGTGAAGAATAAAGGAAGGACTAGTAGGGGAATTATAACGGGGGTTAGAAATGGATAAGAGGAAGAAGCTCATGGAGAGGAAGAGGGGGAGAAAGTGTAAATGAGGGAAGAAAGAATAGGAGGGGTAGGGTTTAAGTTTGTGAAAGTGTACAATAAGGATGGGATGGAAAGAATTAAAGAAAGGGTGGAAGACTTGCTAGGGGAAAAAGAGTAGGTTATGGTGGTACTGGTTGGGGATTTTAATGCGAGGAAGCGGAGGAAATGGGGCCTTTACAGGGAAGGGGAAAGCTTCGAAAGCAAATCGAAGGATGAGATGATAAATAAGGAGGGGGAGATTCGAAGGGACTGGATGGAGGATAGAGGCTGGGCGGTGGCGAATGGTATGGCAACTGGGGACGAAGAGGGAGAATACACATATGTAAGTAGGGTGGGGGTGTTGGTGATAGACTATGTGGCCATGAATATGCAAGGATGGAAGGAGACGGAAAAATTCGCAGTAGAGGGGAGGGTGGAGTCAGACCATCAGCCATTAGGTCTTTAGATAAGAGGGGAGGGTGGCGGAAGACAAGATGGGGAAGAAGTCTCGATAGGTGGGACAGGGAATGTAAAAGGACGAAAAGGAAGGTGAAGAGGAAGTACAAGAAGTAGAAAGAGGGTAATGCGAGAAGGAAGGAGTACGTAGAAATGAGGAAGGGGTTTAGATTGATGTGTCAGAAGAAAAAACAGGAAAAGGAGAAAGATCTGGAAGAGGAGTTAGGAAATGTTAAGACAGAGGGGGACGTCTGGAAGATGATAAATAGGTTTAGGAAGTGAAGTTGAATGACGAGGAGATAGAGAAACAGATAAGGAAGTTCAGAAGGTCAAAACCAGCAGGGCTGGACAGGGTAGAGAACGAAGCACGGCTGTTTAGTACACAAGAGGTTAGAGAGAGGCTGAAGGAGGTAGTGAAGAAAGTATGGAGGGGGAGGGATTCCCAGGAGGGTGGAGAGGAGGGTTTATAGTGTCACTGTATAAGAAAGGACATAGGAATAGACGGGAAAATTATAGAGGGATTACGCTATTGAATACGGTGTATAAAGTATACGCGATGGTGATGGCGGAAAGACTGCGGAAGGATGTTGAAGGGAGAGGAATACTACCGGAGACGCAGGCGGGCTTTAGGGCGGGTAGGAGTACTATCGACAATATCTACTTTCTCCAGCACGTGGTGGCTAGAGAATTAGCAAAGAAGGGGACGAAAGTGTACGCTTTTTTTGTGGATCTCAAAGGCGCGTTTCCTTCGGTGGATAGGGGGAGAAGGTGGGAGGTGATGGAGGATAGGGGAGTGGAGAGAGGCCTGATTGAGAGGGTAAGGGAGATATATGAAGAGACCAAAGACAATGGAAAGTAAGCTGGAGGCCGTGGTGGTAGGAGGAGTCAGGATAGGAGGGGTTAGAATTTGGTCACTAGCGTATGCAGATGACATAGTGTTGCTGGCAAGTAGCGAGGAGGCCTTAAAGGAGATGATGAAGAGATTGAGAAGATACCTGGATAAGGAGGGGTTAGAGCTGAATGCGGAAAAGTCTATGGTTATGGTGTTCAGAAAAGGAGGGGGAAGGGATAAGGAGGAGAGTGGAAGTTGAAGAGAAAGGAGGTACAGGAGTGAATGGGGAATGAGAGAGTGAATGATCACATAAAAGAGAGAGTGAAGAGGGCAAATGTGGTGATGTGGCAGGTGTGGGGTTGAGAAAGAAGTTATTTGCCGATGGCAAGGAACATGCCTAATTGTATTATCAGGAGGGAGACGGGAAGAACAAGTGCAGGGATTCTAGTGGGGAGCTTGACGTGTAAATATGAGGAGAAATGTTTGGAAGAGGGGGGAAGTAGGCTGGTTAGGGAGTGTTGGTAGGAGAAGAAGAACAGAAGAGGGGGTGGGAAGTTTGAGGTTGAGATGGAAAGGTACTTTAGAACGAATGGACTGCAGATGGATTAAGTGAGAAGGATGCATGAGGAAGGGAGGAAGGTATATGAGTTGGTGAAGGAAAACGGCATGGAGAGAGAGAGGACAGAAGGGGCAGAGAAAATAAGAGAGTCAGGGTTTAACGGGAACTATGTGTGGATCGTGCCAAGGGTAAGAGCGCAATATTTACGTGAGAAAGGAGAGAAAGGAAGTCAGGAGCTTATGGGGGGGGGTATACTATTTAATTTTTTTTTTTGCATTTTTTTTTATTGGCTTATCTGAATGTACATCCTTTCAAGATTATTGTGTCCAAATTTGAAGCAAATCGAAGCAAAATTAACAGTACAGAATTCTAGATTTTGTACTAGTGTTTTCAGCAATTTCTGCGTTAGTTAAATGTGTAAAATGTGTAAAGCTGCAAGTGAAACTAAGGAGGGCAGAATTCTACGAAGGCAGAAGCAACAAGATGCTTTGGATTATGCAGCTGACAGTTCTGTACTTTATGGACCTGGAATTGATGACTCTGTGTAAGTATATTAAAAAAACACTTGCTTACTGACGTGTTATTAGAATTTTTCAATACAAAAAACTTTAAACGCGTTTTTCTCGAAACCACATTTTAAAAGTCCGTGGACAACGTAATTTCAAAAGTAATAAACCGATCCTTTTCAAATTTGGTAAACATTTTCTACGTATAATTTGCAAAAATCGCTGTTTTGACTTCAAAATGTCAAGAAAAATTCAAAATTCGAATTAAAAAAAATTCCTCGCCTAATTACCTGCGAAAAATGATTATCCAATGAAAAAAATTTGATTTGTTTGTTTCAGATAATCCAGTGCTGAGATATGCTGTCCACCGCAAAACGTCTTTTGCTCGAGACACTTCGGGAGACTTGACGCCACCGGCTCAATTTTTAATATTTTTTAATGAAATTTGTGTGGAATATTGTTCGAGCCGTAATCTATTATGTACACTTTTATAAAATAAATTTGCATTCACAGATGAGAGTAGAAAAATGATTGAAAATGACCCTTTTTTTTAACGAATTAAGTATACCCCCCCCCCCCCCTTAAGGAGAGGATGAGGTGTGGGTGCATGGAGGGTTTCAACAGGTTCTGACTTTCTCAGGAGACGAGGATGTGTGAACTGTGTGGGAAGGGTAATGCAGGAGTGGAGCACTGGTCGGAGGAGTGCGTAGAGGTGGAAAGGAGTGAGATAAGCATGGATGTATTGATACATGAAAAGGGGGAAAATAGGGCAGTATCATGGGTGAAGGGAGTGTTGGGTAAGGTGGAGAAGAAGAGAAGGAAGGAGGAAGAGGAATGGAGAAGGAAAGATTGTAAATAGGAGAGGAATTAGATATAAGTAAGTTGTAAATATTGTAAATAGTAGATAAGTAGTAGGTATTAGCCGCGAAAACAGAGCTTCGCAGCCAGGCAATGCGAGAAAGTTGGGACATGCGAGCGAGGCGAGGCGCAGCGAGGAAGGCAAGGTGATAAGAGCGTGCGGTCTTAGAGATAAGGAATGGATGGATGTTAGTTTTTAAGGGTTAGTTTTAAGACAATTCTGTGAAAAATGGAAGTGTAAGCAAGTCAATTTTTTAAGGCCAGCAGGCTGAAAAATAAACGATTATCTACTGCAACATATCGTAGCGTAAAGTATCACAATTGGGAAAAAAATTAAATAATGGAAAAAAGTTAGTTTAAACATTGTTTTTATCCCCTCCACGTTCACTCCTTCACGTTACGCCATGAAGCATATAGATTTGAAATTTCAATTTTTATTATAAATAAAATTATAAGTCCTATCGAAAAAGTGAAGATACCCCTGGATTTATACCGGCAATATCTTCAGGTATTTTTTCTTTTTTTTTTAAAGTCGTTTTTCAAACAATTATATTGTTTATAACTCTCCTATTGTAAAAAAACACCTGAAGATATGGCCGGGATAAATCCAGGGGTATCTTCACTTTCTCGATAGGACTTATAGTTTTATTTATAACAAAAGTTGAAATTTCAAATCTATATGCTGCATGGCGTAACGTGAAGGAGTGATCATGGAGGGCTTGAATAATGATTTACTCTAGTATTATTATATGTTATGCTAATATGTTGGTCGCTAAACTTGAAAAACCTGAAAAAATTCTAATAACAATGTAATTGTTTAAATCATTTGTTTATTGCAAAAATGAAAAAAACACCCAGAGATATGGCTGAGGCAAAGCCAGGGCTGTTTCTAATTTTTCGCTGGGACTATTACTTTATTTTTAATTTTCCGTACAATTTTCAGAAGTATATGCATAGCTCAATATTCAGTATTTGTTTATCTCAAAAACGTATACCGTATATTGCTTAAACAATAATAATTTTAATTATATGAAATTTTTTTAAATATATTTTTATATTTTATACTTTCATTTTTACATATATTTTAATAATTTTATAGTTTGTTAAAAAAAATTAAAATCAACTGCTATAAGTAAAGTATGGTGTGTTTCTTTTTTCTTAAAATCACCCCCATAAATAATTAGAATCTGTGAACTGAAAATAATTTGCATGTAGATATTTCCTAAAGTATACATTTATTTTTTTTTGTTTCTTAAAATCATTCCCGTAGATAATTGAAATTTGTGAACTAAAAATAATCTGCATGTAGATATTTCTAAGCATATTAATGATTAATAATTTTTTAGATAATTTCAAAATATCTTGAGCAAAAAAATATTATCCTTAAAATTTGTTAATTTTGTCAATAATTGCTATAAAGAATAAATTTCCACGATTTACAGATAAAAGCATGTTTAAACAAATAAAGATTGTTCGAACAAATCAAAATTATTCCAAAAATTGTTAAATATCCTGTAGAAAAAAAATATTACTCTTAAATTCCTTCAATTGTGTCATTAATTCCATAAAGTAATAATTTTTCACGCTTTACAAGAGGAAAAAATTGTTTAAACAAATCAAAATTATTTAAATAATTACCAAATAGGTTAAGAAAGAACTACTTCTCTTGGCATTCATCAACTTTGTACGATTTATTCCAAATAATAATAACTTTTCAGGATTTACAGGGGGAAAAAATTGTTCAATAAAATAATAACTGTTTAAACAATTTAAAATTATTTAAAATATACTTCAAAGCTCGTCAATTATCCATTAAAAATATTTTATTTTGAAATTTTTGTTTAAAACACCGTCTTTAGCATGAATTTGATAGAAAACTGCTATTTTGCATTTTTGGGGCATTTTCCGGGCGTAATTAAAGGGGTTAGGGTGTGTCAAAATTGGGAGCTATTGTGTGAGAATTATTTCTTAAATACTCCTCAAGAAGTGAAATTACTGTAATTCACAAAAAATTTATAACAAGTATTTCTTTTTTCCATTTTTTTGAAAATTGAGCTTTTCCCATTTAAAACCTCATTTTAATTTCAAAAGCCCAGGGGCACGGGTTAACGTTGAAAAACATACGGAATTAATGTTTCAGGAAAACGAACGAAATGGGGGGGGGGGGCTCATCACCAAAAATCGAAAGTCGAATTTTTGGACCACCCTAGTGTATCACGAGAGCCTAGAGGTAATAAACAATATAAATAAAAGATTAGACAATAATATAGTAGCAGAGTCTAATGAAAACGACGAGACGGACTTTGACGAGGACATTACTGTACAAATTGTACCAAATTCAAAGATTAAGAAAATCAAAAAATCCGAAGAGCTCGTGCAGCACAACAGACGTAGACAGCAGGAGAAGAGGGAAAAAGTTAGACAAGAGAAAATGGACGAGAAATTAAAAATTAAAATGGCGAAAGGAAGATAGGTTAGGTTAAAGAAAATTTCACGAATTATAAATAGTCGAAAATTATAATTATAAAATTACAAATTGTTGACACCGACATGAAAGTGGATTATTTTGGATTGCGAGTGGATTTCGCCGGAATCTCTCTCTATAGTGTCGAGTTAGGTTATAGAATTAGGTTTGCATGCGTCAAATGAGTGATTTCACACTACGATTTTTTTTCCGTAAAAACATAGGGGTCTATACAAGACGGTTAAAATTAAATCCTTTAAAGGTCCTCCTAAAATCTATTAAAACCTACATTAGATGTCTAAAATAGTCATAAAAATGTTACTTTGACTGCGCATAAATCTTTGCTACTTCTCTAAGTGTTTTTTTCTCGATCTTGCCTGTTGGTGTTTTTGGTAATTTTTCAAGAAATACTATTCCACCTCGAAGTTTTTTGGTATCACCAAGAACCGAAGTCAGTTCTAAAAGTTCCTCTTTTGATACCTGCAGATCAATTGTAAAATAAGTAACTTCTTCGTTATAATAGATTTAGAAAATAAAACTACAGAGTAGAACAGGGCGAGGCAGCCAGGACGTATCATTACATGGGGCGAGGCAGCCAACCATATAACACATATAACACAGATATAAGACAGGCGTGTAATAATGTATAAGTTCTTCATTAGGTCCGAGACGATACATGAAAATAAAAAACAAAGCTCAATGTCTTTTTTGACATTTAATGGAACTCAAAGAAAAAAAAAATCGGAAAAATTAATATGTCATCTTCGTTGCTGCTGTCCGATGTTTCATAAGGAGTTTATACCTTCTTCGGGCGGCCTCGTCGAGGGCCTTCACAATTCATTCATTTTTCAGCCTTTTCGGCATAATCTGCCGTTTGTTGGCTACCTCGCCCCACACGTGCTTTTTTCCAAAAAAATTTCACAGAATAAAGTTGTTTTGAATATTGACAAACCAACCATTCCATCGTCTTAAGCACAAAATACGGCTGCGGAAAATAATTACTTAAATTTTATTACACAACCTATACACGAAGGAAAGACAAAAGTAAATTACGAAAATGTTCCTTCTCCTAATATTTTTTCACAAATGACACTGATTTTTTCAAACTGCGACAGTCACGACACTCAACTTTCTACAAGTACAGCGGACTAATCTAACCGACCTTACGTGACAAAAGCGCACGATTTCAATTAACGCTGTGCGAATAAGAAGAAATTGGCTGCCTCGCCCCGCTGGCTGCCTCGCCCTGTTCTACTCTACGTTATACATTATTAACATATTGCTTCTTCTCGTACAAGGGAATTGAGATTGTCATTTTCTTGAATAAATAAAAATGATTCTTATTAATTATTACCTGTGATTTCTTAGCCTTAGTGACAAAAGCAATAGGATGTTCATCATCCAAACGATGTGGAACTGCTACTACAGCCGCTTCTAGTATGTCGGGATGCTTTAACAGAACATTTTCAATTTCTACAGGTGATATTTGGTGACCTCTAAATTTGATTAATTCCTTGATTCTATTCACGTAATAAACATAGCCCTTTTTATCATAATATCCTAAATCTCCCGTGTGAAACCATCCTGAAATTAAACAAGTATATTTTACGTTTCATGTTCTAAATTTCAATCTGGATTGAATAAAATGTTTTAAAAAATCTCCTCAATCTCACCATCAGAATCTATAGCTTCTTCAGTTGCTTTTGGATTTTTGAAGTAACATTTCATCATTCCTTTGGCTTTGAAGTGCAGCTCACCTTCTTGATTTGGGCCTAATATTTCTCCAGTGTTAACATCCACAACCTTCATTTCCACACCAGGTACAACTACACCACATGAATCGTAATTAATGTTTTCTTTTTCGTCATCCAATTGCATTATGGTGGCTCCTAATTCTGTACATCCTAAAATAAAGACAGAAGAATAAGAAATGTGCAATTTCACTACAGATTTCTTAATTGTGTACACTTACCATATATTTCATTCATTGTGGCATTTACCAACGCATGATTGATATTCTTCAGAACTTCCAGCCTTGGTTTTGAGCCTCCAAAAACTAGACTTTTTATAGAAGATAAATCATATTTAGCCAGAATCTGGGATTCAGAAAGATCGTTCATCATTCCTGTACCCGAAAACACCCAGTTGATCTTGAGGGAGAGAAAAATGAACTCTTATTTGCTAGAACTTCACTTTTTCGTGATTGCAAGTGTTTTATAGTTATTTAACAAAATTTTAACTAATTTCCAATGATTGCAACCATTCCAGAAATAATTAATTGAAACAATTCAGAACGATGGAAAGAAATTCGAATTGTTTCTAATCGTGTTTCTTAATCGTGTGTGCACGATTGGGAACGATTGAGCGTTGCAAAGTTTCAATCGTTCTCAATCGTTCCCAATCGGGTTCCCTATCTCATTGTATCATACTCCTATCAACGTCCATCTTTTTCTATCTATTTTTCAATCGGATTCCACGTCTATCTTTTTCAATACCCTCTTCTCTATCTCATCCCATCCATTATCTATCCACATCAATATTTTTTTATCCCTGAATTAATCAAAATTTCCATCTATCTTTACAAACTCCTCTTCCCTACCTCATTGTATCATACATCTATAAACGTCAATCTTTTTCTATCTATTTTTTAATCTGAATTCACGTCTACCTTTTTCAATCCCTTCTTCTCTATCTAATCCTATCCTCCATCTGTCCACGTAATTCTTTATTCATATCTGTGTCAATCTAAAGTTTCGTCAATCTTTTTCAACCCCCTCTTATTTTATCTTATCTTGACCTTTATCTTACTCGTCAATATTTTCCTATCTCTCTTTCTATAGAAATTCGCGTCTATCTATTCTAATCTCATCTCCCCTATATCATGTCTTTAATTTTCTATCTATTTTCCAACCTAAATTCACGTCTATGTTTATCCATCCTCTACTCTCTGTCTTATATTATCCTGTATCTATTAAAGTCAACGTTTTTCTATCACTGTTAATCTAAATTCCTGTCTATCGCCTTTGAATCTCCTCTTCTCTATCTCATCGCCTATAACGTTAACCATTGTTCCTTCTTGCTGCCCAGTTGACTCTGTAGCTCGACCAATTTCACAGAATAGGCTCCAGTACAATGGGTACTGTGGATGTAGCTGGTGCTACAAAAATGGTGTCTACGAAGATCGTGCGATGTGTTATCCTTGGCGAGAGAAAGATGCAAAGATAAGAACTGACAAAAGCCATAGAATTGGAGATTGAAAAGGATAACGTTAGTTTACATTGATAGAGAGATGGGAAAAGATTGACATTGATAGAAGTAGGATAGGGTGAGATAGAGGAAAGGAGATTGGAAAAGAAAGACGTGAATTTATATA
>CAKNXH010000538.1:113734-125398 GCA_932178445.1 Andricus quercusramuli | reverse complement strand
ACAAAATGCACCAGGAATTGGTGCTCCAAAGTAATTATTGACATAGGGCTGATTTGGTACAAACGGTGAAGCAGAAAGGCCTCCTGGAACTTCTCCTGGATAGCCTGGAACTTGTCCGAAATAACCATATGCATTAAGTGCACCGTGGAAGAAAGGTGGCTGCATGAAAGAACTGCTTGCAGCTTGAGCTGGCATTTGCGAATGGTTCTGCGACATAGCAAATGCCTGGATTAAAAGCAAGCAATTTTGTTGCAGGATTCTCTGAAGATCTTCGGTTGCTTTATTTTGCATTTTTTCTTGATGAGAAATTACTGCTTTTGTATCTTCGGCTCGTTTTGCAAGCAGAGTTTCGAAGATTTTCTTCTTTTCATCCTCCATCGCCTGTCGGCGTTTCTTTCTTCTTTGGTGGAGAGATTCTTCCTCACTCTCTTTTTCAAAAATTTCGTCTATCCCAAGAGTAGAATCAGCTGAACCTCCTTCTGCGTTTTCAGATCTGTCTGCTTTTATTTCCTCAGTAAATTCTTCTAGACTATCCTTGTTTGCGCCTATTTTTTCCGTCATGAAAAAGCTCCCAACTTTGATGGCTCTAGAGGAGGTAGTGACAGATCTTCCATTTCGAATAAATCTGTTTCATATTGAACAGAATCATCAAAATTTTGAACTCTTTGAGGTTCTGGCAGCAAATTTTCATCGACTGGTGGCATATTTTCATCATTTACCCCTAAATCTGGATCAAGATGGTTGCTATCTAGTGCTGGCTTTTGAAAGACTTCGTTTGTAGGGTGAGTTGGTTTCGTCGAAGCAATTTTTGGAGGCGCTGAAGATGAATTTCCTGGTCCACTCTGTTTTTCAAGAACGTTCCTTGCAGAGTCTATACCCCTCCTGTTAGCTGATGGTTTAGAGCCGTAAATTTCATGCATGTCTGAATAATGAACCCAGTCCATTTTGCCCACAGCACCACTCCTTTTCAGCGAATTTTGAATTTTGTTGTACTGATCTATAAGAAAAAAATATACATGAAATTTTATTTCGAACCCGCACTTCCTTAAAACGATAGCTGTTTTTAAAAAGATTGCACTCGATTATACGATCTTTGAGCAATCAAAAATTTGATTTTAATCTTTCAATTTTAATGAAAGTTGGTGAAATTATAGTGTAATATAAGAGACATTTTTTGCTCAAACTATTTCTTTTAATTTTTCAAAATTTTGAAAGCTACCCCTTGCTGAATTTTTGGGTTGGATTTTTCGGAATTATCGACATCTCCGGAACTGATGATTGAATTTCGTTAAAATTGAGAGGTATTAGGGAAGCTGCAAATTTGGTTTTATCTGGTCGGAAACATTTTTTCCAGGCTCGGCTTAGCTTGCATCATGTGAGTGGTCGCACTGGCAGCACCGCACAGCGAATAGTCTCACTAAAATAGTCCCAGTGCTCATTGAAATTTTGAAATGCCTGACATATTAAGTTATTTCTGAAAAGTAAAAAGTGCCATAATCGTGTTTCTGGCGGCAATTTACAGATTTCAGCCTCCAGGCAGAATAAAGGCGTTGACCAGGTGAGGCTCAACGTGGCCGGTGTTCTTACATAGTAAAACTACTTCGGAGCATTACCAGCCAGTACTGAGACTCCGGCAATCTGTACGGCAATCTGGACAAAAATACACTGTAATAACAAAAAGCTATTTGTGCACTTATTTTATACTAATAAATGTTCGAAAGTTATCAAATTTGAAAATTTGTATATACTTTAATTATCAGCATTCCTTCTTCACGTCTATTATAATAATATTGTCACATATTATAGCAAAATAATTGAAAATAAAATAGGATAAAGAAAAAACCAAATTCAATAAAATTTATAAATTAAATAAAAATAAGATTAATATAATTAACAAGATAATTAAAAAAAGTATATAATGCAATTTCATTATTCCAGACGTAATTATTTTGTGAAAAATTCAGTTCTTATTCTATTTTAATCTAAGTGTAACATATATATAGAAGAGAACTGGGAAAGTTTGGGGAGGCTATATAGAGCGCACCTTCCATCGAGTCCATCGCCCTGCACCTTGCAGAATTGTGTTTGTCAAATCATATGTATTGCCGAATTGGATTTGGGTACCTTTATTTCTCATATTTATACTCATTTCTACAATAAAAAAACTAATAATTTCCCTGCATTTCATCAAATAAACTCGGCCCCCTTTTTTGATTGAAAATTATAATTAAAGATAATGATTTTCAATCAACCGAAAAAAAATTGATTTAGTGAACAGACCCTCAAATCATGTGAAGGTGAATGTAACTCGAGTTCGTACCAATTCCTCGAGTCAGCACTAAACAACCCAAGACACTGCGAATTAAAAACATAGAAATATGGTTAATTCCTAGAAACGAAAATTATCATCCCTTAGTAATCTTATTACGAAGTCATCTACCCTAAAAGTCATTTCATTTTTCTTTCTTTTAAAATGGAAAAGATAAAAACCTATTACTACCGGCAAGTACATGCGGAAGCGATCATGAAAAGAAAGATCGTGTAAGAAAGGACATAAAAACTGCAAATGTAAAAATAGAAATGATAATGGTATGAGATAGAATCAGAATCGGTAAGCGTAAGATTGTAAGATGGTGAGAGTGGTCGCGAACAAGCACCTTTGGTTCGTATCATACGCAAGGTGCAACACACACGACGAAAGCTACCGTGTACATCACAGAAAAAACAGAAGTTAAATTTTGTTGCAGATAAAATGTTCAGCTGTTAAAGATTACGTGCTATTTGGCGAAAGTTTATCTTACGATGGAATAAGCACTGTCGTCTGCTACGTCCTTCGCAGCAATGAAAAAACGGCAAAGTATATACGTGAAAAGCTATGCATAAATCAGGACACTAGATTTAGAAAAACTTTTTACTTACCTAATTCTTATTTTAAAAATAATTAGACTTTTATGTATACTTCCTGACACAGTCGGTATTGTAGGTTAGGAACACAACAATAGCAGAAGACGCTTTTTGTTACTGACAAACAGCTGACAAATTATCCCGAGATGGTTTAAAAACACAGAATTATCTCAATTTCGTGTAAAGTTTATTCGACAAGGTTAATTTTTGTAGCAGTGAAACTTTCGTCGGAAATCGATGTAAAGTTTATCTTCCGTTTTTTCTGTGATAGAAACAAGGAGCATAGTATTGATGCTCCTCGGCGAACGCATGCTGGGGCGCGGTGATTCTGATCACCCGTAACAAGCACAATTAGTATCATCTATCTTTCCGCTCGCAATCCTACCCAACTACACCCTACCCTTCCACCCTTAGCGCACCTGAAAATAAAATAAAGCATAACTCCTGACCTATTGCACCAAATTTTATGAATAAAAAAAATTACTCATGCAATATGGACATTCTGATGCTATAAAAGTGGTCAAACATAATAACTTTCAAATCGAGAGGAAAAGTGAGACCTTGCGATTAAATCCTGAAATAAGTACAAATAAAACAATGTACAACCCAATCATTTCAACAGGTATAATTGCAAAATGGATAGAAAGCTGTTCCAGCGGAATGTCATATTGCTCAAAAAATTTTTAAGCAATTCTTACAAGCTATAATACACAATAAAATTCTGCGGTGTAAAACACACACTTCCAATACTTGCGAAAAATGCTGCAATAGCAGCATTCTAATAACCTAGTTTCAATCATTCCCATCATTTCCATTACAACACCAAATAAAGGAATGCGCAACGTACCAAAATCCCCCACTAAAATAATTTGAAAAAACGTATCGACGAGGAGCATCGATCAAAAACGATCATGGCAGTTCGGTGAGCTTCTTCGATCGAGTAAGAAGTCTCAACAAATCTCTTCTCAAGAGACCCGGCGACGCCCGTCTTGTTAATATATTACACGGTGGTACAACGTTAGTAGAAAGTTTCGACACCAAGTAGTGTAATAGGGACGTTAAAGGTAATTGGCACCTTCATATTAACGTTGTGCCACTCTAAATAAGTGTACCCAAATCATAGTGAAGGCCGCTTCCGGCAAAATTAAACGGCTTCGCGAAAGTGACAATTAAAAGAGAACCAATAAGATTGGATTATCTTACCAAATTTCAAAACGGTAAGGAATTCCATTCAAAAAGGTTGTATGTGCTTTCATTGAAAAATCCTGGTTAAAAGGGGCCACTGGATACCATTTTTCCGTAAAAACAAATATTTAAAAGCGACTAGGTGGAAGTGAAGTGTTCGACCCGCACAGGTGAATCCTGAGTGTGTGTATGGATACACTCCTTCTATGGACTAGAGTGGTCCAGTGTAAGGGACTACGAGTTCAGTAAAACAAAAAAACCATTATGTTTCGGCCCGCAAGGGAGGAAAACGCTTCACAAATATTGAATTATTTAACTGCCTTTCTCTCTTTCGGTAATTTAAGTGAGAAAGAATGTACCCTATTTAGGGCAAAATAAATGTGGGGGTTGCAGAATAAATGTGATTCTAATTTTGTAACACAAAATTAATTGTGTTTATTATTATTAACTGAAAGGTCAAATCACTCCATAATAAACTTAAATATTGTGCTATAATAAGAAATATAAGCAATGTTCGCAATAAATACAAGAAAAAGCTTCTACTGAAGGAATCAAAAGGTTATACCCCCTTGGATGAGGGAAATTGAAGACACGAAATCCCACGAAAAGCTTAGAATTCAATTTAGTGGAATTTTAAGTGGAAAAATTAAAACATCTTTAGAGACATTCGAAAGATGTCAGTTTGAACGCCTCCACAACCCTAGCCTATCAACAGGAAAGAGTTAATAAAATGGAGAAAAACGATTAACTAGGTTAGGTTATAACATAATGCATTGTAGAATTGAATTTAAAGCTCCAATTCGATAGTGGCAGCAAATTGAATACACCAAACCTAACCTCAATTCGTTTTCGCGTTGTATCTATTCAACTTTTTTTACTGAGTGCGCAGGCTCCCGTGCAAACATTTTGAAAGGGACCTATTCGAGCTCCGACTAGTTTTACCTATTTCTAATCGGGCTCTAGTGGGGAAAACTAGCGAGTGCCCTGTCGGTAACATAACGCTGTGGTCACGAAGGCTCTACTAGACTTTCCAGTAGTGTTGTAGTAGGAGTTGCCCTTCCACAACCCTACGAACAAGAAGTGACCCTGCCAGGATCTAGTGGAGGTATTTGTTCATTTAAAATAGATTGGATTGACATATTATTAGAATTGGTCTACTAATATGTAAATCTGATCTAGCATAAATAGGTCTCCAACAATTCCAAATAATACGTAGTAAGACGATTGCCCAGTAAATCATATATAAATGTTCCACAATATGTTCGAATCTTTAATATTTGAATATGATTTGAAACGGTCACATTTTTTAAACTTGCACTCTTAAAACATGTAAAACTGCCCGAAAAATCTCAAATACACTTATCCACTAAATTTTTGAAGAACATAGACGTTTAGAGGTTAGAATTATAGTCCTCCACGGAACAATTTCACTATTCGTCGAGGTTTAAAAATGTGATGCCTTCGTTTCTACAAACTCATAATATATTTTTATTTTCGCGATATGCATACCCATTCAAAACTTTAATCAATATTTAGTCAAATTTTGAAGATTTTGATTTCTCATGGACATGTGACCATGTGGCAGGCTAAAAGAAAACTTCTGTCATGGCGTCAGACAATGTGCGTCGCCTGTCGCGTGCACTTACTTATTCAGAGCTAGAAATCGCCCACTTGAGCTTGATAGGGCCCCCTAACAGTTTGTTCTAGACTAGAAATTCTGGTCGGGGCCCCATCAGAACCGAACAGCAAATAGGGAAAAGATGGGGAAATTTCTTCGCGGGCTTCATTTTCGATCAACATCACATTTTTGGGGTTCTTCACAAAAATTCTTTTAAAAAATGCATTATATTATATGTTTTAGATGGAAGTGAAGGGCAGGACGGGCAAGGAAGGCGGCTACGTAGACTTCGAAGTGCAAACGAGCGGGAGCGTACAGAACAAGATCATCATCCACAGGCTGATGTACGACCATTTGATCCTCTTATGTCCGGAGCCCAGACGCCCCGTCAAGTTCTACACGCTTCAGGTCGAGCTCGTGGTCACAGCAATCCCTGTCAGTACATTCTAATTTTTCTAACTGAAAAAATATTGTTGGGATTCAGGAAAAAAATCCAAATTTTATTTTTTAACACGTAATAAATTGTTCTTGCTGAACGGCATTGGCCCCTGGAGACCTTCGGAACAAGTTTCGAATTTTAACTTACAAAAGTACATATTCTTATAGAAAATTTGATTACGCATCTCTTTCCTCTGTATACAAATACTGTGGCTTTCTCTACTTTCAAAGAAAATTCGAGAAACTCGTTGGAAAAAAATTCTGTAAATTTGAAAAATGTATGACAACTGGTGAAATTCGTAGAAATTTATTGGAATTTGCGGTGTTTTCCGAAATATATGATAATTTATAGAAATTTGCGGGAATTTTATAAGCATTTACGGAAATTTATGGAAATGTGAAGTAATTCACCAGTAGCTTTTAGAAACAGCTGCTGGACGCATCCACAGTAGCTCAGGCTATAACTTTTAAAATTCATAGAAATTTATGAAAATTGATGAAATTTATGAAAATTCATGGTATATCTGGAAACTAATGAAAACTTCTGAAATCGGTGAATATATATGAAATTCATAGAATTTTCTTTCAAATTGAGGTTTTCACGGTAATTTACTGGTAACTTTTGATCACGCTTTTGCTGGACGTAACAATTGAGGTGAGGGGTGCATTAAGTAGCAGAAGTATTGTCCACTCGGAAAAATCGGTCGATGAAAAAATTGGTGGAAACGTAAAACGAAATATATGTACCTTCGTACTCATTTTGACGCGGCCGACAAATTTTTCTGATCAAACATTTCATGAAACACAATTCGCGATCATCTGGCTCTTAGTTGATATAAATGCTTAAAATGCTTAAAAAGGGTTTTCTTACAATAAGTTATTTTAACTAACATTTGTTTTATTATTCTTCTGCTGGTTGAAGTTGGCGTAACGTTGTTTTCGGTCGAAATACATTTTGCATGAACAACAATAAACGTATCACTTTACGGAAGAAATTGCTATGCTTGTTGTCATCACTCACGTATTTAGGATACACCATACAAATTTTAAGCATTTTTATCAATAAACGGCTTATTCAGGTGTGTTGGCCATCTAGCTTTTCTCGTAGGCACCTATCTGCGTAGATATAAAAGCCACTTAAAAATAATCTTCGAAATAATACTGCATCCATCCGAGCGTACCAATAAAAGTGCCAACAATTAGTTTACTCTCGGCAACTTTATAAAACTTTGTATAAGGGCATTTTGGTGTCACTGATGTCGAATTGGGTTTCGAAAGTTAAAACTTCAAATGGTATATCCAATATAATGAAAAAATTGCTAAATTTGCACACATTCATCTGAAACTTGGTATGAGTGGGGTTTTGGGGTCGCCGATTTCAAATTTTTCAATTTCGTTGAAAAAATTCTTGAAGAAAGATCTTTACATTACATTTTACAGATGGAGGAGCAGCCATGCCGCCAGGCCCATTTCCAATGATGCCCTTTCCTGATAATTACATGGTCCAGGAACATACGCGCAGAACAAGACCTCGGAATGCTCCAGACCATGCTGCAACTTACACCTATCCATGTAAGTATATTATAATTTTTTCATGGTAGCCGCGGAAAATGAGTGTGTTCTACTGCTTCGGAATTGAGCGTAACATCTCTCTTTTCAAGCGGCATGCGTGGACCGAGTATATAATGTTGGACCTCGCAGTAGAACAGTGGTGTTAGGGTGCGAGGTCAACATTTCATACTGGGAACAAAATTGTGGCACATGCGCGGTCGCACGTGGTTAGAAAGAGAAGAAGATATGCCGATGTTTTCAGGAAGGAGCAGCGAGGAATACAAAACGGTGGAAACTGACTAAAAATTAAACAGTTTCAGACCTTGTTTTTTCTGTGTTTTTTAGTGCCAATTACGTGCGCTTGGTTCGCCGACTTGAAAAGAGAGATCACGCTCAATTCGTTCGCAACAGAACACGCTATTCATTTTCCGCATCTCTACCATGAAATATAAAATCCATAGCAAGGAGGAGATGTCTTTTCACGGCAAGGGCAATGTTTTCGGAACGAGTGGGAGGCAAGGGCCTCCCACTCAGCAGGAATAAATAATTCTTCTCGTTGAAGGGCGTCGACCCCCAAAGACATTTGAAACATTTTTCAAATTTTATCATACAAATGTACATATTCTAATAGGAAACTTAATTGCCATCGCGAATATATTAAAGATCAGAAGGCAAGATTTTCTACTTTTAGACCGTTAATCCATCATTTCCCTTTCGGGGTAAGTGTGACTCATTCTGCGAGGAAGGGAGTAATGTAGAGGAGGGGGTATAGATTTTTCGATTGATCTAGAATTCCCGTGTTATTTGTTTAAATAACATATTCGTTCCACAGCAATGCTCTGGCCCAGGTTGCTGATGGATCTTTCTAGCGAGCACCCAAAGTGTAGAGCCTCACAAAATTGTTATGTGTGATTCCCCAATTGGGCCCATTAGTGTCCAAGGTCTTTTGTTTCGGGCGTCATCCACTTCACTGACACTCTATTTATAAACTATTTGTTGCCACAATTTTGTGTCCTGGCATACCTCTCTAGCTATCTTTATGTCCATGCATTTTTTCATGCAAGCTCTTGTATTTCTATGGCTGATTATGTCTTCTTGAATTAGAATCTCATTTAGTATACCTTCTGACCATTCTTTTCGCGGTTTGCCTCCGGCCACACTGCCATTCACTTTACCTTAATACACACTGTTAGAAACTTCTGTAGGAATTTTCAAAGACGCGGCACTAAAGCTCTATGAAGAAACCGTTTCTAAATTTTTCTAAACTGTAACAGAAATTTCAGCAACGGTAACCGCATAACGCTTCAGTCACATGTTTCAAAAAATTCTGTTACATCTTGGGAATTTTCAGTTACTTTAACTGCAAATTACAAGGAGTTACAACATTTGTTCGGTAAACGAATTTTAACATAAAATATGTAGTCTGAGAACTGGTTTTTTCAGCGTGGTATTGCTGTTGGCCAAATAGATACTGCAAATTTATATTCAAATTAATGAACCGACCAATATCAGTTCCTTGATCTACGTTGTAAATGAATTAGTAAGAGCAGTGAGAGCAAAAAGAATGAAAAATTGCAGACTCGGCCTTTCTAGCGAGGAGGGCGTCATTTGACGTAAATAGCGGACTCACCATTCAGTTGAGACCTGGATTAAATCCTTTTGAACATTGAACTATTCCCCATAGGAGAGGTAGTTTTACTTCATCTTTCTGTTACGATAACTTATATTTCCGTTACCATTTAGGAATGTTAAAAAACTATTTATAATTTTCAGATACTGTTTGTGAAGTTTAAATAAAATTCAGTAATTGTACTATAAAAGTTACTAAATTTCGTTTTCAGCAACCTAATTTCGTAAATTTTAGTTAATTCAGTATTTTAAATCTCTCAGAATTTTTTAAACATTTGTACCCATGTGGAAAATTTGTCATTGCGCTAGCTGGGCCCAAAATAGGAAAAACTTGGCCCCAAATTGGGGATTTGGAAAGGACCAAACCGTAAATGAAACGCCTAACCCGGCCAGAGCCTAACTCAACATCCATCTTGGCCCCAACTTGGCTTTATTAATTTTTCTAGTCCTAGCCATATTAAATTTAAAAATTGTTTTTAGAAATAAAAAAAATGAGTAAAAAATGTATGAAGGAAAAATTGTTCATTTCGAGGAAACATTTCAACTAGCTGAACATTTTAAGAAAAATCTTATTCCTGAACCGGATTATTCGTTGCCCGCCTCATCTTTCGATTACCATCTAAATCTTTGGAATTGGTGAAGATCACACTTTAATAATTGATACATACGAAATCAAAAACATACTCGCCAATGTAACCTCAAACCAACCTACTTGTCATCTACTAGTGTTCAAGAGATTAAAGATAGAGCCCAACTGAAAGCAAATGAACAGCCAAGTTCATGGCGCTGCAATCAAGAGCTATGAAAAAGAGCTGGTTAAAAGTAGATTTAAGATATTGACCCTGTTGTAGCCCTGAAATAATTTTCCAAGTTGGGGCCAAACTTGTAATTGGGCAAACATTTGGCAATTTCCACACGGGTAACAGTGCACTTGTATCGTTAGTGCTTCATCTTTCATTCTCTCAGCATGTCCAAACTATCTTAAAGAATTTCTTTCATATATGTCAACTGATGTCTCCACTAGTCCTCATTCTCTGAGGATTATCTCATTACTCACTTTGACCATAAGTGTTTTGTCGTATATCATGCGTAGGAATTTCATGTTGATCGCGCTTATTTTACTCTCATCCTCTTCTTGATACGTCCAGATCTCGCTACCGTACAGCGCATCTATCTCAGTCACTAGTGACTAAGCTACCAAGATATAAGAAATTATCAACTTGTTCTATTTTCTCATCATTCAGGACAATTTTGCATATTTTTTTCCCACTCTCTCCTCCATACACAATAATTTTCGTTTTATTTGTGTTCATTTTGAGGCCCATGCTCTTCATGCTTGTATTCAATTTGTTCAACATTCTGTGAATGTCTTCGATTGATTCTCTCATGAAAATCTTATCATCTGCGAACGCTTATGCGCGTTCCCTCACTGTCCCGAGGTCCACATCTTCTTCGTCGGAGAGGGCCATTCCTAGACATTTGTCCATGAATCTAATAAATGACCATGAGGACATAACGCATCCTTGTCCAACACCTTGCATAATATCGAACAAGTAACTCACTTTTCCATTTTCCCTTACACTCGCTTTACCACCTGCATATATTGATTTCACTGCCTGCAGGATGCGCTTTGAACCTCCCATATATTTTCTCCTGTTATTTTCATTACCCCACAAAGAAGTATTCTTGAATACGTTTTGCTTGCAGTACTCAATAAGCTAATAGCTCTATAATTATTGCAGTTGCTTCTATCTCCCTTTCCTTTGTATATTGGTACGATAATCGCTTTTTCCAGTCATCTGGAACCTCTTCCATCTCGATACATAAATTCATCAATTCGCATAACCTGTGAGGTATCTAGCCGCCACCGTTTTTAAACATTTCAGCGTTAACACTGTCTATACACAAGGAGCCTTACCATTTTTTAAGTTCTTAAATATATCCCTCACTTCGGAGCCATAGACTTTCTCAATCGGGTATTCTAACGTACCGTGTTCTATATCGCAGTTGTGGTGCCCTATAGCTTCACCTCCCAATCATTTCTTATAGACGGAGAGCTAGCTACAAAAAACGACTCGATTCGGTGCCCAAGATCAAAGCTCGAAAATTGTAAGAAAAACATTAATACATCATAAAATAGCACCTCTGCCAGTCTGCAACCTTTGCGTAGGAGAATGGCAGCCGGTTTTCCACGACGTAAAATTTGCAAAAAAATCGATTAGGTGGCCGCGTCAAATTTGTTTAGAAACATTCTTCAGGTTTCATCTGAGAGCGGTCAAACAATGGCAGAAGTCTAGTCGCTTGGAAAACCCTTGGTAGAAGTGATTAAAAAGTCCGGA
>CAKNXH010000538.1:82130-113318 GCA_932178445.1 Andricus quercusramuli | reverse complement strand
GACTGGCTTAAAATTGGACGCGCAAGAAAAAATTTGACTTTCACAGCGAGTTTTCATCGTATCGCGATGATTTTTTTTTAATTCAGGTAGAATTTGAAAAGAATTGTAATGGCATACATAAAGACTGGCAGAGGGGCCATTTCATGATGTATTAATGTTTTTCTTACAATTGTCGAGCTTTGATCTTGGGCACCGAATCTAGTCGTTTTTCATAGCTAGCTCTTGGACTATTAAAAGAGTCTCTCGAAGCATCTAGTATCCTTTATGTATCATATAGCATTTCACTCTTGCTTTTTCTCATGCTGACTTATATTTTGATTTTATTTTTACTTTCCTTGACAAGTATTTTTACTTTTCTTTTTTTGTGTCTGTAATAGTTTTTGAGTCTATTTCTCTTCTCATCGCTAAGGCATGTGATGTTCTACTTTCTTTCATACACTTTTCCCTTTTCTTGGGCGGCTGCTTGGATTTCATAATTCTACCACGCATTACGAGGCATTCTTCCTATAACCGTAGTACCACACACTTTAGTCGCACATCAACAATGACATCCCGTATCATAGTCGATGCGCCTTCTATATCTTCATTGTTTATTAGCGCCTTCCAAGTTGCCTCATCTATCCGCTCGTTTATACTATTTTGAAAATCTATTCTCACTTCCCGTTTTTGTAGATTCGCAACCTGGATTCGGGTTCTTTTTGGTTCTTTTTCTTCTCCATCTCTGACCTGGTTTATTTTGGAGACTAGAAGGTAATGATCAGTATAGCATTCTGAACCCCTCATGACCCTTGTACCTTTTACTAGCTCTTTTCGTTTTCCATCCGCAACAAAGAAGTCGATTTTACTGTGCCTTTCTCCTCTACACCAAGTGTACATGTGGATTTTTTTATGCCTGGAACAAGTATTTGTAATGAATCAGACCTTTTCTAGGTATGAACTAACGAATCTTTTTCAGTTATCATTCATTCTTGGATCCCCAAAATTATCCAGCACTCTTTCTATACCCTTTCAGGAGGTTATGATAACGATTACACGAATTTGCTAAGTTTTCTGAACAAAATGGTGTTTCCAAAATTTCTGTAACAAAATTTCGTTCATAGATGTTGAACAAAATACAAGTAAAGATGCTGTAAATAGGCCCACTGCTCAAAGACGTGTAGTTTCACATGACAAAAAAAGGTGTGAGAAAAAAAGGATAGAAAAAAGTGGCAGGCAGAAGTATTTTCTTTATTCAATTTATTATATTTATTTCTGTATTATATTATAATTTCTATTCATCAGGCGGAAAATTCGCTACTGAAATGGGTGAAACACTTGTTTATGTATATGATATCAGGTTGGCCGCTGGACCGGCAAATCGGGACAACCGTGAAATAACTGGGAATTTTATGATACCGGGGAAAACCTTCCACTTTACAAATTTTCCAATATTAGATTTTAATTTTTCATCGTACATTTTATTTTAAATAATTTCGAAATGCAGTTTCAAAAACTTAATTAACTGAAAATTAGAAGCTTTTGAAATCGAAGATTTTGAGTAGAAAATATTTTCAGTTGACCAACTTTGAATATAAATTAATTAATGATTTTTAAAACTGAACTGTACTTGCAGAATTAAAAAATTAATAATAATTGATTTTACATTACGATTCATGGAATTAATAATATTCATGGAATTCATGTAATCCAAGCAATACATGACATTCACGGAATTCAGAAAATTCGAAAAATTCATTTAATTTCTTGAATTTAAGGGATTATTGAAATTCGCAGAATTGTCGGAATTGATTTAATTTGCGGAATTCACAGAACTCGTGGAATTTATAGAATTCATGGAATTCATGGAATTTGATGAATTCCTGGAGTACTATGGATTCGTAAGATTTCATGAATTTAGTGAGTTCCCTAAATTCCTTGAATTCCATGAAGACGGGGCTTTTTGCATTGAAATAACAGCTATTACATTTTTCGATAAAAATTCATTTTTTTTTATGCTTTTAAATTGAAAGAAGCTTGCGAACAAATAAACGATGTCACCTAAAAATAAATACTCATTACATATATTTATCCCGTAATAATGGGGCAAAAGTGATAACTAATTTTATTGTTCAAACTAATAAAATTATGATTTATATGGCTTTTATAATATTTAACTCCGATGTTGCGGAAAGATCGTATTATTTAAATAAGTATGGTGACAGGTGGTGAGAGGATTTTACGGAATTTGTGTGGAAGGTGTGAGTGGAATGTGAGGGTGGAAGCCCAGGAGGTGAGTAAAGTTGTGTGGGGTGAATTGTGGGCATAAAAAGTGTTTTTTGGCGTGGGAATGAGGTGGGATTCAGGAAGATTAAGAAAGTGAGGTTAAGGTGGCAAGGATTCGGAGGAATTTGTAGTCGGGTGTCTGTCGGCTGACGGGGAGGATCTCTTGAAGAGGAAGAGAGACAGCCGAGAGAGTCCGGACAAAATCGAATTGGAGAGTCCGTTTAAGAAAAGCGTGAGAACACGTAGGTCACCCCCCCCCCCCCCCCAAAGTGGAGGGAATGGCAGAGAAGAAGGCTCTCGGGATGCTGGTAGGCGAGATCAGGGGGCTGAGGGAGGACGTGAAGGGGACTAAGGAGCAGATGGAAGGCATGAGGGAGGATTTGAGAATCAGAGCTGAGAGATGGGAAAAGGAGGTGAATGAACTAAGGGAGATAGTGGAAGCGTTAGAGAGGGAAAAGAAGGAGAAGGAAGTTAAAATAAAGCAGATGGAAGAGGAGGTTAGGTTGTGGAAGGAAAGGACGGAAAAGAGACTTGAGAAGGTAGAGGGCAGGACGGAAATGGAAGTAGGAGACGGGAGTGGGGAGAGTGAGATTAAAGGCATCTGGGAGAGGGTAGAGAATATGATCGAAGATAAAGTAGGAGAGCGTAGGAATGAAAAGGAGGAGAGGGCGGATAGGGAAAGGATAAGGGCGATGGAGTTAAGAATGGAGAGAAAAGAAAAGGCAGACAGGAGAAATAATATCGTGATAAGAGTGTTGAAGCGAAAGAGTGGAGAAGAAAGGGAGGGCGTTGAAGAGCTGCTACAGAGCATAGGGTGGGTTAAAGTCAGGGTACGGAAAATTAGGTCGGAGGGGAGGAAGGAGGAGAAAGTGGCGGTTGTGGAGTTGGAGAGCTGGGAAGAAAGAAGGGAGATCGGCGAAGGTAGGATATGGGAAAATAAGGGTAGACGGGAAGATATGGGTGTGGGACGAGGAGAAAGAGGTATTGAAGGAAGTACAGGGGGATTTTTTTCGTAAGAAGTAGGGTGTGGGGGTAATGCAGGGTAGAGGAATAGTGAAGGTGCTGTACTGGAACGTAGCAGGGGTAAAGAAGAAGGACGAGTAGTTCTGGCGGTATATCTAGAAATTTGATGAGGCGGGACTGGTAGAGACGTGGGTAGAAAGAAAGGAATGGCACAGAATAGAGCCAAAGCTGCGAAGGGGATATAGGTGGAGACTCCAGGAGGCGGTCAGAGTGAAGAAGAAAGGAAGGGCCAGTGGGAGAATTATAACCGGAGTGAGAGATGGATTATATGAAAAAGTTCATGGAGAGGATGGGATGGAAAGAATTAAAGAAATGATGGAAGAACTGCTGGGCGAAAGAGAGGAGGGTATGGTGGTACTGGGTGGGGACTTTAATGCGAGGATGAGGAGCGAAGGGGGACTTTACAGGGAAGGGGAGAGCTTCGAAAGGGAATCGAAGGATAAGATAATGAATGAGGAGGGGGAGATTCTAAGGGACTGGATGAAGGATAGAGACTGGGCGGTGGCGAATGGTATGGCAACTGGGGACGAAGAGGGAGAGGACACATATGTAAGTGAGTGGGGGTGTCGGTGATAGACTATGTGGTTATAAATATGCAAGGATGGGAGAAGACGGAAAAATTCGTAGTAGAGGGGAGGGTGGAATCAGACTATCAGCCATTAAGTCTGTGGATAAGAGGTGAGGGAGGCGGAAGACAAGACGGGGAGAAGTCTCGATAGAGGAGAGGGTGACCTGGACGAGGGAGGCTATAGAGAAGTATCAGGAGCAGCTAGGAAATGTACGCTTTGAAGGGGAGTTGGGGGAAGAGATATGGGAGGATCTGAAAGAGAAGGTGAAAGGGTGTGTGCAATAGAAGGTATTTAGAAAAAAGAAGAAAGGAATGGTGGAGCCGTGGTGGGATAGAAAATGTAAAAAGATGAAAAGGAAGGTGAAGAGGAAGTACAAGAAGTGGAAAGAGGGTAATGCGAGCAGGGAAGAGTACGTAGAAATGAGGAAGGGGTTTAGGTTGATGTGTGTGTGTGATGTGATGTGAAGAACAGGAAAAGGAGAACGATCTGGACGAGGAGTTAGCAAATGTTAAGACAGAGTGGGACGTCTGGAAGATAATAAATAGGTTTAGGAAGCGAAGGGTGGGGGTCAGCGTAAAGATAGGGAATGAGGAGTGGAGGGAATTTTTTGAAGAATCATTCAAGGGCTCGGATTCCAGGAAGACGGATGGGGGAAGTAGAAGAACGGGAGAGGCAGAGATGGAGGAGTTGAATGACGAGGAGATAGAGAAGCAGATAAGGAAGTTGAAAAGGTCAAAAGCAGCAGGGCTGGATGGGGTAGAGAATGTAGCATGGCTGTTTAGTATACAAGAGGTTGGGGAGAGGCTGAAGGAGGTAGTGAAGAAAGTATGGAGGGGCGAGGGATTCCCAGGAGGGTGGAGAGAAGGGTTAATAGTGCCCCTGTATAAGAAAGGAGATAGAGATAGGCAGGAAAATTATAGAGGGATCGCGCTAATGAATACGGCGTATAAAGTATACGCGATGGTGGTGGCAGAGAGACTGCGGAAGGATGTCGAGGGGAAAGGAATATTGCCGGAGACGCAGGCGGGATCTAGGGCGGATAGAAATACTATCGACAATATCTACGTTCTGCAGCACGTGGTGGATAGAGAATTAGCGAAGAAGGGGACGAGAGTGTACGCGTTTTTTGTGGATCTCAACGACGCGTTTGCGTCGGTGGATAGGGGGAGGTTGTGGGAGGCGATGGAGGAGAGGGGAGCAGAGATAGGCCTAATTGAGAGGGTAAGGGAGATATATGAAGAGACCAAAGACAAGGTAAGAGGAGGGGAGGGATTTCGGAGGGATTCTGGATGGATAGGGGGTTAAGGCAAGGGTGTCCACTTAGCCGAACGCTTTTTGCGATTTTAGTTGCGGATATGGAAAGTAATTTGTAGGCCGGGGTGGTAGGAGGAGTCAGGATAGGAGGGGTAAGAATTTGGTCACTCGCGAAAGACTTACCTTCAAAACTGTTTTTTCCTTAAAAAATCATGAGATATTTCTTTATAAAATAAATGTTATCACATTTATTTTACAATTACTCACAATTAATTTCCAATTACAGTTATTTCACAATTAAAATAAAATTGTAAAAACTAAATTTTATAATGTTGAGATAAATATTTTAAGATATTGAAGGTTTCATAAAGTTTTTATATATTAAGAAAACATATCAGGTCAAGTTAATAATTTTTCCGTTTTTGTCTAAGAATCCCTTAAATTGTGATTACAGCCTAAAATAGCACGAAAAGGAAAGTAATTATCAGAGGTAAGAATAAAGTGAAAATGTTGACTAATTTAATAACTTAAAAATAATAATTATTTATTACCATTTTTACTTCACAATATTTAAAATCGATGAAAAAATAAAATATACATACTGAAAAATGGAACCACTTGAAAGTGATAGATATTATTAACCTAATTTTAAAATCACATAGACAGTATTCAATATATTATTGAGCTTTACAAACCTCCTGTGTCTTATAATGTATTCCCTGTACAATCAGATAGTGTAAAACATTTCATATTACTTCCTGAAAGAAATTATCATTAAATATTTCAAAACTTCATCAGTTGTATTTGAAGTCTTTCAGGTGTAAATTTTTGAAAACAAAAATCAACCCAAACCTCCTTATAGCCAACGAAACCGAATCGTCAAGTCGGACGAACTGGGCTCGAACCTCGGGTTCGTTCTCGTGCATTTTCGGCTTTACACGAGGATGGCCAAGTTGACCGTCGAGGATAGAAGCCGACCACGTGATGTTAAGGAGCAAAGTGGGGGAACCCTTCCCCTTCATTCTTGGCTCGTTTTTCCTCTCGCCTTTTTTCAGGTCGCTTTTGCTCTCGCGCGTTTTTACTTCGCTTCTGCGTACGTTTTTTTTTTTCGTTCGCTTTTGCTTTCAGCGTTTCAATTGTGTTTAATAATTATTATCCTTAAGGATGCTGATGGTCCACAGTCAGGTTCTATATTACTCAGTCTTTAACTTGATTTACAGAATCAACAGAAAAGCCTGTTGATGGTATTATATTCGGCGGCTTTATAATCACGAAAATAAATCTGTTTCGTGTTGCAGTTTTTAATACACAGCCCGGCGGTTCTAGCTCTAGTTTCGAGATGCCTCCTACTGCCGGATCTTTTCTTCATACACAACAACAAGGTAAGATTCATTCAGTTAACCACACAAAAAATCAGTGAAAAAAAATCAGATAATGTAAATATTGCTACAGCGAGCCATACAAATATTTTGTAAAACAAATACATACAACTCTCTGCAACTGAACCAGTGAAAGTTTCACTGTTTGAATCAGTATTTTGAATTATCACTGCCAAACCAGTGATTTTGTCACTTTGATTGAGTGAGTCAGGAAGTGACTCAACTAAAATAGCGTGACTGAATATACCACTGAATCCAAATGATAGATTGAACCAGTGATATAGCGCTCCACGCAGACAAGACATGAACCTCCAGTTGTCTGGCACGCACGCATCGCCGGTCAGATCTTGGCATTTATCGAGTGAAAATGAACTTTATTGTGTACTAGTATTTGTGTTATAAATATTTGGCGTCTGGCTGTTACCACAATAGTGATGAGTGATGATCGTCATAGCTAACCAGCTGGCAGACGATCAGGCGTACGATCAGATGCCTACTAGTACTGAGAAACCCGCGAAACTCACTGATTATACCAGTGTTAGAATTTCACTGAGAGAACCAGTGAATTCTCACTGATTGCCAGTGACCAGGTCTCATGACCGTGAACTGTGTACCCGCGGGGCACGAGGAAATCACAACGACAGGCCGACGAAACACTCCCGTGTCTTGAGGAAACTAAGCGACCTAAGGATGACAGCTTTCTGCATCCATCTCGCAATTACCTTGGCATTTTATTGACACGCAGCTATGGCTTTGAGGTTACTGAGGTTTTCCAGAAAACTTTGCACTTCTCGTTTTGGACAATTGTCTCTATCGCTCTCGGAGCGTTCGGCAGGGCACGGTCCGAGCTAAAAGCGTAAGAGCGACCAAATGGCTTAAGCTTCTTGACATAAAATGCGGTCGCGGCATACCAAGGTGGAAAAGACACCGTCCTGACATGCGAAAATGGTGCTCTCTCTCTCTCCCTCATCTGAAACAAATGAATAAGAAATGTTCTCTATCAGAATGACCATAGCTCTGGAGTGACGATGCGGATTTTCTATTTATTTGGCAAAATAACAAAATGGCGGCAGTTTGAAAAAAAAAATTCCAAAAACGGTGTTTTTTGCTCTATTTTTGTTAATTTAGCTGTAATAAAATTAAACATTTAAGGAACCGCTTCGTTACTTTGTAGATATTTATTGTAAGAATAAATGTATAAAATTTGAAAGTAATCGTTTGAGCACTTTTCTTCACATATACACATTCAAAAATGAACAGCAATGATTCCGGATATGCATCGAAAACAATTGCAACCGCTGAAACATAAGCTCTACACGGAAAAAATTTGTACTTGAGAAATTACTGAACTAGTCACGTTGTGACGGATATGAGAAAAATTCAGTGAATTAACAATAACTGTTCTGTAAATCATTTCGAACTGTTGTGTCATAATTACAGAACTGACAATAAGTACTAAAAATCGGTGCCGTAAAAGTTCAAAATGATTATTACGAATAAGTTGAAGAGAAACTACATCTGTGCTGTGAGAACCACGGTTCTCGGTTGCTTAAAATTACAGAACTCTACTGTGTTTTGGAATACACGGACGTGGCGGCGCGCTACACATGTGTGTATCGCAAACACAGTTGCGATACGATAGTACAGTTGCGTCAGTGTGTGCGTCCCGGCATCGCATCAGCGAGATTATACAAAGAATCACAAAACGAAATTAAAAAAAAAAAAAATCAATGGAATCACCATGTACATTTCGCATTGGTCCCAGTTTTTTTATATCTTAAAATAATTACTTTGAAAATTGGTCAACAATTATTGCTAACGTGAGGTTTGAAAATTTTGTACGACTTTTATAACGAAGTTAACTCTCGTTATTTAACACAGCGTTGTATCTGAATTCAAAATATTTTTAAATTTAATTTTCTTGACAAAAAATCTCATTAATTAGAAATTTTCTGAGAAAAGTGCTTAATTAATGAGTTCTGTAAATTAGGTGACTTCCTAAAATCAAAAATGTATAATAGTTCGTTATTTTGACATCGTCGAAGCTCGAAAATGCTTGAACGCTTCAAATAATTTATTTAAATTGTTCTCAACCTCTAATGCACAAAATAAACAATATCACTGATATAATAAAAATGAAGTTATCGCATAGTAGATAAAGTTTTAATTTTGTCAGTAATGCATGGAAGTGGTTTTGGAAGGAGTAGACTTATACAATTTCAGTAAAATGTACATACAATTGACAGGGTTATTAGATCAGGAACTGTTTTAATATTTGGATAACCTTTATATCCCAGATTTTTTCCATTTTTCTTCTTCAGAGTTATTCATCTCGAAAAATATAAGAAACCCATATAGAATTAGTGAAATAGAATTAGTGAATAAAAATCTGATAATATTCAAAGAATTTAAGATGAATTTAAAAGCCTCAAAATTGAGTTTGAAAAATTGAAAATTTAAATAATCCATTGAATTCAGTGGCCTTTAAGGGAATTTGAAAGAATAAAAAAAAAACTGGGAAATGGGTGTAGATCTGAATTTAATAATGTGTTTAACCCTTGGAATCTTTATTTTCCTTTTCTTAAAGAAAAGTCACTCAAGTTTATTTTCATTTTAAAAAAGTGATTACAAAGTTTTTTGAGAAGAAAATAACTAAAAGTGACTAAAGTGTGGCAGATCTGTTTATAGAAAATTCGAATCAAATCAAAAATGCAGAATTTCATTCTACCTCAAACATGTATTTTTTCTGTTTATCAAATATTATAAAAATCTTGAAAGTAAGGTGTTGGATTATGTTAATGCACGTAGCAATTTTCACTTTGTATAAGTGGATAATAATCTGCTATTTTTAATAATTGTATGTAAATTGAAAACAATTGTGACATTTATATTTAATGTACTGGAATATTTTTCGCTAAATTTAAAGGAACTTCTTTGAATCATATACAATGTTCTCGAATCATATAAAATTTTCTGTAAAATCTTTAGAAAAATGTATCCTTTCACCTTCCTGGAGAATAAACCTAGTTTTTTTCTCTACATAAAGGTTAAGTACGTATGTAAATAAATGTATTAACAAGAGTTTTCCATACAAAATTTGTTTTATTCCATATCTTAAACCTTTTGGAAAGTAGAGGTATTGGTTTCAACTGACTTCCAAATTCACTGTCTTTATACGTTACTTCCTGAAAATCATTTTAAATGCCCAAAAGTTAAATTTTTCGTTTTAAAAATACTTTCGAAACTGGAAATTATATTTCAGTTCAAGTAAAATAATAATGATTGTTTTCTTAATCTGTAAACTAAATTTTCTTTTATTCAACACAAATATATTTTTTTACAAGCCCATTACTATAGAAAGAAATATTTGTACCTTAAAAATGGATCCTGCTATACTGAACAATAATAAAAACTGTTATAAGTAGATCGTCTCACATTTAAACGTTAAAAATTGAAACATCTAATACATGAATTATCATGATAACGTTCAAAATTAAACAATCTTCTAAAAGAATTCAATTTTTTAAATCCACAATTTCACAATTAAAAAGTCTGAAATTCGGCATTATAAAATCAAGGTGTCTAACGACATGGGGAATCCGGGAATTTGCATGGAATCTTGTGCATCTTGAAAAATAAGGGAAAATAATGGAAATTACTTAGCAGATCTGGGAAATATGTGGTCACAAGTTTAGGTAGAAATTTTCATTTTCTGCCTCAAATTTTTATTATAAAATTATACGATTCAATGGTAAAAGCGCGTGACGACTTGATCGAGGTCGATTCATTACTAACCAATCAGAAGCTGTGAAACCTTCTGTAGTATCTATGGATAGTACAGTAGCGTCGAGCGCGAACGAGAGACCAAGTCTCGACAGTCTTAGCGAACCCGTGTGATAAGGCGAACGTTCTTGTTCCGGAGTTAATTAATCGCCGGTAATAATAAAGGACATTAATTAAATATCATTGAGTCTTTATTCTGGTACACCTTCACTATTTAAGGATATTACACCTTCGAAATTTACTAACAAAAACCAGGAGCAGGTAATCAATCTGTCTACTGATGCCAGAAGAAAAGTGAAAGATTTTCTCGATTTTTTCTAGTAGATTCCTGATCGTATGATCGTCCTGAGTTTTGAATTATAAACTATTGGCATTGAAGCTTAAAATTGTTTTCGTTTAAACGCTAAATACTTTACGCGTATAAAATGGAAGTTCTCAATATTATTCAATGGAATAATTTTAAATGAAATGACATATAAATCCACGTTTTTATTTTCCATGCTCTAAATGGAAGAATGAATCAATATATTGTTAAATTTTGAAAATTATATAATTTTGAAGCAATTTTTGATTAGAATCATTAAAACTTAAACATTTTTCAATTGATGGCTTAAAATCAAAATTTTAATTTGAAGTCGGTTGCAATAAATAATTGGTCAGTTGTTATTTATTAATTAAAAATTTCACTTGCAGTTTCAAAATTCAACAAAATGAAATAATTGAAATTCTT
Source organism: Andricus quercusramuli (assembly GCA_932178445.1). Lineage (NCBI taxonomy): Eukaryota > Metazoa > Arthropoda > Insecta > Hymenoptera > Cynipidae > Andricus > Andricus quercusramuli. Next base: position 102,318 of record CAKNXH010000538.1, on the reverse strand, counting down.
ACCTTAAAAGGTTAAACTTTGCACTCAACGATTCAAGACTTTATATTTGAAACAATTCACTTTCAAATTGTTTAGTTTTGAATATTTAATTTATAATTGCTTATTTTAAATAAACAACCCAATACTGCTAAATATTTAAAAATGCCTTTTTTAATTAAAAAATTTCAATTCGCAATGGGTTAAAAATCGAATATTTAAAACTGAAGCAATATTTGAACGCGTATAATTTCAAATTAAATAAAAGAGTTTATTTATGAGTCTATTCACTCTAAACTATTTTAAAATTGAAAATAGTTTATAAAATTTCAATCGAACGTTTACACTTGTTTAACTACTAAATTTGCCGCTATCTGGTTTTCCGGGTTTGAAAAAATCCTGGGCATTTCATGGTCTAGCGGCTACCACATTTTCAAATTATTAGTTTTAGGGTAAAAAATTCAAAACTCAAAAGGTCGAAGTTTTAATTAGAAGTTTTTTCCAAGCTTTACTTTCTATTCACATCAGTATTTACTTCAGTCATTGTTATACTATTTTTAATCTACGCATATATGTTGGAATTTTTAACCATACATTTTTTAACATTTTCTTATAATTTTGGTAAAAATTTCGACATAAAATATTTAATACTAAGTTCAAATATATTTGACCAGAAATGTTGACCAAAAATTTTGGGTCCGGCACTGGTCGTTTCTCACAAGCGGTGAGAATTTTCTTGGTTAGTATATAAGGAACACTTCGGCCAATATCCTCAGCGTGCGATATTCTGCGTTAAGAAAGTGCGTTGCGTGTATTATATGTATATAGGTACTTATATGTTAGGTTAGGCTATAGAATCATATTATGTTTGTGTGCGTACGATAAGTTAAGAATGTGTCTCTTGTGTGTGCCCTCCGTCCGTCCTTGCTTCCTTCCGTCTAATATACAAAGTAGTAGTAGTATATAAATCGAAATTTTTTTCGTGTTGGAAACGACGGCGCGGTGATGTAGAAATCACAGAACTCTGCCGTGTTTTTGATTTGAGAGGCGTTCTGTGAAATATCCAGTCTTCCACTTTGTTTTTAACGAACTTTAGTTTCGGAAATTTTAAAGCTTCCCATTGCTAAAATTACTGTCCCATTTAAGAATTCTTCCTGCATTATATTTAATTTTCATAGAAAAAGTTCTGTAGAATTTAAAATAACGTAGGTCTGTAATTATTACGGATTTTTTCTCATATCCGCCACATCGGAACTAATTCTGTAATTTCTCAAGTACAAATTTTTTCCGCGTACTCTAGCACGCAGCTCCCTACGCCCTTTTGCTCCAAGCACTCAAAAATATAGGAAGACTCCGAACTTCTGTGTGAAATTTTCATATGATATTTCTGAATATATAACCTATTGAAAAATTCAGCAACAAAATAAAATAAAATTTTTCAAGAGTGAGATAGTAGAATGCCCCCTTCAGCTTTCCAACAGAAGAAAGATAAGTCTATGAGAGGTTGAATCAAAAGCCTTTCGGTAGTCAATTCAGGCATTCGACATGGCGCGCTGATGGGGCAGCTGCCCTGTCGATTTTCAGCTGAAGAGGCCCAAAGGATCAGCGAGAAACAGTTGATTCTCCCTGACCCGTTCCTCCCTCTTCTGTATTCTCCTCCTTGCATCAGATAAGAACCGTATTTGGTCAATAATATGCTGCTTTATTGTCAGCAACTTTCAATTGTTTAGTGTGTTATCGTAGATCCTCAGTTCGCAGGCAAACTTTTGGACTCTTTTCGCAAACGGCTCACTAGATGTTATGAAGTCAATCACACGCTGCACACGGGACGCATTCTCTCGAATCCGTCCAATACTGTTGTTTAGTTGATGCACGCGCCTTTTGGTTCTTTGATCCATCGTCGGTTCAAGTCTTCGATTTGAATCAGCGAAGGCTCTCAATCAATCAATTACTCTCAATGAGCAATTGATGGTTCAGAGCTCGAACGCTTCCGAAATATCCTTAGGAAGGAATGTATCATTTCAGCCAGATCATGGAGCGTAGGAGGAACCTAGAAACGTGCGTAACGTGCTGAAGATCTAGGGGTTTCTGGCGCCACAGAATTATAGGGCGATCGGTGGACGTGAAGCAAAAACCAGGAATGATATGCGAACTGAACCAGAACTATAGCATTCTGCAGTAGAGAAGTTGATTGGAAAACGATGTAGAATAATTTTAAAATTCATACCAGCCTAAGTTGTGTTCCAGTAATATCATCTTTAAGGATGATCTTCATCTACAGTCAAGCTTAATATGGCTCAATCTTTAGCTTGATATATAAAATCAATAGAAAAGCCCGGTGATGGAATTATATTCAGCTGCTTTACAATTATAGAAATGAATCTATTTCTTGTTGTAGGAATAAGTACATCATTCGGCGGTTCCGGTTCCAGTTTTGGAATGCCTTTCGATGCCGGGCATCCTCTTAGTACTACACACCAATGTAAGTATAATTGAGAAATCCATACAAAAAGTCAGTGAAGAATAAAGTTGTTTGCGCGACGTTCTAATAGCTATGAAAACTTTCCTTTGGTAGTCAAAAACACTCCCCTAAAGTGTCATAAAAGTAGATATAGCTAGTAATCACAAACAATTAAGCACTTCTTCAAATTTGAACAGCAAAAAAACTTTGGTTGAGATTAAAATTATCAATAAAAATAGTTCAAAGCAATTCGATTTATACCTGTATAACGATAATTCCATTAAAATATTTTTTACCCTCCCTAATTGACTTTGAAGTTTCAAAAAATCGAAAAAAGTCGACTTTTCCGATATTTTCTTAGATTCATGGTAAATTTCTCGACTATTTTACCATATAATGTGTGATATAAGTTAATCAGAATGTATTCTCAATATGTTGCAACAATAATATGTAAGGAATGTTGACATTGAAATAATTTTCATTGACTTTGAATTAAAAAAAATATTTAAAAGTGATATATTGCTCTTTATTTGACAATAAAATTAATTCTCGGTATATAAATTATCAGAAAAAATAGTTCCAAGCAAGTGGACTTGTTGTTACATAGCAAAAAATTATTCAAATATTTTTTACTCTACTTAAGTGACCTTGAAATTTCAAAATATCGAGAAAAAATCGACTTTTTCGCCATTTTCTTACATTTGCGGCATTTTTTTTACTATTTGACCATGACATGTCTGATATACGTGAAGAATGATGCATTTTCAATATGTTACACCAATAAAATATGCAGAATGTCGATATTAAAATCATTTTTATTGATTTTGGATTACAAGAAAATATCTCCAAGTGATATATTGCTACTTACTTCACAACAAAATTAATTGTCTGTATCTAAATAAAGTAAAAATGTTTTGAAGTGTACCTAGATTTACACTCGTACAGTGAGGATGTAACTTGAATACACTGTTAGAAAAATCTCTACTAGATTTAGTATATATTTAATGGAAGCGAGAATGCACAACATGAAATTAAATTTAGTATACTCATATGCTAAGTTCAGTATACGCGTTCCGTCTTCATCATCTATAAACATGTTCAGATGAAAAATGAAATTGACGAACAAAGTTTTGATTTTCAAACAATCATATCTTTAAGCTACATTTACGTTAATGAAATGAACATACCTTTTAAAGAGAATGCTTTGCAGATACTCGCAAAAAGAAGCCGAACCTTTCAGCATTACGAAGAATTCAAACAAATGCAGTGGCACACGAGCCTGCCACCGGCCATGTTGCTCGACTCGCATAAATCCAAACGCGCTTGCGCAGCTGAATATAGTAAACACGTATATGAATTTTAGTATACAGAAACTATTAAATTCATATACGTGAAAGAAACTTACTGCACACTTTATAAATTTAGTACACATATAACTTCATAAAAGAAATTTAGTATATGTACGCATACTAAAATTGAAAAGTGTAATGAATTTAGTAAACATATAGGAAATTTAATATGCCCGTGTATACTAAAATTGCAAACATTTCTAACAGTGTAATTCTTATCCGGCCAGAATAACATAGAGGATTTAAAAAACCCAGAATTCCATTTTTTCGCTATTTTCTTGAAGTTATATAACCTCTCATATACAAGTGTAAGTCCAGGTACACTTGAAAACGTTTTTACCTTATTTAGATACCAAAAATTAATTTTGTTCTGAAATAAAGAGCAATATATCACTTTTAGATATTTTCTTGAAATTCAAAATCAATAAAAATGATTTTAGTATCGACATTATGCATATATTATTGGTGCAGCATATTGAAAATACATTATTCTTAACGCATATCAGACATTTCATGGTCCCATGGTTGAAAAAATAGCCGTAACTCTAAGAAAATAGCGAAAAAGTTGATTTTTTTCTCGATATTTTGAAATTTTAAGGTCTTTTAGACAGAGTAAAGAATATTTGCATCATTATTTGCTATGTAAGTATAAACCCAATTGCTTCGAACTATTTCTTCTGATGATTTATACATCTACGATGCAGAGACAGAGGGAATTTTTTTTATGAAACTTTAGGGAAGTGTTTTTGACTCCCAAAAGAAATTTTTTTATTGCTATTAGAACTTCGCACAAACAACTTTATTTTTTTCGATACGCCCAAGGGACATATTGCTACAACAAGCCGTACAAGTATTTTGCAAAACAAAAATAAGACCAGGCTGCAGAACTTTCTTGGAGACTACAAAGTCTCATTTCAATTAATTACAGAAATTTATCCCATATACAAAGTATATATGACTATAATAATATAATTTGGAAAGCGGGACCCGCTCGCAGCGAAATCGCGGTAAAATTTCAGCCATAACCACGCTTCACGACCGTGAGATAGGTGATCACAGTCTGCGACAAATTCAATACGATGATCCAGCAAAAGTCTCGTGCACCCTGAGGACACCGAGCGACCCAAGGTACTGAAACCCCCCTTTTCCCACTTCTTCGTGTTTCCTGACCATTTTAGAAACAAGGTCTTTTCCATTTGCGACTATATGTGGTGTACCGAGAATAGTCCTATTGTGAAGACATTCAAGATACAGCTTTCCGCGACGACCTTGACGGCGTGACATGTAAAGTCGCGGAACAAAAGACTTGAGGTACATGCTTTTCTTCATGTGCATAACCTTTCGGGACCCGATATTGAGGGATCTAAGCTCATATTTCGTCCATGGAGCCACACCAAATGAATAGAGTACTACTGGGACGTACTGAGATGAGAGGAATATATATACATATATATATATATATATATATATATATATATATATATATATATATAAATATATACCCTTGCACGCGGGGCTCTACAAGGATGGACGAACCTTTCCCTAGCTGCTCTTGGGAACAACAAGGAAACCAACAAACCACCAAAAGGTTGTAGATGCGGTTCAAAATGATCGAACGCGCAGAGCACCCGACAATGGATCGGCAAACAATGCCGATCATCCTAGAGTTCGTGGTGCTGAAAATAATTTAGATAGAAACACGACGGCGAACCGGCGAAACGCCCACATTGAGTGGACGGATCAACTCAAGAATTACGTACTAGACTGCTACGATGCCAGTATTATTCCCGTTCGCGGAGGCTTTATGGCGCGTATGCATACTCTGTGGTGCCAGAAACACCCAGAGCTTCAACAACGCAAGAGTCCGACCTCTGGACCATCAATTGCTCAGTTTATGGTGCTGCGAGAGCTTTGGCTGATTCAAATCGGGGGCTGAAAGCGACGATGGATCAAAAGACAAGAAGACGCTTGCACCAACTGAACAAGAAAATTGGATGGGCAAAACAGAATGTGTCAAAGCTGCTGACAATCGTGCAGCACATTGTTGACAAAATAAGGCCGTTATCTGACGCAAGGAGGGGGATACAGAAGAGGGAGAGATGGATCAGGGTGAATCAACAGTTTCTTGTTGACCCATCACGCCTCTTCAGTGATCCCTCTGTTTTTGTAAAAAGTTCAACCAAGCCCAAGGAGGTAGAGATTTTCTGGAGAGAGGTGCACAAGATCCCGAAAACACTAGAGTTGAAAGAAGATACTGACAATATTATCCGCTTCAAGGAGTTTTGCGACAGCCTCATAAAATCTGACAAGGAGTGCCCATCAGTCACTGCCGAAGAGGTGAAAAAAGCACTTAGGTGCACGAAGAACTTTTCCGGTGCTGAACCAGATTGTATCAAGAACATTTGGTGGAAGAAGCTTACTTCTATACACCAACATTTGGCCCGCATATTCACCTTATATTTGAAATCGGAGACGCCCATTCCGCAGTGGCTGGTGTTAGGACGTACTATACTCCTACCGAAAAAAGGCAACTTGTCCAGACCAGAGAATTACAGGCCAATAACTTGTTTATACACACTGTATAAGATCTTTACAGCTGTCCTAAACAACAGGATCGTTCGAAGAATTGAGCCTGTATAGCGAGAGATGTACGAACAACGAGGCTCGAAAAAAGGTGTAGCAGGCTGTCGAGATAGCCTGCTAATTGACAGGTGTGTCTGTAAAGACGCTGCCGCCCATCAGCACGTCCTGTCAATGGCCTGGATTGACTACCGGAAAGCTTTCGATTCAACCTCCCATAGGCTTATCATCCGTCTGTTGGAAAGCTTGAACGTACATCCACACACAGATGCATACTGCATAGAGAGATTGATGCCTCTTTGGAAAACTAGATTTACCATCTCATCTAGGAAACATCGTCTGACGACGAACAAGGTCACCCTCCAGAGGGGCGTCTTTCAAGGAGATAGTATGAGCCCTTTGCTTTTTTGCATCACACTTCTGCCTCTATCTCTCGCACTACGAAATTCTCCAGGATACCTCTGTGGCGACACTCATCAGCGTGAGCATAAGGTCACTCATGTTTTTTACATGGATGACCTAAAGATCTATGCCGCTGGTAAAAGCAAACTTCAAACTGCTATAAATATCGTCAAGAACTATACAGGAGATATTGGGATGGACTTTGGTTTGGACAAGTGTGCCAAAATTCACTTCAAGAAAGGAAAGATTACTGGCGTTCCCAAGGACCCTGAGCTTGTGGATATAAGTGTTATTAGACATCTTAATACTGGAGAGACCTATAGATACCTGGGCCTGCCTCAAAACCGCATTCAGGATGTAACATCAGTGAAGGAGTCTCTCCGAAGCAGATACAAGCATCTTCTTCGACAGATTTCGTCTTCCAATCTGTCGGCGTTGAACAAGGTATCTGCGACTAACATGCTTGCCATCCCGGTTCTACTCTACTCATTTGGGGTGGTTCAATAAACGAAGAACGAGCTTAAGGCCCTTGATGTCACCACGCGTAAGATTATGCATATGCATAAAAGCTTGCATATCAATTCGTCAGTTCCACGATTTACATTTCACGCCGTCAAGGCGGACGCGGACTTCTGAATCTCCAAAGTCTTCATAACCGAATTGTTTTAAGTACAGCTTACATCGTTGCGAATGGCAGAGATCCTCTCCTAAAGATGGTCAGACTCCACGAGATGATTGGCGAAGGAGCGTTCCTTTACAAAGCCGCGCAGCAAGCTGTGAGACCCTTGCCCTGAATTTTGACATCAGAAGTGAGGAAAGTGCATTACTCCATCTAGATGCTTCACGTCTAAAAGCCGAAGTAAAGAAAGCAGAGGTTAGAAAATTTCACCAAGAGCTACCCGACAAGCATATGCACGGAAACTTTCACAGAAATGTAGAAAAACAGTCCTTGTCAAAGGAGCAAACTTTTGCTTTCCTCAAATCATCAGGGCTTAATTCAGGTACAGAGGGCTTTATTTTCGCATGCCAGGACGGTGTTTTCTCCGCCTTAGCATACCGCGCCCGCATTTTATGTCGAGAAGTTCCCAGTGATAGGTGCAGAGCGTGTCATTCACACGCTGAGTACCTAGAACACATACTATCGGGGTGTCCGACCCACGCAGGAACAACGTTTATCTATGGACATAATGCGGCCCTAAGACTACTTTATTACCACCTTTGTCGCTCTTACGGCGTTTGTCGCGATCCTGCCCTGCCGAACGCTCCGCGGATATAGAGTCAATTGTCCGAAACGAGAAGTGCCAGATTTTCTGGAACTACGATTTTCGGGCTGCAGTTTCCGTTGCGCACTCGAGGCCTGCCATTGTTCTCCAAGACTCTACATGGAGTACACACGTGGCATTTATTTTCTCGAGGTATTTTTATTTTTCGTTGAAGGTGGAAGAGCTCGCAGGCACGCTCACAGAAAAAACAAAAAGTTAAGAAGTGTTGCAGGTGAAAATTCTGGGGGTAGTCTCGGCATGCCAAAAAAATGAAGATCGGTTAGGGCGAAACGAAAATTTAGTCATCTTTTATTTTACCCTTGCCAATCTTCAGTTTTTTGCTTGCCGAGATTACCACCAGCACTTTTACATGCAACGCTTTGTACCTTCCGTTTTTTTCTGTTTACTATGTTCAACGGAAACACATATATATATATATATATATATATATATATATATATATATATATATAATTTAAAAAAAGAGTTAAACAACCACCGCGGGGTCCCACTGAGAGCAACTGCCATCTAAAAAATGTCAATAGCCCCCAGTAAAACCGCGGTAAAACACACTTATGGCCACGTCTCACAACCGTGATATATATATATATATATATACCCGCACTTTTCCGGCTACAGATATATTCCTACCCGCACTTTTTCTGATAATAAAATAGAAAACTTTTCACATCCAATCACTTTCAATAAAATTTTCTCCAACCATTTTCAATATTTAAAAATCTTCTATCACCACAATTTTCAATAGAAATTTCTCCTCTCTAATGGCACGCATGCATCCAATTTTTTATTTCCATCATTATGACTTCGTTCTCGGCTTGGAGGAGATTTTGGGGAAACCTTAAAATGGGAAACCCCATGTATATATTTAAAAGTTTGTCATAATGACAACCGCGGGATTTCATTGGAATCGGGTGCCATTCTACACCCGCTCCCAGCCAAATCACAGTAACGTTTCCGCAAATGTCTTAGCATTTCGTTGACAAGCAGGTAAGCTTTTCAGGCTATTAAACAGTGAAAGCTTGGCTCCATCAAGTTTCCTTCCACTCTCCTTAGCTGTACTGTTCTCGTCGCATGATGCCGAAAATTTCATAACGAACATGGTCAAGAAGCGTTTAGACGAGAAGTATCATAGCTAATGTTGCAAGAGTGACCAAGGTAGCAATAAATACCCTGATAACGTAAATAGAGTCAATTGGTGAAAACAAGAAGTTCCGCATATACTGAAACTTCATATTCCTGACAAACTTTTCTGTGGCGCACTCGAGGCCTGACATAGTTCTCCTTGACTTCGAGAAACGAACTATGTTTGTCATCGAATTCTCGACACTAGCCGACAAGAATATTACACCCAAGGAGAAAGAAAAGAAATAAAGTTATAAAGACCTCAGACGGCAGTTGCGATGGTTATATCCGGCATACTATGTTAAGCTATTCGCCTTAATCATTGGTGCTCTTGTGGGTGCCTAGCTTTCACTGATTAATATCCTGAAAAGCATCCTTGCGTATCAAAGGAATGCTAAGATGCATGCGGAAGAAATGCTGAAGGTGGTCATCCCTGGGTCGCTCCATGTCTTCAGGGTGCATGAGATTTTTTCTGGATCATCATATTGAGTCCATTGCAGACTGTCATCACCAATCTCCCCTTCCTGAGTACTAATTTTTTTAAGAAACTCAATTACAACTTGATTTACTCCATCGGTTCATGGAATTGTTTGACAATATCAGTAGAACAGAAAGTGTTTCATTAGAATTATTTTCATTTTCATAATGATATCTTCAATTGTTAAATATTTGTTGACAATTCTATGAGATATACTGTATACGAATACGGTCAGCTTCTCTGTCGAAAATTAAATTTTCTAAATTTTTTTTTTCTAAATTCTTCCTTTTGAATTAAAAATAATATTTGTTGGTAAAGAACAAGAATACTATTTAAACGTTTAACTACTTCGTTGTTAATAATACAGATTGGCTTAAAGAAATTTTTTTTGTTTGAAAATTCAACTATTTGTTTGAAAATTCCTTTTTAGGGGTTGAAAATTTGAAAGTTTTTCTGAAAATGAAAGATATTTTGACATGAAATCCTGAGAATTTGAAACTTTTTATATCAAATTGACAATGCTGTCAACAAGAATTTAATTAAAAATAATCCATTCCCTTTTCATTCCCCTACGTTTTTCCAACAATCACCTATTTTCCCTTTTTTGAGAGAATTTTGGAATATGAAATCTTACATTTCGATATTCTTAATTATTCTTCATTCACTACCACAGCTTATTCACCCGAGAAAAAACTAAAAATGAACGAGAAATCTCTTTTTTAGCCAACGGCAGCTCTAATAGGGCGTGAAAAGGTTAAGAGAAGTCTCTGAAAAAGAAACAGAAGAACAAAATCTATAAATTTAAATACATTGGAGCTGCCGCTTTATTATTATTTTTTCCTAATTTGGATTTCTGATTTGATAACAGCTGCTTGAAGATACACTGGACAGTACATTTCTTAGGATGTGTGTTTAGTTTTGTAGCTGGATTTCACAATAAAATTTGAGAGCGAATAAAAAAGACGTGCGTAGTTGACAAGATATATTTTAAGAGAGAGAGTTACACAAAATGCGCATACGGTGGCGCTGAGAGTAAACGAAATTAAGAGCTTCTACTTTTTACATATAGGTGTCGCAGGCGGGAAAATTCAAATCAAACATACCCCCCGACATTGAAAGATGCTACTTTCAATACGTGATATAATTGGCAAACAGATTGAAATTAAACTGTTGAAAAAATGCTGTTCAGAATTGATAAGATTATCTTTCATTAAATAGTTAGTGATGAAACTGACATGACAAATTTTGACATATAGAACTAACAAACAACCTTTATCAATTAAGTTGAGAACATGTTATTCAATGGGCAACGGACAAACGGTTGCGAGAGCACGTCGACAGGTACCCGTGAGAGTTCGAATGGTGGCAGCGCGAGCAGTGCCATCAGTGCCGCGATGAAGTTCTACAATTCTGCCCAGTTTCCACCTTAATGGAGGAAGGTCCTTGTCCTTGAGTAAAACGAGCACGTTTTTCTTTGCTTCGGGATATGGTTTCTTCCATTTAACTCGCTGTTGTAGCTCGGACACGTACTCTTGACTCCATCTCTTCCAAAAGTGCTGCTGAAGGATTTGAACCAGTTGCCATCTAGAGAGTCGATTTTCAGGTAGATGAATCAAGTCCGGATCAGCAACAGAGATTAGAGGCCGTCCTATCAAAAAGTGAGCAGAAGTGAGAGGCGAAAGGTCACTAGGATCGGAAGATAGAGGAGTGAGGGGACGGGAATTTAGCAATCCCTCTATTTGACACAAAAGAGTGTACAATTCCTCAAAAGTTAAGACATTGTTACCAGCAACACGTTTGAGATGATGCTTGGTGGACTTCACTCCAGCCTCCCAGAGTCCACCGAAATGAGGAGAGTAGGCTGGAATGAAGTGCCAAGCAACTCCTATATTTTCGATTGTTTCAGATAGTTTCTCAGATTTGTTGATGAGAAACTTACCCAATTGATCGAGCTCGTTGTTTGCGCCGACGAAACAAGTACCGTTATCGGAATATACGTGGGCGGGCTTGCCACGTCGCGAGATGAAACGTCCAAGAGTCGCGATAAAGGCTTCTGCCGTAAGATCAGAAACGAGATCGAGGTGCACTGCTTTGGTGGCAAAACACACGAAAACGGCCACATACGACTTGCTGGTTTTCGAGCCACGTCCCTTTCGGTCTTTCACGATGAAAGGACCAGCATAGTCTACTCCTGTGGTGTAGAAAGGTGGTGAAGGAGAAACTCTAGACTTTGGCAAATCACCCATTATTGGTGTTGCCCCTCTTGGATTTGTCTTAAAACATTTAATGCAAGATCTAACCACCTTTCTAGCCAAGGCTCGCCCCCCTAAAGGCCAAAAAATTTCGCGAATTGAAGCCAGAAGCAATTGAGGACCAGCATGGAGAAGGCGCTGATGCTCATTTTCAAACAAAATTCGAGTAAAATGATCTTGAGCGGACAAAATCATAGGATGCTTCTTGTTTTCATTGAAATTAGAGTTATTTATTCGGCCACCAACTCTCAGAATTCCGTCAGCATCTAAAAACGGATTTAAAGAGGTTAGTTTACCTTTCATTATTGGCAAACTGTTTGTCAACGTCTTGATTTCATCTGAAAAGGAATTTCGTTGAGAGATTTTAGCCAGTGCCATTTTTGTCTGAGCGAGCTCAGAAGAGCGCAGATGCCCTAAGAGTTTGTCATGTTTGTTTTTGCAGTTGTGTGCGAATCTTTTACAATAAGTTATGACTCTAACAAGCCGAGTTAAATCATTATAGCGTTTGAAATCAAAAGAATCAGAATTTAAATTGCGAGTTGCCAAATTGCAGTGTTTTTTAAGCTCTGGTACGCAGTGAATCATGGACGGTGGTGAAGGCCAACTCGATTCACTCAAAAGCAAAAATTTGGGCCCTTTCCACCACAACTCACAGTGCGAAAGAAGATTTGGAGCTATTCCGCGAGAAACACAATCAGCTGGATTGTCCTCGCTACGAACATGCTGCCAACACTCGATTCTTGTTAATTCTTGGATACGACTAACTCTGTTTGATACGAAGGTTTCGAGAGTATTAGGCTGCGAGCGGAGCCAAGCCAACACAATAGTGGAGTCACACCAAAAAAAAGTGCGCTTAATGGACAAATCGAAAGCAGATTCGACCTTGGAGACTAATTTAGACAATTCAAGAGCCCCACAGAGTTCCAGCCTGGGTATTGTCTGAGTTTTTAATAGAGAGACTCTGGTTTTCGAACAAACTAGTCTAACGCAAACATTGCCAGCCTCGTCTTCTGACCTCAAATAAATGCAAGCTCCATATGCGCTTTTGGAAGCGTCTGAGAAACCATGAAGTTGCAAGTCTACTGCTTGCTTACAAATCACATGCCTAGGTACCTTGATCAAATTCAGGGAAGGGAGCTGCCCTCTAAAATTGAGCCATTGCGAGTGAACATCACATGGCAAGCTCTCGTCCCACGAAAGTTTCTCCAACCAGAGCCTTTGTAGGATGATTTTTGCTATGACAATACAAGGACCTAAAAGACCTAGAGGATCAAAGATGGATGAAATTTCAGACAAAATTTGTCTCTTTGTTACCTTTGTGTAATTTGGAACGTTCACCGAGTAACTCAAATAATCGGAATTGGCCTGCCACCGCAACCCAAGAGTCTTGACTTTGTCGTCTTCACTGGCAAAGTTGATTGAGATGGGGGATTGATTCACATCCCTCACCTCTTCAATTATGCGAGGCTCATTTGAAACCCATTTTTAACGCGATTTCTTCATTGGGATTCGTTTCCGCGACTTTATTTACAAAATTTTTAAAAAATTTTAGTTTGGCTGTTATTGACTCGCGCTGCGTAATTAGCCTTTCCTTTTTAGTTTTTGGAGGCATTCCTATCAATTTGAATCAACTATCAGAGGTAATATTATGTGTAAATAGAAAGAGGAATGGATAAACAAGGAATGCTCACGTGACCTTTTGATGCGAGACGCCTTCCTCCAAGATTCGAAGATGGCTGCGATGACTGGACTCTGCGTTGAAAGTGATGCGATGGGCGAGGTGAAGTTCTCTTTGACCCAATCCTTGCAGAAGATGACGAAGAGCGAGCCGCTGATTTCCTGCTGCTTCCTCTAGGGCTCAATTGTGACTTTGGTGGCTGCCCCTTGGGTTGATATTCTTTCAGCACTTCAAGCGAATCTGAGAGAAAAGTCCGCCGAACTATTTTCACCACACGAAATTGCAAAGATTGTAGCTTCCATCTTTTACAAGTACTTGATGCACTACGACTGGTCAAAAGAGGAATTTGTGAATTTGTTCTAGTTGCAACAAATGTACAATACGTAGCCTTGATGGCATTTGTGATTTGCAGCAAATTGAAAACGAAGTTTCGAAACCACGCACTTGTTGTAGCCAAAGGAACGCGTCGTTTTCTCAAAGTTCACAAACGCGATTGGCGTTCACATTGGCACGGAATCGTTCACACATTGTACCAAACTTGAATTCACTTGCTTCACGAGATTAATAGCCTTGGTGGCACTTTGATTTGAAGCGAATTGAAACAATGTTTCGAAACCACGCACTTGTAGCGGAGGGACGCGTCGCTCCCTCAAAGTTCACGAACGCGATTTTTGTTCACATTTGCACTGAATTGTTTACAAATTGCACCAATCTTGAATTCACTTGACTTCACGAGATTAATAGCCTTGGTGGCCCTTTGATTTGAAGCGAATTGAAACAATGTTTCGAAACCACGCACTTGTAGCGAAAGGACGCGTCGCTCCCTCAAAGTTCACGAATGCGATTTTTTATTCACATTTGCGCTAAATTGCTAACAAATTGCACCAAACTTGAATTCACTTGACTTCACAAACCACTATCCGGCTCGAAGGACCATGCGTTTAGTTTTGTAGCTGGATTTCACAATAAAATTTGAGAGCGAATAAAAAAGACGTGCGTAGTTGACAAGATATATTTTAAGAGAGAGAGTTACACAAAATGCACCTACGGTGGCGCTGAGAGTAAACGAAATTAAGAGCTTCTACTTTTTACATATAGGTGTCGCAGGCGGGAAAATTCAAATCAAACAATGTGATTGGGACGTTAGAAGTTTGATTTAAGATTTCAACTTAAAATTCAATTGGCTCATATACCTCAATAATTACTAGCACCAAATATGTTTAAAATTCGAAGCAGTATTTCATATTCAAATAGAAGTGCGTAAAAGGTCAGGTTTTTCTCTAATATTTTTATGAGCTAACTGTGTGCTTTAGTACTAAATTTTTATATCTATTAACCATTTGAACATGATAAACTAGTTACTTGAGAATTGTTCATTATTTAGAATGCGTTACGTAATAAACAAAAATGTCTCAAATATCGACGGCTCCACTGCAGAGTCCTCCAGTCCTAGTTCCGTCTTCATTTATATTCTAGCAGATTTTTGTGAATTTTAATTCACGGGTGACTAAGATATCAAATTTTATATTTCATGATATTGATTATTTGAAAGAATAATGAAAACGTTCCGCCATTGGGAAAAGTCATTGCTTAATTATAATATTAGAACATACGAACACAAGAAGATGGCCTATCTACAAATGCCTTTTTCATTATTCTTGAAAGTATTTCTGGATTTAAAAAACATTTTAAGCAATAATCAGCTTTCCTGAAAAATTTTCGAAAAGTTACCTAAATCTGTGCACGTAAATAAAACACCAGGACTTATACATCGACTGAACCAGAACTGTAGGACTGTGCAGTGGAGCCGTCGATATGTAATTCTCTCAATAGAAATAAGTGTCAGAAACATTTGTTAATATTAAAGCATAGTGCAAAGAAAGAAGCGCACACCATCGCGCGCGCGTGGCTTCTGATTAAGATCGTCAACCATACTTTTTGCAATTACCTAGTTTTCTTTGTTTCATGAATCAGTTTGGACAAACAAATTTTTAATAATTACAACCCCATACCAGGCTAAATTTTTTCAATAATTATCATCCTCAAGGATGTTGAAGGTCTACAGTCAGGCTCTATATTACTCAATCTTTAACTTGATTTATAGAATCAACAGAAAAGCCTGTTGTTGGTATTATATTCGACGGCTTTATAATCATGGAAATAAATTTGTTTCTTGTTGCAGTTTTCCCTCCACAGACCGACGCTTCTAGCTCTAGTTTCGAGATGCCTCCTACTGCCTGGCCTTTTCTTCATACACAACAACAAGGTAAGCTTCATTCAGAAACCCACACAAAAAATAAGTGAAAAAAATCAGACAATGTACATATTGCTACAGTGAGCCATACAAAGTTTCATTTTAATTAATCAAAGAAATATATCCTTCGCAGAACTCTCTGCAACTGAACCAGTGAAATGTTCACTGTCTGAATCAGTATTCTGAATTATCACTGGCGATCCAGTGATTTTCTCACTTTTGTTTGGTGAATCAGGAAGTGACTCAACGAAAATAGCGTTGCTGAATGTACCAGTGATTCCAAATAATAGATCGAACCTGGTTGCAATAAGCAGGGGATATGTCTTTTGCTTGAAGGTCGTTGACATAACGACGGGCTCTCCTACAATGATGCGTAACATATTATATCACATTATATTGCAGCTTGGCATTCATTTATTGTTGTGACAGTAGAGTGCGGTTTTTAAAAGATAGTTTTGTGATTGTTACCACAATAGTGATAAGCGTCATAGCTTGCCAGCGGGCAAATGATCACTGATTGCCAGTGACCAGGCCTCACGACCGTGAACTGTGTGCCCGTATTTTGTCAATAATGTGCTGCTGTATTGTCAGCAGCTTTAAATTGTTTAGTGTGTGATCGTAGATCCTCAGTTCGCAGGCAAACATTTGGTCTCTTTCCGCAAATGGATCAGTAGATGTTATGAAGCCAATCGCACACTGCCCACGGTAAGCATTCTGTGTCCTCCATGCGATATTGTTGTTTTGTAGATGCACGCGCCTTTCGGTTCTTTGATCCATCGTTTGTTTAGGTTTTGGATTTGAATCAGCGAGATATCCTTACGGAGGGATATATCCATTTCAGCCAGGTTTTGCAGCGTAGAAAGAACCTAGAAACGTGCGAAACGTGCTGAAGGTTTCTGGCACCACATAACTATAGGGCAATCGGCGGACGTGAAGAAAAAACCAGGAGTGGTATACGAACTGTAGCAGAACTATAGCACTCTGCAGTAGAGCCGTCGATACATAATTCTCTCAATAGAAATAAGTTTTATGTACACTTGTCAATATTTAAGCATCGTGCGAAGGAAAACAGCGCACACCCTCGCGCGCACGAGATTCCTAATGTAGATAAAAAACCATATTTTTTCTTTCAACTAGTTTCCTTTATTTCATGAATCATTTTGGAAAACGATGTAGAGTAATTTTTGAATTCGTACCAGGCTAGGTTGTGTTTCAGTAATATCATCTTTTAGGATGATCTTGATTTACAGTCAAGCTCAATGTGACTTAATCTTTAACTTGATTCATGAAATCAACTGAAAAGCCCGTTGATTTGATTATATTCAGCTGCTTTATAATCATACAAATGAATCTATTTCTTGTTGCAGGAATAAGTGCACCATTCGGCGGTTCCGGTTCCAGTTCAGGAATGTCTTTTGATGCCGGGCAACCTGTTGGTACAACACACCATGGTAAGGTTAATTGAGAAATCCATACAAAAAGTCACGAAAGCGAATCAGATAACGTGCATATTGCTAAAACAAGCCGTACAAGTATTTTGCAAAACAAAAATAAAACCAGGTTGCAGAACTTTCTTGGAGACTACAAATTTTCATTTCAACTAATTACAGAAATATATCCTATACACAAAGTATATATGAGTATAATAATATAATCTGGAAAACTGCACCCGCTCGCAGCGAAATCGCGGTTAAATTTCAGCCATAACCACGCTTCACGACCGTGAGATAGGTGCTCACAGTCTGCGACAAATTCAATACGATGATCCAGCAAAAGTCTCGTGCACCCTGAGGACACGGAGCGACCGGAGGTATAGAAACGCCTCTTGGCTCACTTCTTCGTGTTTCCTGACCATTTTAGAAACAGGGTCTTGTCCATTTGCGACTATATGTGGTGTACCGAGAATAGTTCCATTGTTAAGACATTGAAAATTCAGTATTACGTGACCACCTTGACGGCGCGAGCGGTGAAGTCGCGGAACAAGAACTTAAGGTGCATGCTTTTATTCATGTGCATAATCTTTCGCGACCCGATATCGCGAGATCT
Source organism: Andricus quercusramuli (assembly GCA_932178445.1). Lineage (NCBI taxonomy): Eukaryota > Metazoa > Arthropoda > Insecta > Hymenoptera > Cynipidae > Andricus > Andricus quercusramuli. The sequence continues at coordinate 84,438 of CAKNXH010000538.1, read as the reverse complement.
GAGCTCATGTTTCGTCCATGGGACCACTCCAAATGAATAGAGTACTACTGGGACGTACTGTGACAAGACCCATCTCACGGATGTGAGACGTGGCCATAGGTGTATTTTACCGCGGTTCTACTGGGGTCTATTGACATTTTTTTTTAGGTGGCAGTTGCTCTTAGTTGTACCCTGCGGTGGTTGTTTAACTTTTTTTAAAATTATATATATATATATATATATATATATATATATTAGAGTGGTCCAAAAAAGCGACTGTTTAAATGTTCATGGGCGCGTGGAAATTCGTATAGCCTAAGAAAAATCAGAATATGCCTATTTTTTTGTTTCTTTGTAAAGTCATTTTTCAGCCTGCTAAAAGCAATTGTTCCTCTTATGGAGTTTAACATGTAAAAATACAACTTTTTTCTCAAGTTCAATTTTTCATAAGAAGTTATGAACCAATTTATTCAATGTTGGAGTTATTTGTTCTCCGAGATTTCAAGATGCATTTTGTCGAGTTTTCATATTTCAGAAATATTATGTAACAATTCTACAACGAGGAGAAATCTACCAAAATTTCAATATTTGCAGAATTTGGTGAGCGCTTTGCACGCTTTGGTGAAGTTAGTCTGAAGTGAAATTTTTACAGAGTATACTTTAAACCCCTCAGAATAAATTTGGAAAAGAACAACTGAAATGGTCAAAGCTTTATATTAAACAAAGGGGTTTGAAAAATGGGTAAAAACTGATAATTTAACTATAGGTTCACCCGTAGGCTATACAGGTGAAGCGTTTATTGCGACTGTCATAAACGGCTAAGTCGAACCTATTCTATTGGAAATTCGAAATACAAATTGTCCCTAAACAGACTGGCAGAACTCGGCAAACCGGGTAAAGGCACGAACACGCCATAAAGTCATAAATAACTCATAACTTCTGAAATTAATCTAAAAATTGACACAGAGATGTCCAGTTTTTTCTCAAATTGGTATCCTATGCTACTTTTTGTTAAATAATTATATAATTTTGATACATTCCTTTCAATGTTCAATAAATTTCTATTTGTTTAAACAATTTTGATTTGCTTAAGCAGTTTTTTCCGATAACTTTGAAAACATTAAATTAAATAAAATACATATAATTATTTTTCGGACTGTATAGTGTATAGGAAGAATATATTAATCATTTTTCAATTGTTAAAACAAATACAATTTGTTTAAACAATTACTTTTCCAAAAATATTTTTTAAATCGTATTTTTTGAATTAAACATAATATTGAATGATTTCGAGAGTAATAAATTCTGCTAAAAACTTTATGTTATTGTTTTTACAATAAGTTATTGTTTTTTTTCAAGTTGAGTATGGATGGTTTACATCTTCATTGGCGCATTATCAAATAAATCGTCAAAGTCATAATAAAATTTGAATTATAAAAGTGTATTTATCATTGCTTTCTTCATATTTCTTTATAATTAGACTGCATTTGAAATGGAATTAGATTATGTTTTATTATAGTATTTTAAAGTCTTATGAATATCAATCTGACATACTACTCCTCGAAATATTTCAACATTATGTTTAATTCAGAAAATACGATTTAAAAAATATTGTTGGAAAAATAATTGTTTAAACAAAACATATTTGTTTAAACAATTAAAGAATGGATAATATATTCTTTCTACACACTATACAGTCAGAAAAATAATTATATATGTATTTTATTTTTTCAAAGTTCTCGAGAAAAAAACTGCTTAAGGAAATTAAAATTGTTTAAACAAATAGAAATTGATTAAACATTAAAAGTGATAAAATAAGTGCAGAATTTTTGATCATAACAATTATTATTCCAAATTAACTTTACAAAGCATTATATTTTCTACTTTTGTAATATCTTTTTCGACTATAAGTGCGAAGGAGACACACTTATACAAATTAATATTGCTGCTTCTCTTCGACCAACAGCAGTTTTTCAGAGTTAGGGTGTTCAGGGGTTGGGTCATGTAGTCGGACTAAGCTGCTGACAATGGCACTTGAAGTTTTCAGTAATAAAGTTTTAAGGCGTAGGCCTCTAGGTAGACAAACACATTAAGGACTCTTACCACACTGAAACGGAGTGAGAAGAAGCCTCCAGTTGCCAAGCAGGTGAATCCTTCGAGTGGACTCACAGTTTCATCACTTTTACATCAAATTAACAAAATTTTTTAAAACATTTTAGCAAGCCGAAAAATGACTCCACAACGAAATAAAAAAATAGGCATATTCTGATTTTTCCTGGGCAATACGAATTTCCACGCGCCCATGAACATTTAAACAGTCGCTTTTTTT
>CAKNXH010000538.1:35327-77130 GCA_932178445.1 Andricus quercusramuli | reverse complement strand
GCGGTGGTTGTTTAACTTTGTTTTTAATTATATATATATATATATATATGCTGAGACAAGTTTAACTTTTTTTAAATTATATATGTATATATATATATAAATTCGATTTCGGTTTTGGTTCCTTGGAAATCAAACCGAAGGGCCTATGACAAAGCTACTGAACGCGTCCTCGGGTAGCGGATAGAGGGTCCCTGTACCAAGGGTTTCTGCTCAATATGGTTACAATAATGAATAAGCAGTCGCGGACAATTGTCCAGGGATGGTCCCGAAGGAGTAACCGCTAAGCGAAGGCGTTACCACCGTGCCGAAAGCTGAATGACACCTGGGTGAGGTGTCTCAAACGGTGACCTGAGATACCGGGCGACCTCTCAGAGTATCAGCCTTATCCTTGCACGCAATGGGTCGGACAACAATGCCGACTACCCTAGAGTTGAGGGAGCCAATCAAGACGGAGTCAATGCGATTGGCCGGCGAGATATCAATACTTTTGGATGGATGAATCGAATAAATGACGACCTGCTAGAGTGCTACGATAGCATTATGACCCCCGAGCGAGAAGGTTAAATGGCACGACTGCAGGTTCTGTGGTTGCGAGAAACACCCAGAGCTCTGGCACTTTTCGCGGCAACGTCTGCGAAACCATGCCGAACAACTCTGAAAAAGGGGCCATGTAAGCGGAGCACCTACTCTACCGCAGCCAGAACAAGCCGGCAACAGAGAAAGAGTAGCGACACTGAGACCAACCGCGAACGGGCATCCAATGGACGAAAAACGATGCTTCAGAACTCGGGGAAACATCATCTTTAATGTTTCTCCCAAGCCCCAAGATCTGACTGAACTGGATGATGAGCTTCGTGGAGATTTTTGCTAAGAATCCGATCTCTGGACTATCAATTGTGGTGTGTACAATGCAGCGAGAACTATGGCCGATGCAAACCATAAAACAAAATCAACGGTTGATCATAGGACCAAAAGACCAATGCATCAACTCAGCACAAAGATAGGCTGGGCAAGACAGTATGCGTCCCGCATTCAGTGTGTGACTGACTACATAACATCCGTTAGTACTTTCTAACGCTAAGAGAATTCTAGAGCTCAGGGAGAGGTGGGTCAGAGAAAATCAACAGTTTTTGTTTGACCCATCTCGACTCTTCCAAGGCCCTCCAGTTACTGTCGACCATCCGCCCAAACCAGAGGAGGTCGAAGCATTTTGGAGCGTAGGAGGAACCTAGAAACGTGCGAAAGGTGCAGACGCCCTATGAGCTTCTGGCAACGCTGAAATCTAGGGAGATTGGCGCACGTGCAGCAAAACCCAAGAGTGGTATACGAACTGAAGCAGAACTATAGCACTGTGCAGTAGAGCCGTCGATATGTAATTCTCTCAATAGAAATAAGTTATATATGACCCAGTTTTCTTTGTTTCATCAATCATTTTGGAAAACGATGTAAAATAATTTAAAAATTGATACATAAAATCAACTGAAAAGCCCGTTGATGGTATTATATTCAGCTGCCTTATAATTATAAAACGAATCTATTTCTTGTTGCAGGAATAAGTACACCCTCCGGCGGTTCCGGTTTCAGGACACAGATGCCTTTAATTGCCGGGCAACCGCTGATTACAACACACCATGGTAAGGTTCATTCAGAAACCCATACGAAAACTCAGTGGAGCAAATCAAATAACGTGCATATTACTATGAAAAGCCGTACTAATATTTTGCAAAACAAAAATAAAACGAGGTTGCAAAACTTTCTTGTTGACCACAACATTTAAATTCAAATACTTACAGAAATATATCCTATATACAAAGCATATATGTGTAAAATAATATAATCTGGAAAATTGCACCCGCTCCCAGCGAAATCGCGGTAAAATTTCAGCCGTACCCACGCCTCACGACCGTCAAATAGGTGGTCGCAATCTGTGGGATGGGGTCAACTTTGCACGTAGCAACTTTTCACGTGCCCAACTGTGCACGTCGATGGCCAGACAGACAACTGTGCACATCGTTGGTCAGTGGGACAACTGTGCACGTGCCATCTGTGCATGTCTAAATTTCGACGTGCTCAGTTGTCCAAGTACCATCTGTGCACGTGCACAGTTGTCCAAATGACAACTGTGCACGTCAAAATTTAGACGTGCACAGATGGACTCCTGTGCACTTTAACGTGCACAGATGTCACTTTCCTAACTGTGCACGTGCACAGATGTCACTTGCCCAACTGTGCACGTGCACAGGGATCGTCCATAAATTACGTAAGACGTTTTTCTTTTGTTTGTATCGTTGTGTCCTTCTCAACTTCACAGCAATTTTATTTCCTTCTTTATTCAAACAAAAGAAAAACGTCTTACGTAATTTATGGACGATCCCACAGATGTCACTTGCCCAACTGTGCACGTGCACAGACGTCACTTGCTCAACTGTGCACGTGCACAGATGTCGCTTGCCCAACTGTGCACGTGCACAGATGTCACTTGCCCAACTGTGCACGTTTATGTCCTTATCTAAGGGTTTATACGAGGTTGATCCTTTGTATCTACGTATAATAAATTTTAAACAGTTAAAATTATTCAATCCTGGTGGAATGGAGCGTATTAACTTTCTTAAAGTTAGTTTAAAAATATTTCAAATATTATTTTGATGAAATTATTCCTTTCAAATTATTGAAATTATACCACGCTGAAAACACCAGTTCCCGTAAGATCACTGAAGTTAAGCAGCGTTGGGCACGGTTTGTACTTAGATGGGTGATCGCTCGGGAATACTGCGTGGTGTTGCCCGTCGTGGGTGTGCTGGACCCACACTGGTAGTATTTATCCACCTAGAAACACTACCCGAATCGGGTAGTGAGGCAGTGAACTTTCGAGTTCGAACTGCTAATCAATTTTTTTTTTTATGTGAAAATCTCTTTTTGTTCGACCCTCTTAAAAACGCGCCATTGCATGCACGTGAAGCAGGCGTAATGTGGCCGCTTCCAGCCCAGTGATATTCGGACATGCGCTCTCCGCCGCCGGGCTGACATGAAACTTTACGCCCGCTACATGAAACTTTACGCCCGCGATATAAAATTTTAGGCCCGCTACACATACAAATACAGTACAGTGTGTGTCAAGGGTGTACGGCTATTTTGACTCGTCAAAATAGCCTTATTTATGCCCTCGATACACAATGTACTTTTTTGAATTTACTTTTCAATAGTTTCATCTTATTAAGATTCGTTGAGTCTTCCAGTGGGTAAAGAGACATCTGATGTCCTTTGAACATCCTAATTACCACTAACTACCGTGCCTACTTGGTAGGTATTTATTTTTTTCTAGTTACTTATCTGTCTTTGATTTGACCAAATCGTTTATTTCTTTTAGGTATTTTTTTATGATTTCACAAAAAATAAACTGGAAAAGAAATTCAAAAAAATATGTTTCATGAGTGTTTTACTGTTGTTTATGTGGCGATGTATAATGACGGGTTACACATTTGTCTTGGTCATTGGTTAGAGAAATCTCAAGGTTTATTTATTTGGGTGGTTCACATGTTTTTCTTAAAATTTTCTTGGTCTCGCCCGCCAGATTTATTCGAATACAAAAAAGTAAGCACGTATTTTTCTCATTTAAAAATCAATTGATTTCTAGAGGTTGTTCAAAGCTACGTGTATTCACGTGTGTTCACGTGTATTTCCTCTGGAAAAACGCCTTTTTGAAAATTTGCGATAGAATCGTTAATATTAAATTATCTTTCTACACCTGGCACGATTTTCTTGCAAATTTTCTGCTAAATACTTCATAAGTGGAAAAATGAAATATTATGTCCCGCAAGAAAAAAAGTTTCCTTGCTCAAGCATAGGTCAAAAACAGTTCAAAAATTTTTGAAGTTCGACGGATTCCAGAGTTCAACTTGCATAAAAACAACTATAAAACCTTACAAATTCTCATCGTTTATCGTATCTCATAAATTGGCCTAGTTTTAAGTGCTTTTTCGTACAAAAATTCACAATTGGTTCCGAATATCAAAACTGTACGTATCACTCCAAAGGTAACATTAATAAATCTATTAAAATTTGTTAAATTGATATTTCCTAGTTGAATAATAATATTTTGCAGCCCAAAATTCGATTGTTAAACGATAAACTTTCCAAGACTATAGCTAGAAAATTTTCAATTCTAAAGAACAAATGGAAGAAAGAATTCGGACATGCGCAAAAGTTTGAAAATCCCGCGAGCCTCACTTTCGACGAATTCATAGAATTCAAGGAATTCATAGATTTCCGTGAATTCGTAGTGAATTCGATGAATTCATTAAAATCGTTGAATTCTCTGAATTCCCTGAATGCCTTGCTTTCTCTAAATCCCTTGAATTCCTTGAATTCTTCAAATTCTAGAAATTCTATGAATTCCTTCAACTCTCTGAATTACTCTAATTCTCCGAATTCTTGGACTTTTTTGAATTCCTTGAATTCCTTGAATTCTTTGAATTCCTTGAATTCCTTGTATTTTCTGAATTCCTTGAATTCTTTGAATTCCGTGAATTCTCTGAATTCCTTGAATTCTCCGAATCCCTTGAATTCTCTGAATTCAAGAAATTCTCTGAATTCCTTGAACTCTCTGAATTGCTCAAGTACAATCCTTACGTAAGGACATGAACGTGCACAGTTGGGCAATTGACATCTGTGCACGTGCACAGTTGGGCAAGGGACATCTGTGCACGGTAAAGTGCACATGAGTCCATCTTTGCACGTCTAAATTTCGACGTGCACAGTTGCCCAAGTACCATCTGTGCACGTGCACAGTTGTCCAAATGACAACTGTGCACGTCGAATTTCGACGTGCACAGATGGGCTCCTGTGGTCTTGGACGTGCAAAGATGGACGTGCACAGTTGTCCGTCCGGCCATCGACGTGCACAGTTGGGCACGTGCAAAGTTGCTACGTGCAAAGTTGTCCGTCACCCGCAATCTGCCACGAATTCAATACGATGATCCAGCAAAAGTCTCGTGCAACCTGAGGACACGAAGCGACCCAAGGTGCAGAAACGCCCCTTTGCCCACGTCTCCGTGTTTCCTGACCGTTCTAAGAAGGGATCTGAGCTCATCTTTCATACATGGTGGAGGGGGAGGGGCAAATATCGTAAAAAAGCCAGTTTACGGTCGTTATTTTCCTTGTGTGAAGTGTGCTGGTGCGATCGGCTAAGGCTTTAAAGGCGTTAAAATATATCATATTCAGAACAGGCTTACACGAATGTACGTCAGTCGCAACATGAAGGGAGGGGAGGGGGGAAGTGGGCCTCAGCGAGGGTTGGCCAATGGCCAAGCTGAGTGGGCGGCAGCCAGTTCTAGGAATTCGCCTCACCGCTACGAGCAACGTGCCAGCCAGACAAGTCGAGACTTTTGATTAGAGATGGAGTTTGATTGACAACGACGTCGAGGACGCTCGGTCTAGAATTTCATTGTCCTTTATTTGGACTGCTTAAAAGTGTGAACAACCAGATTCTTCCTTCACATGCTGATGTTTTGCTACACAGCCAGCATGTTAGATATTCTTCAGCCCTGGCTTCGACCAGACCAAAAGAGGGAGTCAGCTTCTCTGCAGTAGCTAATGTTGTTGCTGACGATAAAGAGACCATTTACACTTAGGCATCTTTGCTCAGGGTCTCTCACACGAGAATCATACAACTTATCAAAACTCTTCACGACAAGTGTTATTATATCCGTAAAAAGTTGAACAGGGACTAAAAATACCTGGAAAAACAAAAGGAGTACACAAAGTACATTTCTGACTGTCAAAAAACTTTATTTGACGTATGTTCCTGCAAGTGCAAAATGTACCTTCAGTGTGATTGCAACAGAACAATAGATAAATGTACCTATGATCAGTCAGTTGGAAATGACTGTTCTTGCCCTGTCGACAGGAAAGTTCATGTGATAGAGAGAAAATTTCTTCACGAAGCCAGGGCTAAGGATTATCTAACATGATGGCAGTGTAGCAAAACATCAGTATCTGAAGGAAGAATCTGTTTGTTCAGACTTTTAGGCAGTCCGAATAAAGGACAATATAATTTTTGTCCGGCCTTCCTCGACGTCATTGTCAAGTAAGCTCCGTCTCTAATCAACAATAAAATGCGACTCGTCACCTTCACCCCTCGAGAAAACAGCCTCGCTTGCTTTCGACATGTCTTGACTTGTCTGACTGGCACGTTGCGCGCAGCGGTAAGGCGAATTCCTAGAACCGGATGCCGCCGACACAGCTGGTCCATTGGCCAACCTTCGCTGAGGCTCACGTCCCCCCTCCCCTCCAATCATATCGTGGCTGATTTACATTTACGTAAGACTATTCTAAATATGATATATTTCAACGCTTTTAACGCCTCAGTCGACTACACCAGCACACTTCACACGAGGAAAACAACGATTGTAAACCAGCTCTTTTTACGATATGTTTTCCTCCAACCTCACAGGAGAGGGGGATGGCAAGTGTGGTGTTTTTTTTATTCAAAGGATAATTAGAAGAGGTCACATACCGATTTTGAATGAAATTCGTTCACTATAACTTACTAAGGAAAAATACCAAAACATTTCAATTGTTAACGATTTTTCGAAACGTCCTATTTTTTCAACAATGGGCCGCTTCATTGTCACCAGCTTTGACTGGTTGAGTTTCTGATCGTAGATCCTCAGTTCGTGGGCAAACTTTAGGACCCTTTCCTTTCTTATCCTGAAATCGCGAACACTTCTCAGGAGGTGCCTGCTTTGCGCGATTCGTCATATTGGACCACCTTTAGACAATAGTCCGCGACTGCTCATTAATTATTGTAATCTAATTAAGATGAAGTCAATACGATGGACCAGCGAGGTCTGAATAGTTTTGAGTCGCCGGATCGACTAAGGGACAATCTTCTAGTGTGCAACGATACCAGTATGGCCTCTGAACAGTGTGGCTACATGGCGCGGCCGAATGCTCTGCGGTGCGGGAAAACACCCAGAGCTGTCACACTGAAATCAATAGCAGGCAGACATCCAGTACAGAAAGAACAATGCTTTAGAACCACGAGCAACATCAACATCCAGTTTTTTCTTGAACCTGATGATCCGACTCAACTGGATGATGCGCTTTGTTTAGATTTTCCCGATTAGTCCAACCTCTGGCCCATAAAGTGTGGTCCTAATAATAAAGCAAGAAAAGGCGTATGCATCAACTTAGTAAAAAGATAGGCTGGGCAACACAGTAAGCGTCTCACATTCAGTATGCAATTAACTACATAATATCTGACTGTAAGTCCACCGCTAGGGTCCGACAGTTTGCGAGCGAACTAGAGATTCGTCGTGACACACTGAACAAGACAGAGCTGCAAGATGGTTTTGTTTTGTCCCATCTCTACACTTCTGAGATTCTCTAGTTAGTGTGAACCACCCGCACCACCCGAACCACCTGCACAAAGAACCTTAATAGCCTCAAGAAGCTGTGCAGTGACCTCATAATACCTATGATGGAGAGCTCGGCTGTCACTAACGAATAAGTGAAAAAATTAATAAGAGGGCTAAGGAACTATTTCGCTACGAATCCAGATAGTAAGAAGAGATTCTGGTGGAAAAAGTTCCTTTCAGCCCAAAATCTGGCCCGCATTTTCACCTAATATGCGAAGTCGGAAGAATCTATGCTGGAATGGTTGGTGGAAAGACACAGTTAGGCACATAAATAAAGCATACACCTTAAGTCGTCTGTTCCGCGGCTTTACATCTCACGCCGTTGAGGCGGTCACGGAATACTCAATCGTGAATGTCTTCACAACAGGATTATTCTGGTTACAGCACATATTATCGCAAGTGGACGAGACCCTCTTCCTAAATTGGTCAGGAATCATGAAGAAGTGAAATGTGAAGGATTACTCGATGTCGTATCAGCTAACGTTTGCTCTCCTCAACCACCCAGATTGAAGATGAGCACGGAGCGGTTCTTTTTGATATATCAAGATGGTGTCTTTTCAACTTTCGCATACTGACGTAACGTTTTAAGCCAACAATATCATTATAGCCCAAGAGGGTGAAAAAAGTGAGGTATAAGCACCATACAAGGGAGTCGCGGCGGTTATAACCGAAATATTCTGCTAAGCGAGTCGTCTTGATCATCGGTGCTTTCGGAGGTGCCAAGCTTTCACTGATTAATAGCATGAAAAGCTTCCTGCTTTTTAATTACAATTACGTAATAGGGTAGCTCAACATGAGAGACTTTCGATTTTTTATTATTTGCAACTAGAGACACATTCCTCATACTGAAGGAATAATTGCCGTTATTTAAAAATAATTTTTAAATAGTATTTATAGGTAGCGCCAGGCTTTTACTGTACCTAACATGTAGAGCAGTATAGGAACGGCCAGCATATTGATCGTCTGGATCTTATTTTTCGCAGTCAATTTGGCATCCCAAATTTTTCTGAGAATTTGGCGATACCTTTTTTCAAGGTCAGTTTTTAACACATGCACTTTTGGAGTATTCGCTTGTTGTATTCCAAGATATGCGTATGTTTCTCCATTTTCAAGATGTTGACTGATATTCCCACCTAGGAGTTGACCATCCTGATCGTCACGCGATGCTGTAGTTTCTAGTCTTCCTTTGTATAGATGGACGCAGGCACACTTGCCCTGTCCGGAGCTCATGCTCATTGCTCAAAAGTAACTGTTTCCTGCCGCCACAAGGATGTCAAGGTTCTCTTTTGAAGAGGCAAAGTGTTTAACGTCGTCCATGTTTAAGAAGGGATTGACCTTATATTCTCTTCTGTTCGGTGGGTCACATAGATATCTGGAGCTTTTGCCTGGAAGCACAATAGATAGGGGCAATAGGGTGATGCAGAAAAGTGTCGAACTTAGAGAGTCTCCTTGGAAGGCAGACAAACCTTGTCCGCCACAGGAGCATAAGCTCTTTTATGCATCTCACTATTCTTGGATGCAACTTGATCGAATCCTGGGTAATACACCTGTCTATTACTAGGTTCTCCCTGCAACCTGCTAGCCCTCTCACACAAAAATTTGGGGTATCAGATTTTCGCAGCTATTCTGATCTAGAATTTCAACTCAATATGATTCGCTTTAGGGGATCAATGAAAATTAAGGAGAACAACTTCAAGACGTATTAGCATCAGTATACAAAACAGAATGACAGTTGACGATTTGCGAAAATCATTCCTTTTTGCCAAATCCAAGTTCTGCAAATCGATAATCGATAATTTTATAATGAGTTGAGGAGTTGAGATTTTATGACAGATAATTGATCTTGAAATTTGATTCAAGTTGATCATGAATATAGGTATCAAAACGTTGCATCCTCTTGATCCATTTTCCGTATCAACTTGATACGTGGTAGTTTTGTGTGGCTCTTGCATCCGCGTTTTTCAACTATTGTACTCTATACCGGCTCGATGGATGTAAATATCCTCTCTTTGAGGATGCCAGTAAATAGCTGCTTCGGAATATCACTAGCGAACCAATTCAATACTGAGTAATTACTAATTTACTATAAACTATAAATTAGTATTTCCGGAACTCCGTGATTAAAAATATCTTCAGAATTCATCAATCTAACGGTTGAAAAAGCTTTAAAATCAGTTGAAAATGTAAGCCAGAATATTATTTGGACATTTATTCATCCAAAGTCAACACTGCGCTCTTACAATTAGATGCAGGTTAGATACAAAGAACGTATAGTACGGTGGGTCGAAAATAAATACTTTTGGCATTTCGAAAAGTAGCATATGGGGTCCCAAAAAATTATAAATAATTGGGAATCGATCGGCATTTAGCTTGGTTACCCGCTTTCGAAAAAAAGGTTTCAAAAATTTCTTGTTTGCGCAGAGTTTTTGAATTTTATTGAGTTTCAATTTTTTTTACATGCCTGGAGGTAAAAAAAGTCTTCTCAATTTTTTTCCGATTTTAATCTATCATTTTCTGAGAGATGATTCCTATTTAGTTTACTATTGTGTTGAAAAAAAATTTTTTGCACGTTTGCAAATAGAAGGTGAATTATTTGAGGTACATGAACACTTTTTAGTGACACGAATGCTTCAGAAAAGAATCCTCAAGACCCTGGAATAGAAATTGGCAATAAGATCCAGGAATCGAAATTGGAATGACAGCAAATTTTCTTATGTCGGCAATTTTGTAGCTAACAGAATCAATTTTTTTTTATTTGTAAGTTCAAAATTTTGCGACCTTGTGTGGAATTTTTAAGCCTAGAAATATACTAGAAAAAAAATCGAGGAGACCCAAAAATCAATATGGGAAACAGAAAATTTAAAAAATGCTGGAGCGGCGTTTTTTCAGTATTTTTATTTTGGACTATGTTTAAAAACCCCACACATGATCAGAAAAATGTATAAACTATAAGTAATAAAGATAAGTTCATAAAATTTTAAAATAAAAATTGTGAAAATTCGCCTTCTTGCCAATTTCGATGTCTGGGTCTTGTCGATTTTTTTCAAGTGTATTTGTATGTTTAAAAGGCCCACACATGCTCACAAAAATTTTTAAAATACAACTTATCAAGATAAGTTCATAAAAAACAAAAATGAATTTTTTTTTAATTTGCTGTATGCCGATTCCTATTCTTGAGACTTGAGGATTTTTTTCTTAAGCATTTTTGTCACTGAAAAGTTTTCATGCACCTCAAATAATTCTCCTCCTACTTGCAAACTTGTTAAAAAAATTCGAAAACAATAGTGAATTAAATAAGAATTATCCCTCGGAAAATGATAGATTAAAATTGGAAAAAAACTGAGAAGACTTTTTTGACCTCCAGGTATGTAAAAAAAATTGAAACTCAATAAAATTAAAAAACTCTGCGAACGAGAAATTTTTGAAACCTTTTTTTCGAGTTCGAATAACCAAACTGCATGCTGATCGATTCCAAATTAATTATACTTTTTTAGGACCCCAAAATGCTACTTTTAGCGCTGCAGCGATTTCGAATTCAGGAAGTGTTTAATTTTCGACCCCAGCTAACGTGTAGTCTACTTAAACTTCAATTTTGTTCCACTTGTTCGCTTTCGGAGAAAGAAATGTCCTTTTTTTATCTAAATCAACATTAAACCGTTCCTCCGGGCTTTTGAAATTAACGCTGGGTGATGAATGGGAAAAACTTGAATTTTGAAGAAATTGAAGAAAATAAGTATTCCTTATTAACTTTTTGTAAATTAAAGTTTATTTACAATTTCAAGAACAGTCAAGGAATAATCTTTTCCTAATACCTAATACCCCTAGTACTTTTAGAAATTTTTTAACAATAATCATTTATATTCGACAAGACCATAAGCTTCAAAGTATTTTTTACCTAAGTTTTAATTGTTGAAACAGTCATAAATCGATACCAAAATTGTTCACTTCCAAATCGTGAATGGTTATAGTTTTTCGTGAAGAACGATACAATCGACGAATTAAAAAAATAAAATTGCTTGTTAACACATTTTTTAATTACTGAAACTATTTTCATCTGTTTAAAAAAAGTTTGCTCTGTAAATATTTTTTTTTGCGAAACGTGCCTCTTTTCGCAATTCTGTAAGAAATAAATGATCCTCTTCGAAAGGACAGTTATCTAAATTTGCCTCATGAGATGTAAGCATTTGTTTTTTAACCCTTATTTAGAGATCAAAAAATTTCCCGGATCATCAAACCTTTTCTGGAATGACTCAATACACATCGGGTAGCAAATATCCCAACATAAAAATTTTTATCTTACAAGAAATTAATCCGAAATTTCTTCTTGCAGGATCAAGTTCACGGTACGATCCTAGAATTTATGGCGAGTGGCCTCGAGTACAGATGACTGATCTACATCTTGACGTTTCTACCATAGGAGAAATAGGACACATAATTATCAATCATTCTTTCAAGGTATTTGGTTATAAGCTTGCTGAACTTGGATTTGTTCGCCTTAGACCTAAAAGGTTTCCGGAAGAACTACTCGAATATCGAAAATACACTTTTGATCCAAGAGCGGAACTTCAGCTTTGTATAGACAGAGACTTAGGAGAGTATATGGAAATACCAGCCGAAGAACAACTAGTATTAGTAAACAGCAGAGGTTGGGCTCTTGCAGTACTGATGCCTGCAGGTTTCCATATGGCAATACATTCTAAACTACATGAACAAAAGCGTGCAAAAGTAAACACAGAGAACCACAAGATTAAAATATTGGTTGGAGATGAACTAAGGCATGTTCTAGTAGGCCGCCGATTCAAATTAACTGGGGTATTTAATGTAGAAAACTCAGAGAGAAATTCTCTACTGGAAAGCTATGGACCAGGACGTCTTAGCTCAACTAGTTCTTAACTAAAGTTCTTTCCATAAGGGGCTTCTATTGTTGATGGTAGTTCTGTGGCATTGTACGAACAGCTTGGGAACAAATTTAAAATAATCGATCATGCCCTTTCTGAAAAAAATCAATTTATGTGTTTAATTAATTTTTAGCGAAAAAATCTCTAAAGTATATCATTATAACCATATTTTTAAATTAATTTTATATTTAAACGAAGTTTTTTAAACTAAGATTATTATTTGCCGAATTCCTGTAACACTGACAGTAAACTCTTCATTTTTTCATGTGGGAGATTACCGTTCTAAGAACAATACAGGATTAGGCTTTTACATTTACAGGCCACGAGGCTGTCCATTTTAATTTTAAGCGTTTGTCTAAATTACCATGTTGACTCACATCACACTGAACATTAACAACAGTCATTATGAGCTGTATGCGAATTGAACGGTCTTAATCTCCGAGTGGGAGGAGAATACCTTCTTGTGTATCACAGATGAAACATGATGTTTTCCACCCTGTGGAATTTGATTATAAAGCGATCGTGACTATTTGGCGAATCATACAATTATTATTAGAATTAAAAAATTCTATATTTCCAGATAGATACTTAATATGTAATAAGGTAAATAAATATTATGAGTTCTTGACTTAATTATTCGGACTTACCGGTTATTTATTCCGATTTTTCATTTATAAATCTTTTGACCTAGCTGAAAAACGGGTTAGGGGATTCAGTGATTGATTTCGACGGGTACGTTGAATTCTTCTGCTTCCAATTTTACATCATTTTAGTTTTAATAAATATAAAATGATACTCAAGTAAGTATCTACATATATTCAATTATCTACTTTAAATGGATATTTCTAGCATGAGTGTGCGTTAAAAATTGTAATGATAAATATACAGAGCCAATAAAGTGATTAAATCAAATTAACTTTTTCATAATTGAACATACTTTCAAAGCTTTTCTTATTAGAATGTCACTTGAAGAACACTGTCAATATTAATTATTTCTATATTTTCCTCTGATTTCATTATAGTTTCTATAATAGTTATTTATGGGAATTGAATATGAGTGTATTCAAATTAATTTATAAAAGAATATGTCTTCACTTAAATATGTGTAATAAATCTCTGAAAAAAATCTTTTATATGATTAATTAAAATATCTAAAAATAGAGTATCTGAAATGGTTTGATTTTGATCATAAAATTAATTATACTTGATAAGCAAAATAGGATTTGGTGATATTAGTATATTAAAAGATTAAGTAGTTGTTCGTCCTATTCATTCCATTCTTATTCATTGACTCAAATTTTCTAGAAAGCTGACTTTAAAGTTACGAAAAAGTTGGAGCTCAATTCCATCTTTTCTTGCTGCGGTTTGGCATGGTACTTAGTAACATTGCACATGTTTGGAAAAAAGAGAGACAGGGGGAGACGAATGCTGCAGATTATGTCAGGCTGGTAAGACCTGAACAATTATTTGTTTGTGGGTACGTAGTCACTAACAATCCTATGGGGATTGCGTCCAATAAAGTGTTCGAAACAAAAGAGGTTACATGAATTTTTTCTCTGACATGTCGCTGAGGAGCGACGGAACTCTACCGGATGTTGATTTGATTTGAACTGAGAGTAATTCGATTATTGTAGAGAGAATGATGCAAGATCACCGTTCAGTTAGTAGAGAGACACATGTTCCTAAATAGCTACCGAATCCACTAATGGCACGCGCGATGACAAAAGTGAGCGATGGCACGTTCTTTCATAAATCAGCGAGATGTGTTTTGATACGCGCGACTCTCGATATTGAGTTTCGAATAGCTCACACGAGCGACTTATAATTTCCGTCCACCGTGAATGTACTCATATTTCATATATTTGGATTTGACTTTGAAATTATTATTCTTCAAATTATTAGGATTATGAGTACATTTGTATGTTGATAGATAGGTGCAAATACAGTTATCTTCTAATGGTAGAATCTGCAATGAGCCCCTTTCATTAACCGAACTTCGTCGATATTCACTGAGTCCGTATCCATCCATGATAACATGCTTTAAGTACCTCGTAGTTTCTATCTTACCGGTCGTAGCCCAGTTACAACATTCAGGGCCGGCAAAACAAATTTTTCCCAGGTGTGGAGTTACGGAAGCAGGAATGGGGGGGGGGGGGGGGTGAAAGAAATTTTTTTTCTGTTTATTATATATGCGTAATTTATTTCATTTATAAGCCTACAAGGACATTATATAATATTCATATAATATATTATTATAGCAAATAAATATACGTAAATCGTTACTATTTCTATTTTAATGTAGCAAATGTGCTCTTTCGCAGCTTATTTTTATATTTCCATTCTAATGAGTAGGTACTGGTTTTCTGTAAAATTTGACTTAGTCAGTGTTCATCAAATCTCCACGTTTTGAGACCACATGAGTCAGAAAAATGATTTTTACGAATCTGTCTGTATGTCTGTCTGTCTTTATTCAAGATACAAAAGTTGTATATGCGGATATTTGTAGTACTCGGAAAGTCGAACAATTTATCCGTACGATTTTTTTCGATAAAAAGAAAATTGTCAGAGCCATAGCATTTTCAATATTCAAAAAAAGCAAACGAAGATTTTAAACCAAACAACGCATGATATGAAAAAATTCGAGAGAAGAAAAACGTTGCTGCTTGAAAGCCCGGCAAAATTAACATAACAACTTTTCGAATTTCCTTGAAAAATCGAAAATTGAAATTTTGATAACACAATATAAGGGGTTTTCTACGGCCTGCCTAGAAATTTACCCGTTATATAAAAATAAAGAATTTGGTCAAATTAATTTTCCTACATTATTGATTCTCATTTTTTTTTTCTTTATACCATTAAGCCATTTCCCTTTCGGCGAGCCTCTAGGGGTAAGCGTGACACTACCCGATTCGGGTAGTGTTTCTAAGTGAATAGTTTCTTGTAGTAAATAACTACAACTGTGGGCTCACC
Source organism: Andricus quercusramuli (assembly GCA_932178445.1). Taxonomy (NCBI): domain Eukaryota; kingdom Metazoa; phylum Arthropoda; class Insecta; order Hymenoptera; family Cynipidae; genus Andricus; species Andricus quercusramuli. Next base: position 61,844 of record CAKNXH010000538.1, on the reverse strand, counting down.
GCACCCACGACCGCCAACAGCAACGCAGTAGTATCAGACGGTCACCCATCCAAGTACTAACCGTGCCCAACACTGCTTAATTTCAGTGATCTAACGGAAAGTGGTGTTTCCAGCGTGGCATGGCCGTTGCCATAAAAAGAGAATATTCATGGACGAAGAGTTTCGTCGCTACTAAGTTAAACTAGTAAGTCTTCCTTTCTATTCTGTTTACTCAAATAAGTATTTCTCGTCTCGATGGTCCTTAGACTTTAGCAATTAATCATTTAACCTTCAAACTTTAATTGCCGAAATTATATATTTAAAAAAATATGAGCGAAGGGAGTAGGTTAAAACAATTCGAGGACCCTCAGGCCACGTGTGTTCCTTTTTACATGATGCAAATTCGTACTTTATTCAAAAATTTGAAATTAAATAATCAGTGAAATGACAAGGAACTGGCTCTTAACCGGAAGTTATTTGGATACAAACAAAGAAACCTAAAGCTATCCCACAATCTTTCCATTTAATAATTTTCCGATCCCACAAAGAATCTTTCAGGTTAGAAAAACTGGAGAACGCGATAGTACAACGTACGCGGGAGTTTTCACTTCGCCAGAAAAAGAGAAAATGTCCGAAACAAAGAGAAGCACTCCCGGGAAACACTTAGAGGTTGGCGAAACTCCATGGTCAGAATGCTAGGCACTGGTCAACGGAATTCGTATTATATTCTAGTTTAGGAAAGGCCCTTTTCGACCATCGAGTTTGCCAAAATATCAAAATTCATACCTGGCTCTTTCCAGATTGCGATTTTAACTTGTTTAGTAGTTTAGTGAAAAAGTTGTTCCCTTCGGAAGCCTCATCGTCGGAGCTCGACATTTTAGTAAATTATTCAGAGTGGCCGGTTATACAATACAGCGACGTTTTGCTATTATTCCATGAGGAGGACACAACAAGAGCGATCGACCAGAAGGGTTCCGGAAAGACATTAGGATCCACATTCCAGAATCGAAGTCGTGCCCAATGAGCGTTCCCGCCGAGATCACGTGGGCAGGTATCGCAGGCTAAGTGAGTTCGCAGACTCGTAATTTTCCGGCAGTGCACCCTGGGCTAGGATTATGATTAAACAATCTGGGCCTTCGGAATACAGGAGGCCGATACAAATTACATACAAAAATTAACAAATACATAAACAAGCCGTTTTGGTGGCACTCCGGTGAGAGAGATTGATAACAAAGAGACTTTCCTCCTTCTTTGTGGGGTCGGGGCCCCTTGCCCGCTTGCGACTCTGCTAAACGATGGTCTCGGTCGTCCGTACAGTGGTGGCCTCTGAGTGTTTCCTGATGGTTTCTTTGCTGAGGTGTGGACCCTTGCTCTGACGTTTCATGTATTGTTAAGTTTCAAACAAAGAGTTACATTATAGTGCTGGGTAGAATACAACATTGAGAATAAATAAATCCAATTTTCGAACAAACGACATAAGTTACGAAAAAAATAAATGAACAAAAGTTGTTCAACCAAAAATGAGCTACAAATTGGTTATTACTCATTTTTTGATAAGACGCGCCGTTTTTGTTTTAACCCATTAGTGCCTAGTAATGCCTTACGGCATCACTTTGACATAGTTTGAAATTTGCGCGTCAATTGTCGCCTGTGTGTCGCAACCGCACGAACCAACCTAGAGCTTGTCGAGCAAGCTCAGGGGGATCCCCCACGGAATTTTGAACAACCAATGGCGATTTCGTACTCTGGTAGACCTAAAGTGTTAGTCATATAAAAAAATGCAATTCTGAAACCCTAAATTAATTCAGGCGCTAATGGGTTAATCGTGCAAAATGACATTTCAAATAAACAAATTAAACTTTTGGTAAAAAGACACAAGGTACCATAAAATTTTTAATAACAAAATTGTTTTTAAATCAGATCTGAATATTTTCTTTAAACCTTTTTTTCTCACAAGACACATGATGAGAATGTGTTCGCCAAAGCTGAAAGAGCTTTAACAAAATAGAATTCACAATCACTAAATTTGAGTTGTCGACTTGGGTGTAGGATGCTCCAAAAGTGTAGTTTCAAATAAAGATTAGATCAATTCACTGGCGCAAAAGATTTGTTAATAAATGTTGTTTATTATAAAGAAACTGTAAGATGCTCTTCAGGACTATGTATTTCCTATAATTGGGAAAATTTCCCAAATATTGTAGGAATTGCGCATTCCCAAACAAGTATGTGGAATTTCCCAAACCGATCGAAATAATTCCTTTCAAAAAGGAAATTTTTCCAAATTTGGAAATTTTACCTCCAAGATTAGTGGGAAAATTTCCGAAATATGACTTCCTAGGTTTTCTAGTTATCATTAGGGTTTACCTCTTCCTATATTGTAGTTCTTTGATGGTAATTACAATGTCTACATTTTAGCTTAATACTTCAAACTAAATACTCTCCTGAGAAAATCTCTTAAATGAATTTGAGGCTGGTGGACAAAATTGCAAGATATAGAAATACATTCTGAATTCCCAGGTGTGGAATTCCACACCTGAGATTTTCCCAGGTGTGGAGTACTCCTTAACTCCACACAGTCTCGGCCGGCCCTGACAAAAGTTAGGTTTAAACACAGAGAAAATCGGTAATGCGTCTGTTTGTAGTAGATGGCGTTAGCCGGAAATACGTGGGGTAAGGTAGGTTGCACCTAGTTAGGCGTTACATAAAATTTTGTAGAAGTTTTGAATGTAACACGTCACGCGAGTTAATTTGAATACGTCGACATAGTATCTTCTTGAGCAGACTTAACTTTGACATGTTGATAATGCTGGTCGTAGCGATCTCTATTTATTTTTAATTTACTGATATGTTTTTTATAAATAATCAAGTTGGAAATCGTGATGCAAAAACCAATTTGAAGAATAATATTGTAACAAATCGAGTTATTTGAAATATATATTTATTAAACGAAAAGATATTGGCAAAAAATTGTTGCAATATTTTGAAACATCAAAAATTCCTTTAAGAAAGAAAACACGAATACTATTAGTTTAATTTGTCATTCGTATGTAACTAATCAAAGAAACTGATAAAATGGTCGCTCGAGGTTTGGAATTTGGTTAAAATAGTCCGTTAAAAAAATAAGATTCGATTCGCATGTTAAACAAGGATAAAAAATAAATAAACTATCACACACATTCACAAAACATACACACATTCATCGATATACTTTACCTTTCTCGTGGCAAAATAGGCTCACTAAGCCAAACGTGGCGTATAAAAACGGCGAAAAGCCCACTAAAATGATGTTGCTTTGACAATTTTTGATTGCGATATTTCATCTGACAAAAGCCGCTTTCTCTACTTTGCCGCGCATTTCCGTCGACAATTGACAGGAATACTCGTATTGGCGTAATAATACATTAGAATTGGTGTATCATAGCTGCCAAGCTAAATATTTGCGTTAATATGCGCAAGAGGGCTTCTGAATTATCGTCCATCTACCGCCAATATTGAAAATGTTTATTTTTATTACATCATCCTCCTTTCGATGTATTACATTAGGGGAATTCATCGAACATACCGCACGTCAAGAATCAGTATCGAATATCCTATTATGCATAATGCTTAACAACAATGACAATCTCGGTTGAAACCAGCTCTTATTACGCTTACAAATAATGTTTTCTAGTCACCTTAAATTCAAACATACGCTAATCGCTACTTATTCACGCAGATCACAATGTATCAGTGTTGACGGTAATTTATTTTCAGTCGTCATGTTTTCCTGAATTATCACAGTTGGATGTCGATACTCAACTCATAAAATACTTGCTCTACCTTTGGATATATTTTTTGAGACTACATCGGTTAAAATTTCTCTTTAATGGCTTGAGTTACTGAGATTAATCAGTTTGTACGAATTATTATCATAAGATTTAGAGATTTTATATGGGCCAAAATATAACTCAAAAAATTGGTGACTAAGTTTATCAAATGCTTTTGATTGACGTGGGACTTTAAGCAAAACCAGATCACCAACATTGAGCGAGACAACGGACGCATCCCCCTGAACTTTTTTTCGATATTCAAAACTTTTATGACTTCTTTCTTTAGCTAATATGATTTTGGCATCATGAGAGAGGTCCGCATTAACAGGAAAATCAATTATTTTCTGTATTTAATTCGTGGGCTTGATTTCAAAATGCAATTCGTATGGAGAAAAACCCGTAGAACGATGGGTTGTGATATTCAGAAAGAACACGATCTCCTAAATATGTTTCCCCAATCCGCATGTGATTCCGAACTCAGTGTTCTGAATAGTCGGCCTAATTCTCTTATAACGCGTTCAGTTGGATTACTTTGCGGGTGCCGAACCGAAGTGTAAGCTGCCTGATATCCAGATTCACGGAACTTATCACCCCACACGGGAGAAGTGAACTGTGTTCCATTATCAGCAAGAATCCGGCTTGGTTTACCCATTTCCGATATGTACAAATCAAACAGCTTCCTTACAGCATGACCGAATGGCTTTCTTAATCGGGTATATCTTAACATATTTAGAAAATGCGTCCAATAAAACTGTAGCGGGCGGTTCTCGCCACATACGCGTCACACTTCCTAGTTATCACCGCCCGCACTAGGAAACCACGAGGCCACGAAACCGCTGTCGCAACGCTGTGATTTCGCCTCATCGATCACATTGCGCACAGCTGCTCTGGACGTCTGCGCCAAGGACCAGCGACCAGTGTACAGTGGCAGGAAACTGTGCTGCGCACGCGTCGACTGCTGCGCACGCGTCGACGTCCAGACCAGAGCCGCCAGGCATTAAAAGCAGGCACGCGCGAAGCAGAGAGAGAGATCACCAGCGACCGGCTCGAGTGATGAAGAAATGGGTGCTCCCATATTCACCCTTCGGGTTCCGGTGAGATGTGGCACCAGGTGCTCCTGGACACGCCTCACCTCGGGAAACCTGATGGATACTTTAAGGTGTGTTCACACTCTGAAAATGACCTGCTCGGGAAGTGAAGCAATGGCTGCTCCCATATTCACTCCTCGGGTTTCGGTAAATCGTGGCACTAGGTGCTCCTGGACACGCTTTACCTGGGGATCCTTTTGGGTGTATCCCCTGGTGCCCGCACCCCAGGAACTCGGCCAGAGTAGCGCAGCAATGCGCGCTCCCATATGCATTCCTCAGGTAATGGTTAGCCGTGGCATCAGGTGCCCCTGAACACGGCCTACCTCGGCAACTCCTGGGTGGGACCCTGACGAAAACCTTCTGCAGGAACCTACCTGGGCACCGGAGCAACGGGCGCTTCCGTATCCGCTGCCCAGGTATCGATGTGTCGTGGCATTAGGTGCTTCTAAACACGACCCATCTCGGTCACCCTCAGAGGGGAAACCTCGTGGGGAACCCGGCTTCCTAGACAGGGCAATGGGTGCTTCCATACCTGTCCTCGAAGTAACGACACACCACGGCATCAGGCACTCCTGAACGTGATGTGTCTCGGTCATCCTCCCAGCTAGTGACCTCTGCAGGAACCCGTCCAAATCTCCCTGCCACCATCCGTAAGACCTTGGATGTTCCGTCCCGTCCCCTACCGGGGCCCAGAAACCCGGCAACACAGGAAATCATCGATGAAGAAGTGAGCAAGATGTTGAAGGAGGGAGTCATCCGACCGTCCAAGAGCCCGTGGAGTTCACTGGTAGTCAGCGCCCGAAAGAAGGATGGAAAGCCGCGGGTTTGCATCGATTTTCGAAGAGTAAATAAGGTGACGAAGAAAGATGCATACCCGTTGCCCCAGGTGAACGCAACCCTGGACAAACTAAGAGGAGCGAAATACCTGTCCACAATCGACATGAAGAATGGGTACTGGCAAGTCCCTTTAACCAAGGAGAGTAAACCCATCACCGCTTTTACCGTGCCCGGAAAAGGGCTTTTCGAATTTACCGTCATGCCTTTTGGGTTGCACTCCGCTCCGTCGACGTTCCAGAGGTTGTTAGACAAGGTAATTACACCGGACATGGCTCCGCACGCGTTCGCCTACCTGGACGACATCGTCATCTGCACCAGAACCTTTGAGGGACACGTCAGAGACTTGCATAAGGTCTTTAAACGACTCTACGACGCAAATCTGCGGCCCAACCCCGACAAGTGCTAGGGTGAATATCTCGGAAAATATGGCCGACAAAGGAAACGTGAGTATCATCATTTCTTATGCATATTTCATGTACAAGATGTCTAGAAAAATTCGTTTCTCGCCGATGCTTCATTTTCAAAATAATCCTAAGAAACCACTTTTTGAGGGTGGTTTACACGATTTAAGGGTGTTTTCACCCTTCGCCCCGGGTCAAAATTATTTTTCATTAACTTCTTATACCTTAAGGAATACGCATGCTCAATAAAATTAATTTATTATTATTTTTTTCTATAGTTTATAAATGTTAAAAATGTTTGGTCTGCCATTTTGAATTTTTTCCCCCTCAAATTCATAATCAGCAACCCCAATATGTATATATGTACAGTGTTTCCGTTGCTCAAGGACTTAATTTATTCAAGTTTTTAATCGATTTTGGACAATTTGAACAACAAAAAATAGATTTTCAAATTCCTGAACAAGATTTTTTGTTTAGCTTTTTAACAGACATATTTCGCCATACAATGCAAAAGGTTTCATCAAAATCGGTGAAGAGTGCCCGGGTTGATAGGTAACCTTAGTTGACTCCTCTACAGATATAACGCGTGAATATATGGAAAATCTATAAGACTATCCAGACAGTGCGGCATTTTGGAAATTCCACTTATGAGTGGAAATTCTGCAGAGCACTGAAATGCTGCATGTATGGAAATATACAATGACAATGTATGAAAGTGATTAATAGAGAAAAAAAAACTTTCCTTTTGCGAAAATCAATCCCAGCTATTCAAAATGGAATACACTGAAAAGACAAGATTAAGATGTTCTCACTCGATTTGATTAAGAATAATATACTGAATATTAGACTGAATAGTAGATCGAATAATTAAAAGAAATAAATTTATTTTCTCGAATTTAGATCAGTATTCTATATTCAATTGTCCTAAAACGACTGTCTGATATAATAAAATTCTGCCCTGCTAACATGTGGATCGCCGAATACCTAGGAGTAGATACAACGCAAAGTAAGCCATCAAAATAATAATAATGATGAACATAAACTAATTTGAAGGCTAACAAGATACTATTAGTTGCACACTTTCATCACAATCTTCACCACAAAACGGACCGTGTGTCAGCTTCAACATTCCAATTCCATCTTGGCTTCTTGGTATTCCTTTGAACTAGTCTCCACACATAACACTTCAGGGTCCCACTGAATCACCAATCCATTCACCGCCTTCTGTACGAACAGCCACAGATGCGCACTTTCATATGGATAAAACACATGAAGAGTATGATATGCCTTGAAGCAGATATCAGCGGCTCTACGTGGACTATTAACTCGAGAGAATAACAGCATTTAGTAATGTTCAGTAGTAACTAAAATTTCTAGTGCAAATAAAAAATAAAATCCCTCATTCACATGTAACAGAAAACCACTCTGCGTGTCCACAGCAGAGGTTTTCCACATTCCAACATTTATTGAGCCAAATAATGCTGGGATCAGATTTAGTGTCCTAACAGTGTTATCCGAAACAGTAAAAATACAGTGGAAGTGTTTTAACATTTTTACTGATTAGTTAATGGCAACAGTTTTTCCATGCTTACATACCTATAGTGTCAAGGAAGGAGGGTTTCACATTGGACATACATTTAATCTTCACGGCGATTTCTTGCCACTTCTCTATAAGTGCCAACTCGCTACTACGATGCAAATACTTATAATCTATTTGCAGCAGAAACATTAAGAAAAGAAAAGTTTGTGATGAAATAAATTTCACTCGTGACAAATGAACACCCACAACGTTGTAGGAAAGAAAAGCTTACAAGATAATAATCCCACGGCTGTCTCAGCACCTTGAATTCATTCAAGTAGTCAAATACTCCGTCAATTTGGCGTCGGGTCCCATTCCTCCTGGAAAGTGTCATTCCTAAAGAATGAATACGAACAGCACAAGCTCGACTTCACCTTTAAATGGCCTCACTTTCGTGTTATCGGCTTTCGTGTTAAAAACAGCAAACTGCAAATTCCAGACATGAATAGAATAATTTATCAAGAAATAGCGGAAACGGTTTCTCTCAAAGGAACGATTTTCTTTATTGAACAATTAAAAAAATAAAATACCGTTGGAAATTATTTACATGCCTATTTTTCAACTGTTGCCGAAGTGACTTAATATTTATAATATTAACATGAAAATGTCTTACTTTTCATATCGCGAAAGCCAATACATATTCCCGTCTCATACGCCCAATTTGAAGGCAAAATGTGAAACACATAAAATGATATTGTAAGAAACATGTTTCACTTCTTTGGTCACCAAGGTATTTTTCTAGACCATAAAATGTATTTTTAGGATTTTTTCCCTACATTCTGCTCTTGGGTCAAACTTGGTGCAAAAAGTAACACAATTTGAAACATGAGTAAATACTTACAAACGTTTTTTAAAATTATTATTTATCGTACTTTAATAAAACTTTAGTAATATTTATAAGAATATTATTGTTTTAATTTCCTTCCAATTTGGTAAGTATATCTATTTTTCACCATTTTGCAACCTTTTTGAACTTAGTTCGAACGTAGGGTAGAATCTGAGTGAAATATTCTAAAATTATCTCACCAATTTGGAAAAATACTGTGGAGTCTTATGGAGTCTTACCAGAGTTATCACAATTTTTTAAAAACTGGAGATATCAATGTGAAACAAATAATTTTAAAAAGTGCTTCCACACAATGAATATCAGACCTCCACGCTCTGAGAATCCGGAAGTTCCACCAGCCCTGCTAAAAGTTTTTTTTGGTGCGGCACAACTTTTCCAGCATTCCCTTTATTCAATGTAATTAACGTCGCAAAATCTAGTGGGCATCGAGAAAACATAACTCTCACGTTGCACCAGTGTAACACGTTACGATCTGCGAAAAGCCTTTCTTTTATTTTAATTTATAATAATTTTTAAGTAAAATAGTATTCGCTTTTTTTCCTCTTCAATAAATTCCTATGATATCTTAGTTTTAAGAAAAGAAAATAAGAAATCGTTAAATTTGGCTACGCCGTGAGCTGCACTGTTAAAAATGTTTGAAATTCTCCAACACTTCTACAATACAAGCGTAAGGCAAAATTGCAAACACGGTATCGGAAAGCCGAAATTGCAATACATGTGACGTCCGCCAAAGAAAGGGGGCTTACTCTGAAAAGTAAGATTTTTCAGGGCGAGCGGTCAAAGTCGACCGGATAGACGCACTTCTCATTACAAACGTCAATCTACGAACCTTAAATATTTTGAAAACCCATAGTTGGATCTCAAAACTTTGTACAAATTATTCGAAAAATATTAATTTAAGATTTCGACAGGCAGTTAATGAATTAAAATACGCAGTACAAAGCGAAAATACAAATAGGAAGACTGAAATTTTTGAGAATTTTAGAAGTGACTGTAAACCTATTGTTTTTAATTCAAAATTTGCAAAAATTTGACATGTCAGAACATGAAAAGTTTTAAACATTGTTTCAGAAAAGAGTCGGGTATGCCAAAGATTGTTGTTAGCGCATGTCAATAATTTTACAGTTTGTTAGAGAGTTTGAAAATGAAATTCTAAGACTTCATCAAATATACCCGATCGTTGTGTGATATACTTTTGATTATTTCTTAACACAGAAGAGTTCGGTTCGCAGCTTGTGCCATCATACATTTTATCAAGGGATCAATCGATCCCAAGACAAATAAATACTACATTTTATCAATGTCAGTTTCAAACTTTTTGATTGTTTGTGAAATGTGGCGTGGAAAAAGGAAATTTTTCTTCACCCAAACACCATCAGAGAAATCCCGAGTTGAAATATAAGCCCTACTTTAACGCTCTAAGTGGAAGTATTGACTTTACTTTGAAGCTGCTTATTCTACTAGCTCCTACTTAGCCGCTCCTAAAGATATTTTCTTTCTATTTTGTTTCTACATAGGTCTTAGCCCCTATATTGAAGATCTTGCCTCTACGTTACTGAGTTTTATTAACATCTCCTTTAAACCTCTATAATCTTCACAGAATTTTTAAGTTCTCTTTTATCGCTCTGTAACTCTTTGTATATTTTCAAATCCCCCGTAGGCACTTTTTAATCTATAAATTTCAAAAATAATTTTTTCACCTTCTCGGTAAACACTTCCTAATCTCTGTATAACATTTTATATTAATTTTTGTAAACAAAAATGAGATACAAATTTTGATATGATATCCAGACATCTATTTCAGAGGAAACTTGGCTTAACACTAATGTTTTAACTTTTCTTTATCATAATATTTATCTTTGTTGTAAATTGTAATTTTAAAATTTTGCTAAGTTGAATGGAGGGTCTAGAATGAAAGTTCGGAGAATTGAACGAATCCAGGGAATTCTTTGAATTCTCTGAATTTCTTGAGTTTGTTGAATTTCTTGGATTCGCTGAATGCCTTCAATTTGCTGAATACCTTTAATTCTCTGAATCCCTTAAATACTCTGAATGCGAGAAATTCTCTGAATTCTTTGAATTATCTGAATTACTTAAATCCTCTGAATTTTCTGAATTCCCTGAATTCTCTGCATTACCTATATTCGTTTAATTTCTCTGAATTACTTGAGTTTGTTGAATTCTTTCAATTCGCTGAATGCCTACAATTTGCTGAATGCCTTGCTTTCTTTCATTCCCTTGAATTCCCTGAATTCCTTAAATTCTTTGAATTCGAGGAATTCTCTAAATTCCTTGAACTCTCTGCAATACTGAAATTTTCTGAATTCTCTGCATTCCCTGCATTCGTTGAATTATCTGAATTCCCTGAGTTCGTTTAATTCCTTGATTTCGCTGAATTCCTTGAATTTGCTGAATGACTTCAATTTTCTGAATGCCTTGCTTTCTCTGAATCCCTTGAATTCTCTAAATTTCTTGAATTCTCTGTATTCCCTGAATTCTCTGAATTCCCTGAGTTCTCTGAATTCCCTGAATTCTCTGAATTCCCTGAGTTCTCTGAATTCCCTGAATTCTCTGAATTCCCTGAATTCTCTGAATTCCCTGAATTCCCTGAATTCTCTGAATTCCCTGAATTCTCTGAATTCCCTTAATTCCTTGAACTCTCTGAATTCTCTGCATTCCCTGAATTCTCTGAATTCCCCGAATCCTCTGAATTCCCTGAATTCTCTGAATTCCCTGAATTCCTTGAATTCTCTATGAGGAAGCAAAATGAATTGAAAGAAAGATTTTCGTATATTTATAATAATTTGGAAGGAATATCTTCATAAAAATAGCCTTTGAAATATTTTTCAGCAAATTTTAAAAAAGTTAGTGCACTCCATTCCACCAGGATTGAATAATTTCAACTGTTAAAAATGTATTATACGTAGATACAAAGGATCACCCTCGTATAAACCCTTATATAAGGACATAAACGTGCACAGTTGGGCAAGTGACATATGTGCACGTGCACAGCTGGGCAAATGACATTTGTGCACGTGCACAGTTGGGCAAGCGACATCTGTGCACGTGCAAAGTTAGGAAAGTGACATCTGTGCACGGTGAAGTGCACAGGAGTCAATCTGTGCACGTGCAGAGTTGTCCAAGTGAAAACTGTGCACGTCGAATTATAGACGTGCACAGTTGTCCAAGTACCATATGTGCACGTGCACAGTTCTCCAAGTGACAACAGTGCACGTCAAAATTTAGACGTGCACAGTTGACGAAATACCATCTGTGCACAGTTGTCCATCTCACCAACGACGTGCACAGTTGTCGGTCTGGCCATCGACGTGCACAGTTGGGCACGTGCAGAGTTGCTACGTTCAAAGTTGACCCCATCTCCTACCAAACGTATGAGATTTTACAAATTTTGGTCAAGTCTAAATGCTGCCTCTATAGCAATTGCTATCGGCGTCGTAATACAGAGTCTTTGAATAAAATTATGGTTTAAGAATCAATTTAAATAACTTCAACAGCAAAAATCAATATCTTGAGATAATTTTTTTGTATATTTTTGATCATTTGAGTGCGTCAAAAATTTTGGATCCCGTCGTCTTGAAGCAAATCCTTCCGAAGGACTCAAAATATTCGGGAGTTTATATTTAGGTGAATTTGATGTTTTAAATAATCCGACTGCTCAAAAACTTGTTGTATAAATGAGTTCACTTGAGGAACATGAAAATTTTCTGGATAAGTTAATATAGATTGAAAAATTAACTTGTGAGATTTTGAATGCATGGAAATATTGCTTAAAAATGATACAAACAAGTTCATTTTAGGGTTATTCAATTTTTAAACGTATCCTGATTATATTTTGGACATAACCCTAATTCAACATTTCTTTTTTGAAGTGAGTCCTCAAAAGGATCATAGAAACCGACGTAACATCAAGTTTACATGGACAGAAAATTGCAGTATTGAGTAAATTTGAAAGTCAAAAAAATCAAACAGTTGGAGCGTGCACGACTTTTACATGTCATTTCGGGGTTACGCTGGTTTCCAAACTTGACAGTTTAGAATTTGTTTTACCAGATTTAGTTTTTGCCCCGTAGCTTCACTTCCCAATCATTTCTTGTAATTGTTCCTATGAGTGTCTTCTAGTTTGTCCTCTCCATAATACTATTTTACACTAGCTACTCCTAATTTCGACTGACTCTGTACTACTACATCCTTCCTTGTTGTTCGTGCGCAATTGAAAAACAAAAATACCTTATTTCGAACGAGAATTTTTTGCATTTACCTCTCTTCTTGCGCTTTGATTTGATCCTTGATTTTTTAACTAGTATTTTGACCTTTCTGCTCTTGCCCTTGTGATCGTTCTGTAGTCTTATTCTATCCTCACCGTCAAGATCTGCGGTATTCAATTTTCTTAGATACGCCTGTTTATCTAACTTAAATCTACTAACGTATTATATGCATTCTAAATAATACCAATTCGGGTATGTATTTATGTTTAAGATCTAGGCTATTTGCGATAAGCATTATATTTTTGTGTTTTAGAAATAGACAATTTTCATAAATATTCAACTAATACTATTCTTCAAGTTGGTTTTTGCATCACGATTTCTAATTTAATTATATATAAAACACATATCATTAAATTAAAAATAAACAGAGATCGCTACGACCAGCATTATCAACATGTAAAATTTAAGTCTGCTTAAGAAGATACTATGTCGACGTATCCAAATTAACTCGCGTGGCGTGTTACATCCCAAAATTCTACAAAATTGTATGTAACGCCTAACTAGGTGCAACCTACCTTACCCCACGTATTTCCGGCTAACGACATCAACTACAAACAGACGCATTACCGATTTTCTCTGTGTTTAAACCTAACTTTTGTCAGGGCCGGCCGAGACTGTGTGGAGTTAAGGAGTACTCCACACCTGGGAAAATCTCAGGTATGGAATTCCACACCTGGGAATTCAGAATGTATTTATATATCTTGCAATTTTTTCCACCAGCCTCATATTAATTTAAGAGATTTTCTCAGGAGAGTATTTGAATCGGTGAATGTTAAAGGGGCAGTAGTCCAAGAAAGCTGACTTTTGGAAAAACGAAAAAAACTGTCCGAAAAGGACCGAAAATATTGGCAATTTGCCAATATTTTCGGTCCTTATAGCGTGAGTCCTTATAGCAGCGGTCCCTATAACAACGGTCCTTATAGCATGGAACGATGCGGCTGCCCATATTGAACCCGAAAATGCAAAAAAACGAAAATCGATAAAAATGGACAACTGCCCCTTTAACATTCACCGATTCATTTAGTTTGAAGTAATAAGTTGAAATGTAGACATTGTAATTACCATCGACGAAGTACAATATAGGAAGAGGTGAACCCTGATGATAACTAGAAAACCTAGGAAGTCACATCATCAGTCAGCTGTCCATCATGTGTATTTATGTGCATGTGCGAGCTTTGAGTTTGTGCGTAAGGAGAAAAAATTGCTATCACAACTCCCCCCCCCCCATCCTGCTTCCGTAACTCGACACCTGGAAAAAATTTGTTTTTTGGCCCTGAATGTTGTATCTGTGCTACAACCGGTAAGATAGAAACTACGAGGTACCTAAAGCATGTTATCATGGATGGATACGGACTCAGTGAATATCGAAGAAGTTCGGTTAATGGAAGGGGCTCATTGCAGATTCTACCATTAGAAGATAACTGTATTTGCACCTATCTATCAACATACAAATGTACTCATAATCCTAATAATTTGAAGAATAACAATTTCCAAGTCAAATCCAAATATATGAAATATGAGTACATTCACGGTGGATGGAAATTATAAGTCGCTCGTGTGAGCCATTCGAAACTCAATATCGAGAGTCGCGCGTATCAGAACACATCTCGCTGATTTATGAAAGAACGTGCCATCGCTCACTTTTGTCACCGCGCGTGCCATTAGTGGATTCGGTAGCTGTTTAGGAACATGTGTCTCTCTACTAACTGAACGGTGATCTTGCATCATTCTTGCTACAATAATCGAAATACTCTCAGTTCAAATCAAATCAACATCCGGTAGAGTTCCGTCGCTCCTCTGCGACATGTCGGAGAAAAAATTGACAAAACAACCTCTCTTGCTCTCTCAGGATTAGAAAGGTAACTGTAAGTTCCAATTTATGTAACCTCTTTTATTTCGAACACTTTATTGGACGCAATCCCCATAGGATTGTTAGTGACTAGGTACCCACAAACAAATAATTGTTCAGGTCTTACCAGCCTGACATAATCAGCAGCATTGGTCTGCCCCTGTCTAACTTTTTTCCAAACATGTGCAATGTTACTAAGTACCATGCCGAACCCCAGCAAGAAAAGAAGGAATTGAGCTCCACCTTTTTCGTAACTATAAAGTCAGTTTTCTAGAAAATTTGAGTCAATGAATAAGAATAGGATGAAAAGGACGAAGTTTATTTAATCTGGTAATATACCAATATCACCAAATCCTATTTTGCTTATCAAGTATAATTAATTTTATGATCAAAATCAAACCATTTCAGATACTCTATTTTTAGATATTTTAATTAATCAACTAAAAGATTTTTTTTCTAGAGATTTATTAGACATATTTAAGTGAAGACATATTCTTTTATAAATAAATTTGAATACACTCCTATTCATAATTTAATTTTATTTAATTACTTTATTGGCTCTGTATATTTATCATTACAAATTTTAACTCACACTCATGCTAGAAATATCCATTAAAAGTAGATAGATAAATGTATGTAGATACTTATTTGAGTATCAATTTATATTTATTATAACTAGAATGATGTAAAATTGGAAGCAGAAGAATTCAACGTACCTGTCGAAATCAAACACTGAATCCCCAAACCCGTTTTTCAGCTAGTTCAAAAGATTTATAAATGAAAAATCGGAATAAAAAACCGGTAAGTCCGAATAATGAAGTTAAGAACTCATAATATTTATTTATCTTAATACATATTAATTATCTATCTTGAAATATAGAATCTTCTAATTCTAATAATAATTATATGACTCGCCAACTAGTCACGATCGCTTTGTCATTAAATTCCACAGGCTTTTCAAGTTGTTTTTAAGTGAGAAATTATAAATTTAATAGTTTTTTAAATAGCAATAAACATCATATTTTACCTGTGATACACAAGAAGGTATTCTCCTCCCACTCGGAGATTAAGACCGTTCAATTCGCATACAGCTCATAATGACTGTTGTAAATGTTCAGTGTGATGTGAGTCAACATGGTAATTTAGACAACCGCTTAAAATTAAAATGGACAGCCTCGTGGCCTGTAAATGTAAAAGCCTAATCCTATATTATTCTTAGAATGATAATCTCCCACATGAAAAAATGAAGAGCGTACTTTCAGTGTTACGGGAATTCGGTGAATAATAATCTCAGTTTAAAAAACTACGTTTACATATAAAATTAATTTAAAAATATGGTTATAATGATATCGTTTAGAGATTTTTTCTCTAAAAATTAATTAAACACATAAATTGATTTGTTTTTCAGAAAGGGCATGATCGATTATTTTAAATTTGTTCCCAAGCTGTTCGTACAATGCCACAGAACTACCATCAACAATAGAAGCCCGTTTGGAAAGAACTCTAGTTAAGAACTAGTTGAGCTAAGACGTCCTGGTCCATAGCTTTCCAGTAGAGAATTGCTCTCTGATTTTTCTACATGAAATACCCCAGTTAATGTGAATCGGCGGCCTACTAGAACATGCCTTAGTTCATCTCCAACCATTATTCGAGGCTTGTGGTTCTCTGTGTTTACTGCCGCACGCTTTTGTTCATATATGTTAAAATGTATTGCCATATGGAAACCTACAGGCATCAGTACTGCAAGAGCCCAACCTCCGCTGTTTACTAATACTATTTGTTCATCGGCTGGTATTTCCATATACTCTCCTAAGTCTCTGTCTGTACAAAGCTGAACTTGCGCTTCTGGATCAAAAGTGTACTTTCGATATTCGAGTAGTTCTTCCGGAAACCTTTTAGGTTTAAGGCGAACAAATCCAAGTTCATCAAGCGGATAACAAAATACCTTGAAAGCATGATTGATAATTATGTGTCCTACGGAAGAAGCGTCAAGATGTAGGTCAGTGATATGTACTCGAGGCCACTCGCCATAAATGTTAGGATCGTACTGTGAACTTGATCCTGCAAGAAGAAATATCGGATTAATTTCTTGTAAGATAAAAATTTTTATTTTGGGATATTTGCTACCCAATGTGTATTGAGTCATTCCAGAAAAGGTTTGATGATCCGGGAAATTTTTTGATCTCTAAATAAGGGATAAAAAACAAATCATTACACCTCATGAGGCAAATTTAGATAACTGTCCTTTGGATGATGATTTATATGTTATGTTAAATTATATTATAGTTTGGTGAATTTCCAGTACAAGACTGAATCCATTTCAAATCATGCAGGCCGATATGTTCAGGATTACCTTGCCAATGAAATATGTTTTTTTACGTGGAAAATGAGGAGATAAGTATTTTTCCAAATTAACATACTGACATTTTTATATTTTTCGGAAATATTTAAAAATTTTCAAGGCACAATGAGTTTTTTTCAAATTTAAATTCAAAAACCTCTTGTTCCTAACATTTTGAAAGAGTACAAAGAACTAAATAGAATGAAATTCCTTTTATTTTTTTTTCAAAAATGAAAAATAACGTTTTTGTAACGCACGCGCGAAATGTTCACTTTTCGAGGCATGTATTACGTGCGGGAAGTGACCAATTCCAAAGCCGTTGTAGAAAGCAGTTATAAAAAGACTTTTTCTAGCTGCTGCGATTGCCGACTGATGAATTACCATCAATTACCGATAAATTACCGGAAATTTGGGAAATTGAGCAATTTTCTATAAATTTCCGGAAGTTTTGGAAATTTTCAAATTTTTTCCAAAACATTTTCAAAATAAAAAATCCTCAAGTCCCAGGAATAGAAATCGGCTACCTGAAATTTCCGGCAATTCAGAAATTTTCCATAAATTACTGGAAATTTTCAATAATAATTAATAAATTTTTATTTATATAAATAAATTTCTAAAATTACCATAAATTTCCAAAAAAAATATTCTTATTGTTTCTTGCATTTGTTACAAAAAATATCCTGTGCAACAGGTGCTGGAAGTAGACAGTTGCCACTCTTGTGAAGGTTACAGTTCTTGCCATCGGCTCATCTTCGGGTCGTTTCCGGCTTGTCTTCGGCTCGCTTACAGTTCACCTTCGGCTTGCTTCCAACTCGCCTACGACGCGCCTCTGGCTCGTACAGCAAACTTCACACTCGTGTGGAACTGCCTACTTCCCGCACTTGTAGCACAATATACAATAGTATTTTATATTACTTTTCTTCTTAATTTGGCTTTTTAAAGAGGGCAATTAACTGGATAAAACGAAGGAAGAGGATCATTTATTTCTTACAGAATTGCGAAAGGAGCCAGGTTTCGCAAAAAGAAACTTTTTCCCGAAGAGGAAAAAAATACCAGCCCGAAAGTTTATATTCAGGAGACTATAACAGTACCTATTATTCCTGAACATTCCAGGGAAAAAGGGCGGAGATTTGAAGAATTTAAACAAATCATTTACAGAGAAAACTTTTTTTAAACAGATGAAAATAGCTTCAGTAATTAAAAAATGTGTTAACAAGCAATCTTATTATTTTTAATTCGTCAATTGTATCGTTCTTTACGAAAAATTATAACTATTCACGATATGGTGGTGAACAATTTTTGTATCGAATAATGATTGTTTCAACAATTGAAACTTAGATAAAAAATACTTGGAAGCTTTGTGGACTTGTCGAATATAAATAATTATTGTTGAAAATTTTTTCTAAAAGTACTAGGGGTATTAGGTATTAGGAAAAGATTATTACTTGACTGTTCCTTACATTGTAACTAAACTTTAATTTACAAAAAGTGAATAAGGAATACTTATTTTTTTCAATTTCTTCAAAAACCAAGCTTTTCCCATTCATCACCCAACGTTAATTTCAAAAGCCCGGGGAAACGGTTTAATGTTGATCTAGTTAAAAACAGGACATTTCTTTTTCCGAAAAGCGAACAAATGGAGTAAGATTCGAGTTTAAGTAGACTATACGTTAGCTTGAGTCGAAAATTAAAAACTTCCTGAATTCGAAATCGCTGCAGCGCTAAATAGTAGCATTTTGGGGTCCTAAAAAGGTATATTTAATTTGGAATCGATCAACATTCACTTTGGTTATTCGCACTCGAAAAAAAGGTTAAAAAAATTTATTGTTCGCAGAGTTTTTTAATTTGATTGAGTTTCAATTTTTTTTACATACCTGGAGGTCAAAAAAGCCTTCTCAATTTTTTTCGAATTTTAAACTATCATTTTCCGAGAGATAGTTCCTATTTAATTCACTATTGTTTTCGAATTTTTAACACGTTTGCAAATAGTAGGAGAATTATTTGAGGTAAATGAAAACTTTTCAGTGACAAAAATGCTTCAGAAAAAAACCTCAAGTCCCAGGAATAGAAATGAGAATACAGCAAATTTAAAAAAAAATTTTTTGTTTTTTATGAACTTATCTTCATAACTTGTATTTTAAACATTCTTGTAAGCATATGTGGGCCTTTTAAACATAGAAATATACTCGAAAAAAATCTACAAGACCCAGAAATCGAAATTGACAAGAAGGCAAATTTTTAAAATTTTTATCTTGATATTTTATGAACTTATCTTTATAACTTATAGTTTATACATTTTCCTGATCAGGTGAAGGGTTTTTAAACATAGTTTAAAATAAAAATATTGAAAAAACGCCGCTCCAGAATTTTTTAAATTTTCTGTTTCCCATATTCATTTTTGGGTCTCCTCGATTTTTTTTCTAGTATATTTCTAGGCTTCAAAATTCCACACAAGATCGCTTTTTGAACACACAAATAAAACAAATTGATTCTGTTAGATACAGAATTGCCGACATAAGAAAATTTGCTGTCATTCCAATTTCGATTCCTGGGTCTTACATTTTTTTCTAGTATTTTTCTGTACACAGAAAATCTATATATGCTCACAAAAATATATAAACTACAAGTCATCGAGCCAAGTTCATAAAACACCAAAATCAAAATTTAAAAAATTGCTGTATTGCCAATTTCTATTCTAGGGTCTTGAGGATTTTTTTCTGAAGTATTTGTGTCACTAAAAAGCTTTCATGTACCTCAAATAACTCACCTCCTATTTGCAAACGTGCAAACAAAAATTATTTGAAAACAATAGTAAATTAAATAGGAATTATCTCTCAGAAAAATGATAGATTAAAATTGGAAAAAAACTGAGAAGACTTTTTTGACCTCCAGGAATGAAAAAAAAATTGAAACTCAATAAAATTTAGAAACTCTGCTTAGAAAATTAGAAACTTAGATTCCCAATTATTTATAATTTTTTGGGACCCCATATGCTACTTTTCCAACTGCCAAAATTATTTATTTTCGACCCACCCTTACTATACGTGCTTTTTATCTAACCTGCATTTAATTGTAAGAGCGCAGTGTTGACTTTGGATGATTAAATGTCCACATAATATTCTGGCTTACATTTTCAACTGATTTTAAAGCTTTTTCAACCGTTACGTATTACTCAATAATATAAACAAATTATGTAATAAAAGTCAGAGTTGAAGTAATTTTTGATAGTTTTAGGTACTTTTCTTGAAAATGTATTTGAATTGGTTTGCTAGTGATATTCCGGAGCAGCTATTTACTGGCATCCTCAAAGAGAGGATATTTACATCCATCGAGCCGGTATGGAGTACAATAGTTGAAAAACGCGGATGCAAGAGCCACACAAAACTACCACGTATCAAGTTGATATGGCAAATGGATCAAAAGGATCCAACGTTTTGATACCTATATTCACGATCAACTTGAATCAAATTTCAGGATCAATTATCTGTCATAAAATTTCAACTCCTCAACACATTATAAAATTATCGATTATCGATTTGCAGAACTTGGATTTGGCAAAAGGAATGTTTTTCGAAATTCGACAACTGTCATTCTGTTTTGTATACTGATCTTAATACGTCTTGAAGTTGTTCTCCTTAATTTTCATTGATCCACTAAAGCGAATCATATTGAGTTGAAATTCTAGATTAAAATAGCGGCAAAAATTTGATACCCCAAATTTTAGTGTGAGAGGGCTAGCAGGTTGCAGGGAGAACCTATTAATAGACAGGTGTATTACCCAGGATTCGATCAGGTATCGAAGCAATCTGTTCATGGCTTGGATTGACTGCTGTAAGGCATTCGATAACACGAACCATTTGCTACTTATCAAGCTCCTTGAGTGCCTGGAGTTGCATCCAAGTATAGTGAGATGCATAAAAGAGCTTATGCTCTTGTGGTGGACAAGATTTGTCTGCCTTCCAAGGAGACTCTCAAAGTTCGATACTTTTCTGAATCACCCTGTTGCCTCTATCTATTGTGCTTCCAGGCAAAAGCTCCAGATATCTATGTGACCCGTCGAACAGAAGAGAATATAAGGTCAATCCCTTCTTATACATGGACGACGTTAAACACTTTGCCTCTTCAAAAGAGAACCTTGACATCCTTGTGGCGGCAGGAAGCAGGTACTTTTGAGCAATGAGCATGAGCTCTGGACAGGGCAAGTGTGCCTGCGTCCACCTACACAAAGGAAGACTAGAAACTAAATCATCGCGTGACGATCAGGATGTTCAACTCTTAGGTGGGAATACCAGTCAACATCTTGACAATGGAGCAACATACGCATATCTTGGAACACAACAAGCGAATACTCAAAAAGTGCATGTGTTAAAAACTGCCCTCCAAAAAAGGTATCGCCAAATTCTCAGAAAATTTTGGGATGCCAAATTTACTGAGAAAAATAAGATCCAGGCGACCAATATGAAGGCCGTTCCTATTCTGCTCTACATGTTAGGTGCAGTGAAAAGAAACGTGGATGAGTCAAAGAAACTCAACCGAAGCATACGCAAAATGATCACAATCCATCCATTGACATTTTCCATCCGAAAAAAAGCGGGCGAAATATCAAGCACTTCTTTTCGAGCTGAACAGGCTGCACCAAGAATACAGAGGCCATCTTGCAGTTCTCGTAATCGGCTGTCTTGGCGGTATGGAAGCTTTAATTATTGGCCAACTCAACCAAATTCTTAGCCTGCCAGCTTCAGGGTCAGTCCATCGCGAGCTGGATGGAAAAGGCTGTTTTTCTGAGATCACTTCATCTAGTCCATCAACATTATACAATTATTCATTTGCTGAAATCTAAAACGTGTTTTATAAATAATTATAAATGTATTATATCATTATATTTAACAATGGAATAAAGAATAAACACAAGGAATAGGACCAGATCAATAAATATTATCATCTTTCCCAATTAGAGGAAAAACTGTAGTTAGAAATGTAACTAATACACATTCTGTTCCTTAATTAGAGCAAATCGTCACGCTAGTGGCAACACCAGCTATCTCACTTTTTCCAAGTTTTCAGGAGAGCCAAAAACTGATTTTGCGGCTGTCTAGAATGTCATATGTCACTGTTAACAAAATCACGATTTACGCGCTCGCTGTTGCCCATATGGAGAAACTAACTTCACCATTCGATTCCCCGCCAAATTCAACTTTAGGAACCGTTCTTAACTCAAAACGGCCAAAAAATGAGATAGGTAGTTTTGCCACTAGCGTGACGAAATGATGCCTCAAGCTTGTCATTGGTAAATTGTTTATAGAGATTATTGTTGTACAAGGTTCTGTTTACAATTCATGAGCCAAGTTCAAGGAAAGAGACGTATTATCAAAGTTCAGGAACTCATTTAGAATTTTAAAAAACTGATATGAATGTGAATTTCCACTACGAAATAAAAAATTGGAATGTCAATTTATTTGGTTACGGTTATTTGTTTTCAAGCTTATATAACTATAATTCACATATAAATCTAAAAAGATTTTCATTTTGAATCCAAAGTCGTTGAATTCATTTAAAAAAGTCAAATCTTCAACAAAATAGTTGAATCCTAGAGGAAAAAATATTTTAATTTAAAGTCCAAAAAGTTGCAATTTTAGTAAAAAAAACGTCAACTTTTTACCAGAGGAAATAAATTTTCAAAACAAAAAGACGAACTTTCAAGAAGATTGTTGCATTTTACCAAAATATTAATGAACATTTCAGATATTTTGGAACAGCTGCAAAAGAATTTCTAAGAATTTTTATTTGTTATTTCACAGGATTTTGCCAAAGAGGAGAAGTTTGAAAGATATTTAGGACACTTGGAAGCTTGAAGAGTGTTAAACAGTAGTTATCAAGTTTTTCAGAGTCTTAACATTTTTAATTTCTTCAAAACTAGAAAAAGTCCTTAATATCTCTTAAAATCTTCAAAAATCTACATTTCGTAAAAAATTCGTTGGTTAGTATCTAACAGAAGAACGCCTCTCCTCAAAAGTACGCTGATTCAGTGTCGTTTTGAGTTGCAACAGAAATGAGACACAGGGGAATGAGATTGCAGCTATGTTCATTTTATAATTTACGCTAGAATTATTCTGATTCAGAGAAAAAATCTGATTTCAAAAACATAAAAAATGATCGGTTTTCTAACCGCAGATTTCGAAAGCCTGGCACTACCTTTAAATACTATTTAAAAATTATTTTTAAAAAACGGCAATTTTTCCTTCAGTATGAGGAACGTGTCTCTAGTTGCAAATAATAAAAAATGGAAAGTCTCTCATGTTGAGCTACACAGAATATTTCGGTTATAACTGCCGCGACTCCCTTGTATGGTGCTTATACCTCTGTTTTTTCATCCTCCTGGGCTGTAATGTCATTGTTGGCTTAAAACGTTACGTCAGTATGCGAAAGTTGAAAAGACACCATCTTGATATATCAAAAAGAACCCCTCCGTGCTCATCTTCAATCTGGGTGGTTTGAAGAGAGCAAACGTTAGCTGATACGACATCGACTAATCCTTCACATTTCTGTTAAAGGTGTTATGCATCCTATTGTTTCAGCAGCCTCCTTTTCTGCTTTGTACAGGAAAGCTCATTTGCTCACTTCTTCATGATTCTTGACCATTTTATGAAGAGGGTCTCGTCCACTTGCGATAATATGTGCTGTAACCAGAATAATCCTGTTGTGAAGACATTCGCGATTGAGTATTCCGTGACCACCTTAACGGCGTGAGGTGTAAAGCCGCGAAACAGACGACTTAAGGTGTATGCTTTTTTCATGTGCCTAACTTTTCGTGACCCGATATCGAGGGATCCAGGATCATCCTTCGTCCATGATACCACTCCAAATGGATGGAGCACTACTGGGACGGCAAGCATGTTAGTCGCAGATATCTTGTTCAACGTCGACAGATGTGAAGACGAAATCTGTCGAAGAAGATGCTCGTATCTGCTTCGGAGAGACTACTCCACTGATGTTGCGTCCTGAATGCGGCTTTGAGGGACGCCCAGGTATGCTAACGCCCGTAATCTTACCTACCTTCAGAATAACCTCAGTACACTTGTCCAATCCAAAGTCCATAACCATCTCTGCTATTTACTCTTTGACGATATTTAAAGCACGTTGGACTTGGCTAGCACCAGAACCATATATCGTTAGCCAATCCATATAAAATACATGAGTGACTTCACGCTCGCGATGAATAATGTCGCCACAGAGGTATCTAGGAGAATTTCGTAGTGCGAGCGATAGAGGCAGAAGTGTGATGCAAAAAGCGAAGGGTATCACCTTGAAAGACGCCCCTCTGGAAGATGACGTTGTTTGTTGTCACACCATAATTTCCAGATGAGGTGGTAAACCTAGTTTTCCAGAGGGGCATCAATCTTTCTATACATCTTAGTGTATGTGGATGAACCTTCAAGCTTTTCAACAGACATACGATAATTAAGTGGAACGACGAACCGAAAAGTTTCGGATAGTCAGTCCAGGCTATCTTACGGTAGTGTTGGTGGAATTCATGTCAGCAGGTTCTCCAGATATTCTACTACGCCTATCTTTGAGCCGCGTTGTTCGTACATCTCTGCATACAAAGACCTGACTGTCCGAATAATCATATCACTTACGATAGCTGTGAAGATCTTATACAACGTGTTCCGACAGGTTATTGGCCTGTAATTCTTATGGTCAGACAATTTGCTTTTTATCAGAAGGAGCACTGTTTGTCTTTCCGCCAACCATTCCGGCATAGATTCTTCCGACTTCGCATATTAGGTGAAAATGAGGGCCAGATTTTGGGATGAAAGGAACTTTTTCCACCAGAATCTCTTCTTATTATCTGGATTCGTAGCGAAATAGTTCTTTAGCCCTCTTTATACTTTTTTCACATCTTGGATAGTGACAAGTGAGCATTCCATCTTAGGTATTATGAGGTCACTTCACAGCTCCTTGAGGCTATTCGAGCGTATGCTGGACTTCTTAGAGTTCTCTAAAAAATGTCTCAACTTCATCTGGTTTGGGCGGGTGGTTCACACTAACTAGAAAATCTCAGAAGTGTAGAGATGGGACATAACAAAACCATCTTACAGCTTTGTCTTGTTCAGTGTATCACGACGAATCTCTAGTTCGCGCGCAAACTGTCGGACCCTAGCGGTGGACTTACAGTCAGATTTTATGTAGTGAATCACATACTGAATGTGAGACGCTTACTGTCTTGCCCAGCCTATCTTTGTACTAAGTTAATGCATACGCCTTTTCTTGCTTCATCATTAAGACCACAATTTATGGTCCAGAGGTTGGAATAATCGGAAAAATCTAAACGAAGCGCATCATCCAGTTGAGTCGGATCATCAGGTTTAAGAGAAAACTGGATGTTGATGTGGCTCGTGGTTCTAAAGCATTGTTATTTCTGTACTGAATGTCTGCCGGCGATTGATTTCAGTGTGACAGCTCTGGGTGCGACAGCTCTGGGTGTTTTCCCGCACCGCAGAGCATTCAGTCGCGCCATGTAATCACTCTGTTCAGAGGCCTTACTGGTATCGTTGCACACTAGAAGATTGTCCCTTAGTCGATCCGGCCACTCAAAATTATTTAGACCTCGCTGGTCTATCGTATTGACTTCATCTTGATTAGCTCCCACGACTCTAGGGTAGTCGTCATTGATAGCCACCCCATTTACGAGCAGCTAAGGAAAGGGTTAATTCGTCCTCGCAGAGTCGAGTAAGCAAGGGTAAGACTTTAGATACTGCGATATAGTCCGGTTTTCCAGAGGGACGGGTTGAGACACCATACTCTGGTTCAAGTCTTCACTCCCTGGTACCATGCAGCCTTCGGCATTGTTGCGGTTAGAGGATCCCTGTACTAAGGGTTTCTGCTGAATGTAGTTACAATAACTAATGAGCAGTCGCGGACTATTGTCCGAATAACCCCCAAGCGGAGACGAAGAGGAATAAGCGCCAAAATGACGAATCGCGCAAAGCAGGCACCTCCTGAGAAGTGTTCGCGATTTCAGGATAAGAAAGGAAGGGTCCTAAAGTTTGTCCACGAACAGAGGATCTACGATCACAAACTCAACAAGGCAAAGCTGGTGACAATGAAGCGGCCCATTGTTGAAAAAATAGGACGTTATCTAATGCATGGAGACTATCTAGTAGGGTGGGCCGAATTACACGAAAGTTTCCGAATCGAATCGTAGTAGTGCGGAAAAGTTGCTACTCGTCTCCCTGATCGAAATGAATCTTTTTTTCAACCGGACCATATCTTCCGGTCGCAGATCGCGTTAAAAGTTTCGAAAAATCGTTAACAACTGAACACGTTTCGGGATTTTTTCGTAGTAAGTTATAGTGATCGAATTTCATTCAAAATCGGCATGCGACCTCTTCTAATTATCCTTTGAATAAAAAAAAACACTACCCTTCCCATCCCCAGCAAATATCAAATATCGTAAAAAGAGCTGGTTTACAATCGTTGTTTTCCTCGTGTAAAGTGTGC
>CAKNXH010000538.1:0-28967 GCA_932178445.1 Andricus quercusramuli | reverse complement strand
GCTCCGTGTCCTCAGCTTACACGAGACTTTTGCTGGATTATCGTATTGAATTCGTCGCAGACTGCGACCACCTATCTCGCGGTCGTTAGGCGTGGTTACGGCTGAAATTTTACCGCGATTTCAATGGGAGCGGGTGCAATTTTCCAGATTATATTATTATACTAATATATACTTTGTATATAGGATATATTTCTGTAATTAATTGAAATGAAACTTTGTGGTCAACAAGAAAGTTCTGCAACCTCGTTTTATTTTTGTTTTGCAAAATATTAGTACGGCTTTTCATAGTAATATGCACGTTATCTGATTTGCTTCACTGAGTTTTTGTATGGGTTTCTGAATTAACCTTACCATGGTGTGTTGTAATCAGCGGTTGCCCGGCAATTAAAGGCATCCTTATCCTGGAACCGGGACCGCCGGACGGTCTACTTATCCCTGCAATAAGAAATAGATTCGTTTTATAATTATGAGACAGCTGAATATAATACCATCAACGGGTTTTTCAGTTGATTTTGTAAATCAAGTTAAAGATTGAGTAATATTGAGCTTGACTGTGGACCAAGTTCATCCTTAAAGATGATATTACTGAAACACAACTTAGCCTGGTATCAAATTTAAAATTATTTTACATCGTTTTCCAAAATGATTCATGAAACAAAGAAAACTGAGTAATAGAAAGAACATAGTTTTTTATCTACATTAGGAATCTCGTGCGCGCGAGGGTGTGCGCTGTTTTCCTTCGCACGATGGTTAAATATCAACAAGTGTATATGAAACTTATTTCTATTGAGAGAATTACATATCGACGGCTCTACTGCAGAGTGCTATAGTTCTGCTTCAGTTCGTATACCACTCTTGATTTTTGCTTCACGTGCGCCAATCACCCTAGATTTCAGTAGAGCCAGAAACCCATAGGGCGTCAGCACCTTTCGCAGGTTTCTAGGTTCCTCCTACGCTCCAAGACCTGGCTGAAATGGATACATCCCTTCGTAAGGATATCTCGGAAGCGTTCGAGCTCTGAACCAACAATTACTCATTGAGTAATCATTAATTGCTGATTCAAATCGAAGACTTGAATCGACGATGGATAAAAGAACCGAAGGGCTCGTGCATTAGCTAAACAGCAATATTCGACTGATGAGAGATAATGCGTCCCGTCTTCAGTATGTGATTGACTTCATAACATCTAATGAGCCGCTTACGGAAAGGGTCCTGAAGTTTGCCCACGAACTGAGGATCTACGATCAAACACTAAACAAGTCAAAGCAGTTTCTTGCTGATCCATCGCACCTCGTCAGCGATCTCCATGTTTCTGTTAAAAATCCACACAAGCTCAACGAAGTAAAGACGTTTTGAAAAGAAGTTTAACAGATCCCTACACGTTAAATGAAGGAAGACACTGATAATATCAATGGCTTCAAGGAGTTTTGCGATAACCTTATAACATCTGCGGAGAAATGTCCAGCAAACACTACCGAAGATGCTCCTGAGACCTGACAGGTGTGATTTAACGTGGTTCTACTAGGAGCCGGTGTAATTTTCATTGATGGTAATTGATCCCAGCAAGACCGTTTACGGAAAGCGTTCGAAAGTTCGCCCAAGAACTAAGGATCTTGAATCACACACTAAACAAGCCAAAGCTGCTGACAATCAAGCAGCATATTGCTGACAAAATACGGCTGTTATCTGACGCAAGGAGGAGAATACAGATCAACTTGATCAAACCAGAGAATTACAGGCCAATAACTTGTTTGAATAAACTGTATAAGATCTTTACTGCTGTTCTGAACAACAGCATTGTTTGACGAATTGAGCCTGTATAGCGAGAGATGTATGAACAACGTGGCTCGAAAAAAAAACGTGTAGCAGGCTGTCGAGAGAATATGCTAATTGACAGATGTGTCTGTAAAGACGCTGCAGCCCATCAGCTCATCCTGTCAATGGCCTGGATTGACTATTGGAAAGCTTTCGATTTAATCTCTCATAGACTTACCCTCTGTCTGTTGGAAAGCTTGAAGGTACATCCACACATAGTGAGATGCATAGAGAGATTGATGCCTCTTTGGAAAACTAGATTTACCATCTCATCTAGGAATTATCGTCTGACGACGAACAACGTCACCTTCCAGAAAGGCGTCTTTCAAGGGGATAGTATGAGCCCTTTGCTTTTTTGCATCACACTTCTGCCTCTATCTCTCGCACTACGAAATTCTCCTGAATATCTCTGTAAAAGCTGGTAAAAGCAAACTTCAAACTGCTATAAATATCGTCATGAACTACACAGGAGAGATTGGGATGGACTTTGGTTTGGACAAGTGTGCCAAAATTCATTTGAAGAAAGGAAAGATAACTGGCGTTCCCAAGGACCCTGAGCTTGTGGATATAAGTGTTGTTAGACATCTTAACACTGGAGACACCTATACATACCTGGGCGTGCCTCAAAGCCGCATTTAGGACGTAACATCAGTGAAGAAGACTCTCCGAAGCAGATACAAGCATCTTCTTCGACAGATTTGGTCTTCGAATCTGTCGGCCTTGAACAAGGTATCGGCGACTAACATGCTTGCCGTCCCGGTTCTGCTCCACTCATTTGGGGTGGTTCAATGGACGAAGAACGAGCTTAAGGCCCTTGATGTGACCACGCATAAGATCATGCATATGCATAAAAGCTTGCATATCAATTCGTCAGTTCCGCGATTATACATTTCACGCCGTCAAGGTGGACGCGGACTTCTGTATCTCCAGTGTCTTCATAATCGAATTGTTTTAAGTACAGCTTACATCGTTGCGAATGGCAGAGGTCCTCTCCTAAAGATGGTCAGAAACCACGAGATGATTGGCGAAGGAGCGTTCCTTTACAAAGCCGTAGAGCAAGCTGCCGAGACCCTTGGCCTGAATTTTAACATCAGAAGTGAGGAAAGTGCATTACTCCATCTAGCTGCTTCACCTGTAAAATCCGAAGTAAAGAAAGCAGAGGTTGGAAAATTTCATCAAGAGCTACTCGATAAGCATATGCACGGAAACTTTCACAGAAATGTAGAAAAACAGTCCTTGTCGAAGGAGCAAACTTTTGCTTTCCTCAAATGATCAGGGCTCAATTCAGGTACAGAGGGCTTCATTTTCGCATGCCAGGACGGTGTCATCTCCACCTTAGCATACCGTCACCGCATTTTATGTCAAGAAGTTCCCAGTGATAGGTGCAGAGCGTGTCATGCACACGCTGAGTACCTAGAACACATACTATCGGGGTGTCCGACCCACGCAGGAACAACGTATATCTATAGACATAATGCGGCCCTAAGAGTACTTTATTACCACATTTGTCGCTCTTACGGTGGTGGGCGCGGTCCCTGCCCTGCAGAACACTCCCAGGGATATAGAGTCAATTGTCCAAAACGAGAAGTGCCAGATTTTCTGGAATTACGATTTTCGGGCAGCAGTCTCCGTTGCGCACTCGAGGCCTGACATTGCTCTCCAAGACTTCGAGAAACGAAGTATATTCGTGATCGAATTCTCGGCTCCGTCCGAATACAACATCACTGCAAAGGAGAAAGAAAAAGAGGTGAGGTATCAAGACCTTACAAGAGAGCTGCAACGACTGTACCCAAAATATTCGGTACGAGTAATTGTCCTTGTGATAGGTGCTCTCGAAGGTGCGAAATTATCACTGGTTCGTAACCTTAAAGCCATACCCGCGTGCCAAAAATATGCCAAGGCACTTGCGAGATGGATACAGAAAGCTGTCATCCTTGGGTCGCTTCGTGTCCTCAAGACACACGAGGGTTTCGCCGGCCTGTCGTTGTGATTTCGTCGTGCCCTGTGACCACCCATCTCGCGGATGTGAGACGTGGCCATAGGTGTTGCGACGCGGCCTTTTTCCTAAATAAATAAATGATAAAATTTTGATCCCTTAAGGCCTTGCCCAAACAAGAAATACAAATGAGACCTGGTTTATTATAGCCTGGGGCGCCAGCCTTCTAGAAGGCAGTCCTGGACAATCCATGAATAGCTCAAAACCAAAAGAAAACAACGACAGCGATACGGAACGATAAAATAGAGTGGCAGACGATAAATGATTTGATCCATGATAATCCAAACGCGACGGCTAGTTCAGTCCCTAAAGTAGAGGGGGAGCTTCGGAAAATAATTCAGCAAGATTTTATTTAGATGTTAAGAAAATTGACAATAAGTTTATTTGCGAGAATTGTGATGTTAACAAACTCTGCTATAAATAATGACAAAATAAAAATTTATACAACAGACAATAAACAACAAAATGTGTCAAGAAACTTTACATAAACAAAATAGAAAGAGAAAGCTGACATATATGGTCCAGTTAAATGGATAAGATACAATTAAATTTTCTAATTTTCGATAATAAAATTAAATTATTAATTTAGGCAGGTCGGGACGCTAGTGCTAAATGTAAGTGAAGGGGGGGGGGAGTGACGAATTTGAACAATACCAGAAAAGGTCAAGCTTCTAAGCATAAAGGGATACAAATAATACCAAGGTCGGGAGGGTAAGAGGGAAGACGTTGAAAGTAAAGCCACGAGTGAAAAGAGAAAGGGGATAATTTTCAAAGCGTTACAGGATTATCCTAGGCATTATTACAAAAAAAGCGAGATGATTAAAGCGGGAAAATATTAAGTGATTCACGGATAGAATTCACGGACTCAGAAGGGCGTGATAGGAAACGCTAATACAAATAAAGCACAAGGTAATTTCAATAGAAGAGGGAATTCATCCATGTCAGAATAAGGGGAACAGGCGATTATATTTGGTCGAGAGATATTATTTGTATATTTACAAGGGGTCCGAATATACGCAAAGTCGAGAAATCAAAATAAAAGAGGAGGGGTCATTGCATCAGGTCAAGAAAGTTCGGAAGAAAATTGGTGAAAATGTATGTCACTACCACTAAATATACTCCAATATGTCGGATCGACGTCGGCACAAAATCAGAAGGATAGGAATGCATAATTAACGGGGCATTTTTATAGTATTATAGGTCGGGAATAAGTCAAGAAGAGAAGGGTCGAGAAATTTGGGTAAAGGGTTACATCGAAGCAAAGTGTTAAAATTGATCAATTAAAGCAAGGGAAATAGGTCTCAACAGAGGCAAACAAACGACTGTTATGGGCTTCGTAGCGAGCCAGACACCGGCACTCCAAATTAAAGGGGTTAAACAATATACATTAGGCAAGATGAGATCAAAGGCAATTAAATTACAAAGGTGGTTCAGCCAAGGAGATAATTACCAATAAAAATTTATGATAATAGAACTTAGCTGAGCCCCTAGGGAGATAAAGATCCTACCTTGTTAACTTTTCGAAGACGCTCCGCTTCTCCTCCTACTCGACGCTTCGTTACAAAATGGATAGGCTGTGTTCTGGCTCGTAGCTACAAACGCACTGTGCTTGCTAACAGTTCTCGCGCGCACGAGGAACGAGAGGTGTCAGAGTAGGGGAGAAGAGAGAGAAAAGGCGCGCGAAACCTGACTATACGGATCCCTACGGTCTAGAGAGGGATCGACGATATCTGCTCCACGCTGGTGTGTCCCGCTGTCGTATCTTCTCTTCACGTGCTTCCCTCCTTCCCGCTGATTGGCTATTTCCTTAGGCACGAATTCGTTGAAGTAGGAATCCGGACCACGGGATTCGAAGCCTCTAAGGGACGGTTGGACTCTCAGGCTAGGATTGACGGATAGAACTTTGCGGCTAGCAGATGTAGGGTGGTTTTCCACGCAACCCTCGGGAGATTTTGAGAAACACACAGCATAAGTAGTCTCTCCGATACGATACTGAGGCGGAGATGCCTGTCCACTAACGGACTTTGTGGTCACCTCGCTCTGGGCTTATCCTTATTATAAATAAAGGGTAACGCTTACGGTAAATTTTAAAAGGAAAATTACCTGTTCCTGCAGTGGACTTCACGGTAATCTTGTAGAATACGCACGCACCCGGA
Organism: Andricus quercusramuli; assembly: GCA_932178445.1. Lineage (NCBI taxonomy): Eukaryota > Metazoa > Arthropoda > Insecta > Hymenoptera > Cynipidae > Andricus > Andricus quercusramuli. Next base: position 23,000 of record CAKNXH010000538.1, on the reverse strand, counting down.
ACTTGCCTAGGATCTTGGACTCGATAGTGGAAAATTTGTAGAAACTGAGAGCAACCTGAAGAAAGTGTAGCGAAGGTCTCTGGACAGTAGAAGCCTCGCTAAGAAGGAGGTGACAGCTGACCCTACTCGATGACGCAACGAGATGGACCAATCCTTGAGTTTCCAATCCTTGCCGAATCTACTCGTAGCGTCGAATATGTAGCTTCCCCGTTAAAATTTGAATTTTAAATTTAATTCTTGTGAGGTGCAAAACTGCAACATCACAGTGTATTTTACCGCGATTCTACTGGGGGCTATTGACATTTTTTTTTAGATGGCAGTTGCTCTTAGTGGTACCCTGCGGTGGTTGTTAAACTTTTTTTGAATTATATATATATCTCACTCTTGCCCCAGTACGTCCCAGTAGTAATCTATTCATTTGGAGTGGTCCCATAATGAGCTCAGTTCCCTCGATATAGGGTCGCGAAAGATTATGCACATGAATAAAAGCATGCACCTTAACTTCTTGTTCCGCGACTTTACCGCTCACGCCGTCAAGGTGGTCGCGTAATACTGAATTTTGAATGTCTTCACAATAGGACAATTCTTGGTAAACCACATATAGTTGCAAATGGACCAGACCCGCTTCTTAAAATGATCAGGAAACACGAAGAAGTGGGCAAAGGGGCGTTTCTGTACCTTGGGTCGCTCCGTGTCCTCAGGGTGCACGAGACTTTTGCTGGATCATCGTATTGAATTCATCGCAGACTGTGACCACCTATCTAATTAATTGAAATGAAACTTTTTAGTCTCCAAGAAGGTTCTGCAACCTGGTTTTATTTTTGTTTTGCAAAATACTTGTACGGCTTGTTGTAGCAATATGCACGTTATCTGATTCGCTTCCCTGACTTTTTGTATGGATTTCTCAATTAACCTTACCATGGTGTGTTGTACTAAGAGGTTGCCCGGCACCAAAAGGCATTCCTGAACTGGAACCGGAACCACCGAATGGTGTAATTATTCCTGTAACAAGAAATAGATTCATTTTTATAATTATAAAGCAGCTGAATATAATTGCATCAACGGGCTTTTCAGTTGATTTTATGAATCAAGTTAAAGATTGAGTCACATTGAGCTGGTTGAAAATCAAGATCATCCTAAAAGATGATATTACTGAAACACAACTTAGCCTGGTACGAATTTAAAAATTACTCTAAATCGTTTTCCAAAATGATTCATGAAACAAAGAAAACTAGGTGATAGAAAAAATATGTTTTTTTATCTACATTCGGAATCTCGTGCACGCGAGGGTGTGCGCTGTTTTCCTTCGCACGATGCTTAAATATTGACAAGTGTACATAAAACTTATTTCTATTGAGAGAATTATATAACGACGGCTCTACTGTAGAGATCTATAGTTCTGCTTCAGTTCGTATGCCACTCCTGGTTTTTGCTTCACGTCCGCCGATTGCCGTATAGTTCTGTGGTGCCAGAAACCTTAAGAACGTTTCGCACGTTTCTAGGTTCTTTCTACGCTGCAAGACCTGGCTGCAAAGGATACATCCCTTCGTAAGGATATCTCGGAAGTGTTTGAGCTCTGATCCATCAATTACTCATTGAGAGTAATTGATTGATTGAGAGCCTTCGCTGATTCAAATCGAAGACTTAAACCGACGATGGATCAAAGAACCGAAAAGCGGGTGCATCAACAGAACAACAATATCGGATGGAGGAGACAGAATGCGTCCCGTGTGCAGTGTGTGATTGACTTCATAGCATCTATTGATCCGTTTGCGGAAAGAGACCAAAAGTTTCCCTTGAACTGAGGATCTACGATTGCACACTAAACAATTTAAAGCTGCTGACAATAAAGCAGCGCATTATTGACAAAATACGGTTGTTATCTGATGCAACGAGGAGAATACAGAAGAGGGAGGGATGGGTCAGGGAGAATCAACTGTTTCTCGCTGAAACTATATCCTTGATCGAATTTTCAGCTTTGACCGACTACAACATCACTGCCAAGGAGCCTGCCAGTAACCCCAAAGCCATAGCCGCGTGTCAAAAAATGCCAAGGTAATTGCGAGATAGATGCAGAAAGCTGTCATCCTTAGGGCGCTTAGTTTCCTCAAGACACGCCAGTGTTTCGCCGGCCTGTCGTGTTGATTTCCTCGTACCCTGCGGGCACACAGTGCACGGTCGTGAGACCTGGTCACTGGCAATCAGTGATCATTTGCCACCTGGTTAGCTATGACGCTCATCACTATTGTGATAACAGTTACAAAACTATCTTTTAAAAACCGCAATCTACTGTCACAACAATAAATGAATGCCGGGCTGCAATATAATGTGATATAATATGTTACGCGTAATTGTGGGAGAGCCCGTCGTTATGTCAACGACCTTCAAGCAAAAGACATATTCCCTGCTTATTGCAGCCAGGCGCCAAATATTCATAACACAAACACTAGTACACAATAAAGTTCGTTGTCACTCGATAAATGCCAAGATCTGACCGGCGACGCGCGCGTACCAGATGACTCTAGGTTCACGTCTTGCCAGAATGGAGCGCTTTATCACTGGTTCGATCTATCATTTGGATTCACTGGTATATTCAGCAACGCTATTTTAGTTGAGTCACTTCCTGATTCACCCAACCAAAGTGAGAAAATCACTGGTTCGAAGGCGATAATTCAAAATACTGATTCAAACAGTGAAAATTTCACTGGTTCAGTTGCAGAGAGTTCTGTGTAGGATATATTTCTTTGATTAAGTAAAATGAAACTTTGTACTCTTTAAGGAAGTCCTCCAACCTTCTTTATATTTTACAAAATACTTGTATGGCTCACTGTAGCAATATGTACATTGTCTGATTTTTTTCACTTATTTTTTGTGTGGGTTTCTGAACGAATCTTACCTTGTTGTTGTGTATGTTGAAAAGGCCAGGCAGTAGGAGGCATCTCGAAACTGGGGTTAGAGGCGTCGGTCTGTGTAGGGAAAACTGCAACAAGGAACATATTTATTTCCATGATTATAAAGCCGCCGAATATAATACCATCAACAGGCTTTTCTGTTGATTCTATAAATCAAGTTAAAGATTGAATAATATAGATCCTGGTATGGGGTTTTAATTTATTTAAATATTTTTGTTCAAAATGATTCATCAAACAAAGAAAACTAGGCAATTGAAAAAAGTATGGTTGAAGATCTTAATTAGAAACCACGCGCGCGCGATGGTGTGCGCTTTTTTCTTTGCACTATGCTTTAATATTAACAAATGTATTTGAAACTTATTTCTATTGAGAGAATTACATATCGACGGCTCTACTGCACAGTGCTACAGTTCAGGTTCAGTCGATATATAAGTCCTGGTGTTTTATTTACGTGTACAGATTTAGGCAACTTTTAGCAAATTTTTCGGGAAAGCCGATTATTGCTTAAAATGTTTTTTAAATCCAGAAAGACTTTCAAGAATAATGAAAAAGGCATTTGTAGATAGGCCATCTTCTTGTGTTCGTATGTTCTAATATTATAATTAAGCAATGACTTCTTCCCATGGGGGAACGTTTTCATTATTCTTTCAAATAATGAATTCCATGAAATGCAAAATTTGACATCTTAGTCACCCGTGAATTAAAATTCACAGAAATCCGCTAGAAAATAAATGAAGATGGAACTAGGACTGGAGGACTCTGCAGTGGAGCCGTCGATATTTGAGACATTTTTGTTTATTACGTAACGCATTCTAAATAATAAACAATTCTCGAATAACTAGTTTCTCATGATCAAATGGTTAATAGATATAAAAATTTAGTACTAAATCACACAGTCTGATTACATGTATTTGAGATCAGTTTATATCTTCGTTAAAAATTCTGTTTACAAATACAGGCTTACCTATTATGAAAAAGTTAGCTTATAAAAATATTAGAGAAAAACCTGACATTTTACGCACTTCTATTTGAATATGAAATACTGCTTCGAATTTTAAACATATTTAGTGCTAGTAATTAGTGAGGTAAATGAGCCAATTGAATTTTAAGTTGAAATCTTAAATCCAACTTCTAACGTCCCAATCAAATCCTAGGAAATATACTGTTCAGTGTGTCTTTAAGCAGCTGTTATCAAATCAGAAATCCAAATTAAGAAAAATAATAATAAAGCGGTAGCTCCAATGTATCTAAATTTATAGATTTTGTTCTTCTGTTTCTTTTTCAGAGACTTCTCTTAACTTTTTTACGCCTTAGTAGAGCTGCCGTTGGCTAAAAAAGGGATTTCTCGTTCATTTTTAGTTTTTTCTCGGGTGAATAAGCCGTGGTAGTGAATGAAGAATAATTAAGAATATCAAAATGTAAGATTTCATATTCCAAAATTCTCTCAAAAAAGGGAAAATAGGTGATTGTTAGAAAAGCGTAGGAGAATGAAAAGGGAATAGATTATTTTTAATTAAATTTTTGTTGACAATATTGTCAATTTGATATAAAAAGCTTCAAATTCTTAGGATTTCATGTCAAAATATCTTTCATTTTCGGAAAAATTTTCAAATTTTCAACCCTTAAAAAGGATTTTTTAAACAAATAGTTGAATTTTCAAACAAAAAAATTTGTTCAAGCCAATATGTATCATTAGCAACCAAGTAGTAAAACGTTTAAATAGTATTCTTGTCCTTTACCAACAAATATTAATTTTTAATTCAAAAGGAAGAATTTAGAACAACAAAGTTTAATTTTCGACAGAGAAACTGACTTTACAAAATAGCTGAATTTTAAATAAAATTGAAAAGCAAATTTTAAAACTTTTTCAGACACTCCGATGAGGATCCACTATTGTTATTATTATTAAAAATGTAGCTACCATATTCGTACTCAGTATATCTTATAGAATTGTCAACAAATATTTAAAAATTGAAGATATCATTATAAAAATGAAAATAATTCTAATGAAACACTTTCTGTTTGACTAATATTGTCAAACAATTCCATGAACCGATGAAGTAAATCAAGTTGTAATTGAGTTTCTTAAAAAAATTAGTACTCCCGGCGAAATCGAAGTAACATTTGAGCTGTAATACGTCTCAGGAACGGGAGATTGGTGATGACAGTCTGCAATGGACTCAATATGATGATCCAGAAAAAGTCTCATGCACCCTGAAGACATGGAGCGACCCAAGGACGACCACCTTCAGCATTTCTTCCACATGCATCTTAGCATTTCTTTGATATGCAAGGATGCTTTTCAGGATATTAATCAGTGAAAGCTTGGCACCCACAAGAGCATCGATGATCAGGGCGACCAGCTTAACAGAATATGCCGGATATAACCATCGCAACTGCCGTCTGAGGTCTTTATAACTTTATTTCTTTTCATTCTACTTGGGTGTAATGTTCTCGTCGGCTAGTGTCGAGAATTCGATAACGAACATAGTTCATTTCTCGAAGTCAAGGAGAACTATGTCAGGCCTCGAGTGCGCCACAGAAAAGTTTGTCAGGAATATGAAGTTTCAGTAACTATAAGCGGAACTTCTCGTTTTCATCAATTGACTCTATTTACGGTACCAAGGTATTTATTACTACCTCGGTCACTCTTACGACATTAGCTATGATACTTCTCGGCTGAACGCTTCTAGGGAAATAGAGCCAATTTTCGAAAATGAGGAGTGCCGTGTGTACTGGAACTTCATATTCTTGACCATGTTCGTTATCAAATTTTCGGCTACCATCCGACGAGAACAGCACAGCTAAGGAGAGTGGAAGGAAACTTGATAAAGCCAAGCTTTCACTGTTTAATAGCCTGAAAAGCTTACCTGCTTGTCAACGAAATGCTAAGACATTTGCGGATACGTTACTGTGATTTCGCTGGGAGCGGCTGTAGAATGGCACCCGATTCCAATGAAATCCCGCGGTTGTCATTATGACGAACTTTTAAATATATACATTGGATTTTCCCATTTTAAAGTTTCCCCAAAATCCCCTCCAAGTCGAGAACGAAGTCATAATGATGAAAATGAAAAATTGGATGCATGCGTGCCATTAGAGAGGAGAAATTTCTATTGAAAATTGTGGTGATAGAAGATTTTTAAATATTGAAAATTGTTGGAGAAAATTTTATTGAAAGTGATTGGATGTGAAAAGTTTTTTATTTTATTATTAGAAAAAGTGCGGGTAGGAATATATTTGTAGCCGAAAAAGTTCGGGTATATATATATATATATATATATATATATATATATATAACCACCTTCGGTTTCTATTCCCTTGGAATAGAACCGGAGGGCTTATGACAAAGCCACCGAACGCGTCCTCGGGTTGCGGATGGAGGGTCCCCGTACCAAGGGTTTCTGCTGAATATGGTTACAATAATTAATAAGCAGTCGCGGACAATTGTCCAGGGATGGTCCCGAAGGAATAACCCCTAAGCGAAGGTGTGAGAACCGTGCCGAAAGCTGCATGGCACCTGGGTGAGGTGTCTTTAACGGTGACTCTGGGATACCGGGCGACGTCTCAGAGTACAGCCTTATCCTTGCATGCGGGGCTCTACAAGGATTGACAAACCCTTTCCCTAGCTGCTCGTGGGAACAACAATGAAACCAACAAACCACCAAAATGTTGTAGATGCGGTTCAAAACGATCGAACGCGCAGAGCACCCGACAATGGATCGGCAAACAATGCCGATCATGCTAGAGTTCGGGGTGCTGAAAATAATTTAGATGGAAACACGACGACGAACCGGCGAAACGCCCACATTGAGTGGACGGATCAACTTAAGAATGACGTGCTAGACTGCTACGATGCCAGTATTATCCCTGTTCGCGGAGGCTTTATGGCACGTATGCATACTCTGTGGTGCGAGAAACACCCAGAGCTTCAACACGTTTCGCATCAGTCTTTGCGAAATCAAGCCGACTACCTCCGGAAAAATGGATATGTACGCGGAGCGCTTCCTCAACCGCTGCTTGAACAAGCTGCAGACGAAGATGAAACGACATTAAGACCAACCGCAGAAACCAGGCACCTTCTGGAAGATGATCGCAATTTCAGTACAAGGAGGAACATCAACATGCAAGTTCCTCTTAAGCCCCAAGATCTAGCTGAAATGGATGCCTCCCTTCGTGGAGATGGCTCGCAAGAGTCCGACCTCTGGACCATCAATTGCTAAGTTTATGGTGCTGCGAGAGCTTTGGCTGATTCAGATCGAAGGCTGAAACCGACGATGGATCAAGAGACAAGAAGACACTTGCATCAACTGAACAAGAAAATTGGATGGGCAAGACAGAATGCGTCCCGTGTTCAGTGTGTGATTGACTACATAACATCCGGTAGACCGTTCAAGGAAAGGGTTCGAAAGTTCGCCCAAGAACTAAGGACCTTGAATCACACACTAAACAAGTCAAAGCTGCTGACAATCAAGCAGCATATTGTTGACAAAATAATGCTGTTATCTGACGCAAGGAGGAGGATACAGAAGAGGGAGAGGTGGATCAGGGAGAATCAACAGTTTCTTGCTGACCCATCACAACTCTTCAGTGATCCCCCTGTTTTTGTAAAAAAACCACCCAAGCCCGAAGAGGTAGAGACTTTTTGGAGAGAGGTGTACAAGATCCCGAAAACACTAGAGTTGAAAGAAGATACTGACAATATCATCCGCTTCAAGGAGTTTTGCGACAGCCTCATAAAATCTGAGGAGGAGTGCCCATCAGTCACTGCCGAAGAGGTGAAAAATGCACTTAGAGGCACTAAGAACTTTTCCGGTGCTGGACCAGATTGTATCAAGAACTTTTGGTGGAAGAAGTTTACTTCTGTACACCAACATTTGGCCCGCATATTCACCTCATATTTAAAGTCGGAAACGCTCATTCCGCAGTGGCTGGTGTTAGGACCCACTATACTCCTACCGAAAAAAGGCAACTTGTCCAAGCCAGAGAATTACAGGCCAATAACTTGTTTGAACACACTGTATAAGATCTTCACAGCTGTCCTAAACAACAGGATTGTTCGATGAATTGATGCTGAGAGCTATACATACCTGGGCGTGCCTCAAAGCCGCACTCAGGACGTAACATCAGTGAAGGAGTCTCTCCGAAGCAGATACAAGCATCTTCTTCGACAGATTTGGTCTTCCAATCTGTCGGCGTTGAACAAGGTATCTGCGACTCACATGCTTGCCGTCCCGGTTCTACTCTACTTGTTTGGGGTTGTTCAATGGACGAAGAACGAGCTTAAGGCCCTTGATGTCACCACGCATAAGATCATGCATCATGGTGCAGAGCGTGTCATGCACACGCTGTGTACCTAGAACACATACTATCGGGGTGTCCGACCCACGCAGGAACAACGTATATCTATAGACATAATGCGGCCCTAAGATTACTTTATTACCACCTTTCTCGCTCTTATGGTGTTGGTCGCGACCCTGCCCTGCCGAACGCTCCAAGGGATATAGAGTCAATTGCCCGAAACGAGAAATGCCAGATTTCCTGGAACTACGATTTTCGGGCAGCAGTCTCCGTTGCGCACTCGAGGCCTGACATTGTTCTCCAAGACTTTGAGAAACGAACTATATTCGTGATCGAATTCTCGGCTCCGTCCGAATACAACATCACTGCAAAGGAGAAAGAAAAAGAGGAGAGGTATCAATACCTTAAAAGAGAGCTGCAACGACTGTACCCAAAATATTCGGTACGAGTAATTGTCCTTGTGATAGTTGCTCTGGGAGGTGCGAAATTATCACTGGTTCGTAACCTTGAAGCCATACCCGCGTGCCAAAAATACGCCAAGGCTCTTGCGAGATGGATGCAGAAAGCTGTCATCCTTGGGTCGCTTCGTGTCCTCAAGACACACGAGGGTTTTGCCGGCCTGTCGTTGTGATTTCGTCGTGCCCTGTGACCACCCATCTCACGGATGTGAGACGTGGCCATAGGTGTATTTTACCGCTGTTCTACTGGGGGCTATTGACATCTTTTTTTTTTTAGATGGCAGTTGCTCTTAGTGGTACCCTGCGGTGGTTGTTGAACTTTTTTTTAATTATATATATACATACAGGGTGTCTAAAATGTCCCGGGACGGTTGGATATTTCCTCAAGTAAAATATTTTTCAAAAAAGTGAAGGTCATTCCTGAAGTAAATTTCAACGAGGAATTCAATGGTGACCTTCATTTTGACCTTGAAGTTGACCTTCATGGCTTTTTAAAATCAAATTTGTTTTTTAAAAAACGGAAGCACCCTTTTTTCACATCTGCAATCGATAGAGCGAAAAATACTACGTTCAAGTACGTACCCAAGTCATAGGTCAATTGTAACGTTCCAGGTCAGTTAAAGGTTATTTGAAATTAACAAAGTTTTCCAAGAGGTCAGTGTGATTCCTGAAGTAAATTTCAACGAGAAATTCAATGGCGAGCTCTGTATTGATCTTGGTGATGATCCTCAAGGTTTTTTCAAGGTTTTTTCCAAGCAGTTTACGTTTACGTTTAGCATTACCCAGGAACAACGACGTGGACGTAGTAAATTCTGTTCCCTTTGGGGTGCTTGATTAACGTGAGTCCCCTTGCCTCTCACGCTTCAGTGAAGATGTTCGAACTGAAAACCTTGAGCTTCTTGACAAAATGCTATGCGATTGTAAAAATGAGTTACAGCATTACGAATCATCTCCCTATCCATCAAAGTAGCCTCTCGCAGAATCCGATTCTGCAATTCGTCTAAGCTTTGGGGTTGCGTTGAGTATACTTTGCTCTTTAAATAACCCCAAAGAAAATAGTCGAGAGGCGTCAGATCAGGAGATCTAGCAGGCCACTCGATTTCACCCCTTCTTCCAATCCACCTATGAGGGAACTGAAGATCCAAATATGCTTGAGCCACCCTACCGTAATGAGCCGCTGCTCCGTCCTGCTGGAACCAAATATTTGGAAAATTATCGCCTCTAATCTCCCTTATTCTTGGTACAATTTGGTTTCTGAGAAGCTCTTCATATGCACGGGCATTGAGATTACCATCGATGAAGAAAGGGCCTATCAATGCATCATAATGATGAGCTGCATGCTCTTTACGGGTCAGCAAATATTAATAGAGTAATGAAAGCGCGTAAATTAAGATGGGCGGGTCATGTAGCAAGAATTGGAAATGAAAGAACAGCAGCGCAAGTTTTAAGAGGGAAACCGATTGGTAAGAGAACCCTAGGCAGACCGAGAAACAGATAGGAGAAAAATGTAAGGGATGATCTAAAAGAACCTAGGACATGATAACTTAAACTGGATGGAGGATGCACAGGATAGAGATGTCTGGCGGTCACGGGTTAGTTAGGCAATGAACTTTCGAGTTCGAACTGCTAATTTATAATAATAATAATGAGAATATGTACATTTGTATGATAAAATTTGAAACCTGTTTCAAAGGTCTTTGGGGGTCGACGCCGTTCAACGAGAAGAATTATTTATTGGTCACCTAAAAAAATTATAATATACTTACATGGATAGGTGTAACTTGCAGCATGGTCTTGAGCATTCCGAGGTCTTGTTATGCGCGTATCTTCCGGGACCATGTAATTATTTGGAAAGGCCATCATTGGAAATGGACCTGGCGGCATGGCGGCTCCTCCATCTGTAAAATGTAAGATAAAGATTTTTATTCGAGAATTTTTTCAACAAAGTCGAAAAATTTGAAATCGGCGACCCCAAAACCCCACTCATACCAAGTTTCAGATGAATGTGTGCAAATTTGTCAATTTTTTCGTTATATTCGATATACCATTTGAAGTTTTAACTTTCGAAACCCAATTCGACATCAGCGACACCAAAATGCCCTCATACAAAGTTTTATACAGTTGCCGAGAGAAAACTAAATGTTGGGACTTTCAGTTGTACGCCCGGATGTATGCAGTATTATTTCAAAGATTATTTTCAAGTGGCTTTTATATCTACGCAGATAGGTGCCTACGAGAATAGCTAGACGGCCAACAAACCTGAATAAGCCGTTTATTGATAAAAATGCTTAAAATTTGTATGGTGTATCCTAAATACGTGAGTGATGACTACAAGCGAAGCAATTTCTTCAGAAGAGTGATATATTTTTTGTTGCTTAATAACAAATTTATTCCGAACGAAAAGAACGTAACGCCAGCTTCAAACAGCAGAAGAATCATCGAAAAAATGTAAGTTATAATAATTTATACGTTTTACGTTTCCACCAATTTTTTTCATCGACCGCTTTTTCCGAGTGGACAATTCTTCTGCTCATTTTCGAGTACTTAACGAGTTATTGCATCCTTCACCTCAATTATTACGTCCAGCAAAAGCGGTTATCGAACTTATCAAAAGTTACCGGTAAATTACTGTAAATGAAATTTCGGAAATATTGTTTTCTTCGGTCTGTCGGTCCCATAAGTAAAGAAAAAAAATAAAGAAAAACGATTCTAGTTCTTAAACATATGTCTTTAATCAACTTTTCGACGTTTCGGCACACAATGCGGGCACGAACTTTATAACTATACATTTTTGTCATCACCTCCAAATTTCGCTTGGAATAAAATTACTCTAAAAACCTCAATTTGGAAAAAAAATTCTATGAATTTCATATATATTCACCAATTTCAGAAGTTTTCATGAGTTTCCAGAGCTACCATGAATTTTCATAAATCTCATCAATTTTCATAAATTTCTATAAATTTCAAAAATCATAGCCTGAGCTACTGCGGATGCCTCCAGCAGAACTGTTTCTAAAAGCTACTGGTGAATTACTTCGTATTTCCATAAATTTCCGTAAAGGCTTATAAAATTCCCGCAAATGTCTATAAATTATTATATATTTTGGGAAATTTCAATAAATTTCTACGAATTTCATCAGTTTTCATAAATTTTTCAAATTTACAGAATTTTGTTCCAACGAGTTTTTCGGATTTGCTTAGAAAATGGAGAAAGCCACAGCATTTGTATACAGAGGAAAAAGATGCGTAATAAAATTCCCTATCAGAATAAATGTACTTTTGTAAGTTAAAATTCGAAACTTGTTTCGAAGGTCTCCAGGGGCCAATGCCGTTTAGCAAGAACAATTTATTAGGGGTTAAGAAATAAAATTTGGATTTATTTTTGAATCCCAACAATTTTTTTTTCAGTTAAAAAAAATTACAATGTACTAACAGAGATTGCTATGACCACGAGCTCGACCTGAAGCGTGTAGAACTTGACGAGGCGTCCTATTTTCAGCCAGAAGAGGATCAAATGGTCGTACGTTAGCCTGTGGATAATGATCTTGTTCTGTACGCTCCCGCTCGTTTGCACTTCGAAGTCTACGTAGCCGCCTTCCTTGCCCGTCCCGCCCTTCAGCTCCATCTTTAACATATAATATAGGGCATTTTATTAGAGAATCTTTATGAAGAACCCCAAAAATTTGATGTTGATCGAAAATGAAGCCCGTGAAGAAATTTCCCCATCTTTTCCCTATTTGACGTTGGGTTCCGATGGGGCCCCGACCAGAATTTCTAGTCTGGAACAAACTGATGGGGCCCTATCAGGCTCAAGTGGGCAATTTCTAGCTTTGAATAAGTAAGTGCACGCGACAGGTGACGCACATTTTCTGACGCCATGACAGAAGGTTTCTGACAGCCTGCCACATGGTCACATTTCCATAAGAAATCAAAATCTTCCAAATTTGACTAAATATTGATTAAAGTTTTGAATGGGTATGCATATCGCGAAAATAAAAGTATATTATGAGTTTGTAGAAGCGAAGGCATCACATTTTTGAACCTCGACGAATAGTGAAATTGTTCCGTGGAGGACTATAATCCTAACCTCTAAACGTCAATGTTCTTCAGAAATTTAGTAGACAAGTGTATTAGAGATCTTTCGGGGAGTTTTACATGCTTTAAGAGTGCAAGTTTAAAAAATGTGTCTGTTTCAAGCAATATTCAAATATTAAAGATTCCGACATATTGTGGAACATTTATATATGATTTACTGGGCATTCGTCTTACTACATATTATTTCGAATTGTTTGGGGACCTATTTATACTAGATCAGATTTACATATTATTAGACCAATTCTAATAATATGTCAATCCAATCTAGTTTAAATGAACAAATACCCCCATAAGAACCTGGCAGGGTCACTTCTTTTTCGTAGGGTGGTGGAAGGGCGACCCCTACTAGAACACTACTAGAAAGTCTAGTGGGGCTCTCGCGGCCACAGCGTTACGTTACCGCTAGGGCCCTCGTTAGTTTTCCACACTAGAGCCGGATTATAAATAGGGAAAACTAGTCGGAAGCCTAGTAGATCTCTTTTAAAATTTCTGCACGGGAGGTTGCCCAAATGTAGTTCCTTTTGAATGCATGATTTTTGGGACACGGGAAAAGGTGAAATTGAAAAACAATAGGTATTCATGTTAAAATTAATAAAGAATATATTTTGTGAATGAGAACTTCAAAATAAAAGCAAGGTACACACATTTAAATCTTACACCGGCGGACAGTTCGCAGAAAACTCGCTCAGGCTCGTGCCGCGGCTGAACTCTAACTAATGCATAGCCGAACGACAAACTCCCCTAAACTTGACGCGTCGGTTTTCTCCCACTCTTTCCAAAGTATGACGCTCAAAATTCATCTACCCATCAGCTCGACTTTCCTTTCGAGAGATTTTATGGTGCTGCAATAAATTTTGCCGTTTTCCTTGTTCTTCAAAATGTGGTTTGGCTTACGCCGGCAAACTGCCCCCTTTTAATGGGCCTACAATAAATTACATTGAAATTATCGGCAGAGTTTCATAAACCCGGAAACGTGACACCATAAAATCTTTACAGTTTGAAAGGAATTTCCTTTCGAAGGGAACAGTAAGAGTTTCTTCTGGTACATCTGTCATATTTCCATAAACCAACTCTCTTGCTAGTCCTTTCTACATTTCCTCTGAGATTAAAATGCAACCATAAAACACAACATCCTCCCACCATTGAGATAGGGGTTAATCATTATCTCAATAACACTAATATAAAGGCAATCCTTTAAACATGTCCTAATTTATCTGGCTGACGACTCACTCGGCCACTGCGCGTAATCGTCTGCTTTACAGGTTTCGCATCTTGAACTTGTTCCTTTTCACAAAATCGCTCTTGTTCCTTCTTTAAATTATTAAAGCTTGACATTACATTAACTTTCGCATTCTTATCAGTATCATCATAATCAAGTTCAAGCGGAAAAATTCTTTGAATTGGCCTAATTATCTCACCATTGCCTGTTGTCAATCGTACAATTCTTACTTGTCCATCCTTTCCATGAATAATCTGCTTAACTCTTGCTAATGGCCAATCCAAACGTTTCAAATTATCGCTACCTATAAAAACTAAATCACCTACATCTACCTTCGATGAAATTTTTACATTCCTTTTATTATTCGCAAGTCTTCGGGGATGCCATTAAGCTTTCCTGGCTTCAAATGGACCTTGGCGCATTTTTCTCACCCAAATTCTATTCCAATCTCCTGAGTGCATTTCTTGGCAATCTCTAGAGCTAGATTTATTTGCCCTTTATTTTTAGCATAAATCTTAAGTAACGTTATTATTTTATCTGAGCATTACTTTTTATTCTATGATACCTGAATCCTTTAGGACAACTCTCTTTTAATTATGAATGATTTTAGTCTTTAAGTTTAGTTGTGTCGATTTCTCCTCGCAGGAATTTAATTCATGAGCAATAGGACCGTTCGACAATTTACTGTGCCCTTGTTTTTGATACCATTTGGTCCGGAGCGAGGTAGTTCTTCATATCTTCTAATACTTTTTCACCTCCTCATCCGCGATAGGTAAGCATTCTTCCTCAGATATTATGAAGGCATTTCACAGCTCCATGAAGCTATTTATGTCTTTTGAACCTCCTTTAAGTGGATATTAGACTTCGTAGACGTCTCTCCAAAATGATTCGACCTCCTCTGGTTTTGGCGGATGGTCGTCAGTAACTGAAAGATCTTGGAAAAGTCGAGATGGGTCAGAGAAAAACTGTTGGTTTTCACTAACCCATGTCTGCCTCCGCTCTAGACTTCTGCTAGCGCCAGATAGTACTGGTATTCTGTCAACAATATGCTGCCTGATGGTCAGCAGCTCTGACTTGTTAAGTGAGTGATAACGGATTGGCAGTTCGCGCGCGAACTGTCGATCCTTGATAGTGAAATTCCTGCCACATGTTATGTAGTCAATCACGCACTAAATGCGGGACGCGTCCTGTCTTGCACAGCCTTTCATTGTAGTGAGTTGATACATTCGTCTGTTGGTCTCAAGATCAGCCCTTGGTATTTATTTACGGCTTGCATCTGCCAAAACTCTCCCTGTATTATACACACCACAATTGATAGTCTTAAGGTCGGATTTTTCAGAAAAATCTCCACGAAACTCGTCATCCAGTTCAGCCAGACCTTTGGGCTTTAAAAAAAAACTTGGATGTTGTTGTTTCTCCGGGCCCTGAAGCATCGCTCTTCCTCTATTGCATGCCTACCCGCGGTTAGTCTCAGTGTTGCCTTTCTTTCTTTGTTGTCGGCTTGTTCTGGCTGCCGTAGAGTAGGCTACGTAGAGTATGCTTACATAGCCCCTTTCTCTAATTTATTCGGCATGGGTTTGCTGAAGTTGATGCGAAAAGTGCGAGGGCTCTGGGTGCTTCTCGCACCACAAAGCGTGCAGTAGTGCCATGTCACCTTCTCGCTCAGGGGCCATACTGGTATCGTAGCCCTCTAGCAAGTTGTCGCTAAGTCGATCCGCCAACCAAAAGTGGAGGCACCTACTACAACTAAGTTTGGTGTTATCATCGTCGTTCACACAAGTAGCTAGGGAAAGAGTTTGTCCATCCTTGTAGAGCCCCGCATGCAAGGATAAAGCTGGTACTCTAAAAGGTCGCCCGGTATCCAGAGTCACCGTTCGAAGCAAATCACCCAGGTGCCATTCAGCTTTCCGCACGGTTGTTACGCTTCCGCTTATGGGGTTAATTATATTGGATTACCGGATCCGTCCGAATACAGCATAACTGCAAAGGAGAAATAAAAAGAGGAGAGGTATCAAGACCTTAAGAGAGAGCTGCAACTACTGTAACCAAAATATTCGGTGCGAGTAATTGTCCTTGCGACAGGTGCTCTCGAAGGTGCGAAACTATCACTGGTTCGTTACCTTAAAGCGATATCCGCGTGCCAAAAATATGCCAAGGCACATGCGAGATGGATGCAGAAAGCTGTCAACCTTGGGTCGCTTCGTGTCCTGAAGAAACACGAGGGTTTCGCCGGCCTTTCGCTGTGATTTCATCGTGTCCTATGACCTCTCATCTTACGTTTGTGAGACGTGGCCATAAGTGTGATTTACGTGTATTCAGTGTATTCAGAAACTTATTATCTCTGAGGCATCCACATCCATTTTTCCGAAGCTGGGTAACTTCGTTTAATTAAACTTCTTTGTCCTCAATTCAGCAACGCTTCTACTCAAGAACGGAGTTTTATTTCATCTTTAAATAGTTATTTCGATTTTACTTTATAGATGTTTTTTCGAAAAATGGGATTTTTCTTGTTTGATAACTTTTTATCCTCAGTAATGAAAAAAAATAAGAACCAATAAATTTGAATAATAGATTCTTGTCTTTTGATAATGTGATTTGATTTGAGAACCAGAATTTAAATCCTTGATTATATTTACAAGTAAACAGACGGTTCGACGTAAGTGGCGGTCCATAGTCAGAATACAATTCTTATCCGATTGAAATTTTTGTTTAGAATAATAGCTCGAAAATTCCGCATCAATTTCACGAAGAAGATTTTTGAGAAAGTTTCAAATATTCTCCTTTTTAGTAACGGATATAGGAAAAAAATGTCTTTAGTTTGACAGAGTACCGTTTTTTGGGAAATATCTCAATTCATTCCGAGATGCGTAGAATAAGTAGAGCAATTATCCAAACAAGATTGCTAGTAACAATGCGGATGCTAAACAATTTATTTATTATATTATAAATAAATAATTGCAACAAAATATTTTCGTGGGGATTGGCTGCGTGTCGTCGCTTGATTCGCACGAAATCTGAACACTTTATAAACAAAAAGATTTATTATATTTCTTTAATGAATACTAGTAAATAATTTGGTATTTTATTCACATCAGATTTTTATGAGGGAATACGAATTTGGTTCTTTCAGCATAATTGAATATGAGTAACTAATCTATAAACATCGAAGTACATTTAGACAAACATGAACAAGTGTTATTTGTTAAAACCGATTTTGTTAACAATTGTTTTTCTTCTTATGCATTTATAAACAAAAATCGTGGTCAAGAATATTTATTCGTACTATGGAGTGAATGGCGTATGTAACAAAAAACCTTGGATACCAATTGGCTCGAGTGGAGAGCCTTACATGATGACTTTGTGAGGCTCTTCACCAGGGGAGATTGCGAGAGAGATTGATCAGCGACCTGAGTCGGAGCAATACTGTGGAACATACGTGTTATTCAAATAACCTACAACTCCCTTCCTCACCTAATGATTCACGCTTACCCCGATAGGGATATGGCGCAAAAGTATAAAAATAGTAATATAACTAACTTGGTGGAGTAAAAAAAATGTTCAAGTCAAGCACAGAGCATTTGAATTCCCTCGAAGGGTACTGGAAAGACCATGTGGACCGAAATTTCTTCTAACAGCGAATCTCCAATATAATGGTCTTCGTCCCATCGTTCAGCAAAACCTTGATCAGTCTTCAGGTATCCGGGAAAATCATCTTGCGGAATTCATAATGACCAACTATGTGCATCACGGACATGCTGAAAATCCATTGTGAGCCTTTGTGCAGGTGATAAAACTCCTTGCCGGACTATCACCTATAACTAACTTTAAACTCACTTTTATATTTCGTCGATTCGAAACGTATCCTTCTTCGTTCAATTTTTTGTATTCTTGTACAAAATCAACAAGAAACTCATGAACTGGATTCGGTTTTCCAGTACCATGATATACACCGATAAGGAAGACAGCTGATGATTTTGGCTCTATTATCCTTCCTAATATTAACCATAGTTGGCTTTTTGAACTCTTTGGAATCGGCAATCTATCTACATGAATTTTAAAACTTATTTCTGTAAATTCATTCTTCTAGTTGAAGAATCCCATCTCGGGAAGGATTGATCTTTCTGTCCCGAAGTGTAAATATTGTCCCGAATCACAAACAGAAACACTCGAAGTTTTTCTTGCTGTTCCTAGTAAAGTCCTGGTTTTTTTTGGAAGTTCGGAATGTCCATCTTCTCGCAAAATGGCAAGTAATTCATTAACTTCGGCTCAAGTCTTTTTGTACTTAATGCACAATGTTGCAATTTTATCCCAAAATGTTAATTCTAGAACTGGTCTCTCATCATCGTCATCATCATATTGATTCCACTCTTCTTCAAATTCTATATGCTCCCAAATTGCAATGTTTCTCGATTCTACTTCTTGAGTACTTACACTCAATTTTTCGCGATAAGCCATATCCTCTGTAGGAGAGTTTTCAATGCTATATAGTATATTTATACTTCCAGTAGTAGTTTAAGTGGAATGAAGGACCTTGCTACAAGGATTTTCTGCAGTTTCATTACTAGATAACATGCAAGTAGCATCACCCTCGTGTGTGCTTTTCTTTCTCTCTTTGAATCGTTTCTGTGCGTCTGGAATACGACGCCGTTCTTTCTTTCCGACTCCGAGAGTTGCAGATAATGTTTTCTGTGTTCCATGTTAAGGAACAAAACATAACCTGCAAGTCAAAATTCGCTCATGAAAAAAAACTTCTATTATCGAAAGTTGTAATTTATCATTCGATTCCATTGTTACGAAGATTCTATTAAAAACAAAAATTATTTGCAAAGCTACAGATCAATGTAAATTTTCAATTTAATAAAATTAGGAAAAATAATTTTCCAGCTGCGAGGGCACATTCTAATCACGCATCGCGCTTTCTGCGAAGTTTTTTGCACGCCTGGCGCGCGTAATGTGTCTCGCGGTTTACGCTCATTCCCGAATAATCAACTCAATCATTGTCATGCTTAAACATTAAGTGAAGATGTAGTCGTAACTTTCTCAAAACTCCTTTAGGTTTGAGGAATACATTCTCATCGTGACACTCGCGCTTCGCGCTCAACATAGCTTGAGCTTAGTTTAAATTTCACAAAATCTACATTTGACTGCTTTTTTTATTTTCTAATGGCATTTCCCACGTTTAAAATAAAAACTAATATTCCTATTGAAAAAAAGTTGCAAGTAATTTTGTAGAACTTACAGGAGCAGATAATTTTTGTCTCTTATCTATTTATCGTACCTAGCGTGGATTCATGGGAAAGTTGGAGTATTACTTTTCTTAGTTTGATTTTTCATGGCTGGAAACATAAATATTGGCAGTGGAAGGCTGACTAACGACATAGTCGGACCTACGCACAGGCAAAACAGGTACTTGCCTGGGGCGCCAACTGAATGAGGGCGCCAAAATTGTGAGGGCGAAATTTTTGTTCCAAAGTGTATAAATAAATAATATAATAATGAATATAAAAAAATTAATATCTGTGTGCTCATTTATTTTATTTCTGGAGTTTATGAAGAGCCACATGACGGGGCGACAAATTTGAAGGAAAGGGCGCCAAATGGTATCCTGCCAGTACCGAGAAACACCCTAGATCCGACTCTAGCGAACGAACTTCACCTGTCTTTCTGGACCAAGTTACAATAATTTTTTATTCAACAAAATTGTTCGCCTAAATTGTATCTACACATTTTCTTCGAAACCACTTTACGCCAGGCTGCGCATTTTTGGCTTGAATTGTAAACATGACATTGAAAATAAACAAATCAGAATGGAAAACGAACAAACTTGCAGTAAAATATTTAATAACAAAATTGTTTTTTATGGAGTAGGCAAATTATCCTAATTTTCAAAAGAGGACAATAAAAATATGTCTGTTTCAATACCAACGCATATTATGAATTGTAACAATATATATTTATTGAAATGATATATATTTTCTGGGTAGCTCAGAATAAAATTTAATGCAAAATAAGGAACAAATAGTAAGGTACTTGTGATGAATAAAATTCGTACTTTATTTTGCAATATCTAAATAAGCCATCCGAGGCCGAGGTACAAAAATAAATGCAATATACGTTGGTTATAATAGTGTTTAATATAATATAGAAAAGTTCGTATTTTGGGAAGAATTAAGTTCGAAGCATGAGATACGTGATGATTATGAGTTGGTTAACGCCGAAGGAGCTTTAACAAAAGAGAATTCACAACCACCAAATTACAATTGTTGATGCTTTGACCTTCAGTTTGAAAAAGTATGTGCATAAATCTGTAGGACGTACAAAGGCCTAGCACCACATTTTTGGGCTTTTTTTGGTACCTATGTTGATTTGTGCGTTCTTTTACTTTCTCAAAAAACCGGACTTTTGGGGTGACGGTGCTGGCAGTCTCCACTACAAAAATTTTTAAAATTTGGAAAAATCAACAACGTCAGCATTTTTAGTTTTTCTTTGGCTCTCCTAAACTGCGAAAATAATTTCCAAAAAACAACCTCAATCTCCCAAAAGATACCATTAACATAGCTTACGTTTCCAACCTAAATGTAAGCATATCTGAAAAAATGTGGAATATGTACGAGAAAACATATACCGTAGATCTGCGCTAGTTTTTAGCTCACAAAAAATAACAAATAAAATTGTCAGAAAACAAAACATAATACTAACATCTTACATTTAAGTTGATTGTATATTTTATTCTGAGGGTAGTTTTCAGGAGATCGGGATTGTTTTTCGAAAATTGATTTTTGCGTTTTTGGACAGCCCAAAAAAGGCCCAAAAATCTGGCTCTGTTGATTTTTCTAATTTTTTAAATTTTCTGCAGTGGAGGTTTTGGCGGCCAGCACCCCCATCCAAGAGTCAGTTTTTTGAGAAAATTAAAAGAGTCCAAAAATCGGCATCGGTGCCCAAAAAAGCCTTAAAAAGCCCAGAATTAGTACACAAAGAAACTATTCAAATTCCATTGTTGAGGTGCCAGCGGAATGCACCTGCTGAGAGCGTAGTGCGAGGTGAATATATTATCGAGCGCTAAGCGCGAGAACTAACAGACGCGCGCAAATTTTCATATGTATAATAACCTGAAAATACGTTGGTGTTTGAATTCATTAAAAATATTCTTTAAAAAGTAGTTTAATTAATTCTTCACAAAATAAATCTCTCTCGAATCCATATATGTTAACAGAAAATTCAGATAAACGTAATTTTAGCAGATGAAAACTTTCCCATATACTACGCATATGATTTTCGATTTGAAGAATTTATATTTTCTTTCACCATTGGGTGTGAAATAATAAAAAATTATACTCCAGATGTTTCGTCAATGCTCCATTAAAACAAAATTCATAGTCCAAATTTCACAAAGATTTGGAAACTACTCATATATTAATTAAAGGAAGTATAAAACGATAAGCGATGGAGATCATTATCTTTAATTTTCACGTTTGGAAATCAATTAGGAAAGATTTCAAGAAGGAAGAACCTTGCTAATAACATTTTTCCTTATTTGAATGAAGCGAAAGGTTAGAGCAATGGGAAACGTGACAAATCAGATATTCGACCAGAGAATGCGATTGTGTAAAATTGTCATCTCTATTGCAATAATGAGAAGACATTATTGTGAAATTTGTACATATGCTACATTAGTTCCACCAACAAGTTATATTGCTCCAAAATGGGAAAATTATAATTGGGGTAATCTCAATAATGGTTTACACCCCCCCCCCCCGCGAATCACGAATTATCAAAAAAATCATCAGAACCCACTCTTACTATATAATTTGTGGAAAGAAGGAAGATTTTTGGCGCATTTTAATGTGCATTTTAATGTTTTTGAAGGTTTTCCTAAATTGTCTTATCCAGCCTGTAATTCGAGCAATAAAAAAGGCGATTTTGGCTTTTCTCAATGTGCCCAAATCGAGAATCAAAACATATAATCTTGACCATTTTGTGTGCGTATAATGAGGGTATTTTTTAAGGGTGAGTCCAGACTGCCACCCAGTAGGTGATTCGCTAGGGTAGCTAACTCCTTAAGAAATTTGTCTTCGCTGTTTCTTAAGTAATTAAGCGTTTTTCTTTGGACTTCAATAATGTGTGTGGGTATTGTAGTGAGAATGTGTTCCTGATGATGTACAGACGGAAGGAAATAGGTTTCAAAATTATGGGTACACGCGAATATTAAAAAGCATTACGTGTACCCATAAACTCAATTTCCTTCTAGCATATGTTAGAAAAATTGTACTCCACATTTATTTCCTCGCGTCTACGTTCCCAAAAATATGACCTTCTTCGGTTTCAAAACTGCAGAATGAAATGTTTTGCTGCACACTAAACAAGGTGTTTTGCGAAATACGTGCAATGATAATAAAGATATGTTTCAACTGTTTCACGTTGAAATGCGAATTTATGGATATAGTGGATATCTGGATGTAAGATATTTTAATGTATGATTGACTTATTATTGTATTATGTTCTACTTACGAACAGCATTGCGGAATAATATTAGCGCGTAGAAGAAGAGGATACACGTCACAGTTCTCATCTTGCTGAAAGAAAAAAATTGCTCTCCGGTGACTTTGTTGAACTTCAACTGCAAAGACCTTAAACTAACTGTACTTATATAGATTCCAGCCTTTACGTCATATTGACAAACATTATCCCTACATTTAGGCGATGAAGTGGCGTTTTTTCCTCACACCGAGGATCTATTTACTATCCTTGAATATGCTAGATGCTCGGGAAGTCGACTCGATTTAAACGTGTCAAGCGACACGTTGCCAAGGAATTTACTCAACGCAAAAACTTTTTTCAATAATCTTAAAAATTGTTACTTGCGGATTCTTGTGGACACTGGCTGATTATTTCAAATTCAGTGTGAAAATTACAGAATTCGAAATGATAGATGTTGTATGACGATCTAATAATAAAGAATTTTGAAAAATTTTTCTGAATTGCGAGGATGATAGCAAAAAGGGACTAAAAAAAAAA
>CAKNXH010000537.1:115463-133725 GCA_932178445.1 Andricus quercusramuli | reverse complement strand
TCCTTTTATCGTCTCGGCTGGGACGTAACAGACACGTATTTTAATGTCCTGGCAAGGGACAGACAAAATTCGACGAGCTCGGGTAGAACCCAGTGGCTTCCTCCTCTCACACCTGACTTTTATGTCAAAAAGAAAAACCGAACGACCGCGAGTTAATGTGTTTTTTGTGTGGCGTTCGACCTGACTTAAAGGCGCATAGCCGGGGTGGGTAGGTGGTAGGAACTTGGTGGTGATATGGTGGGATTGGATTTGGACTTTGAATTTTGCTTAATTGACAAATTCGCTGGTGCGAATTGAAGTTTGATTTCGCATAGATATTGATTTTGTCAGCGATTTTTGTGTAGGCACTATGGCTCTAATCAGGCAGGAATCTGGTCAGCACTTTTGTGCATAATCCAATTTTAGACAGGCAGGAACCCTGTCAGCAATTCATATTGAGAAATAATAATTGTTAATAAAATTTTAAATTTGCCTAAGGAATATTAGGACAGGTTAAGGTTTTCATCTATAATAATTATAGCATTTATTATCCTCGACCTAGCGCAGCATATGATAAGTGCAAGAACCTGTGTCGAGTTCGCCGGCGTGAGCCACGTGCTTTTTGTTTACATCTCGCCACGTGCTTTTAGCTATGTAGGCTATATGGGTCGGAAGGAGATGCGTTATATGGGTGGAAGGTGAGGTAGAAAGAGAGGTGTTGGAACAGCGATGGCCGCCAAGGCAGGTTGTGATTAACCATAGAGTCGTGTGTATGAGAGGAGGCCGGTGTCGTTAGCCTGGGGTGTGAAGGGGAGGGAGCGCGCGAGCTCGAGAGTGTTGCACCGAGGTCGCTTACCTGTTCATGAATTTATCATTTTAGCTCATCGGAAGCGACTTCCCTTTTACTTTACGGTTCATTTCCTAAATGAGTGCAAAAGAGGCACGCATAGTCTTTACCTGTTTTATAAAGATATATTTTCTTTTTACAATTTCAATGATTAAATTTTTCCTTGGGTAGGCCTGATATACATATATATATATATATATATATATATATATATATATATATATATATACATATGCATAGATATAATATTTTACTTTTGTGCATATACACATATACATATTACACCTACATGTTGCGTACATGCATACATACATACATACATACATACATACATACATACATTCATGCATACATTCGTACATACATTTCTGTATTTTGAATTGAGAATTTCCTATATTTTTGATTCTGAAATTTATGTGTTATGATAAATTTTTATCGCGCTTGGTACCGGCTCGCTATTGGCGACCTCCAAGCTCGGGGGTGCTGATCTGGCATTCCTCCCGAGCTCTCTGGTGACGAGCAGAGGCTAAGGTCTTTTAATAAAATACTAATTTATTGTAAAATTAAGATAGGTTAAATTTTTCTTCTCAAATAGTTCAAATGGCTCGTAACAGCAAACTCCTTCAAAAATTCAAATATTTGGTTGAAAATTCGTGTACTTTGTTACGGATTCATCTATTTGGATTGAAAATTTATCTTATTGATTGAGAATTTATCTTTTTGGTTAAAAAATAGTTTTTTCTTATCTGTAATTAATTTTTGCAACTAAAAATGTAGCTGTTCCACTTTTTGTCAAAAGTTTATTTTTTTGATAAAAATTCATCGTTCTTAGTTAAAAATTATACTATTGCTTTGAAAATTTATTCCAATTTTATAGAAGATTTATTTTTGTACTGAAAATTCAACTATCCCAGTTTTATTTGAAAATTTATCATTTTTTGGTGAAAATTTAACTCGTCTTTTTTTTGGTAGAAGAGTTCTCTCATTAGTTGAAAATTCATCTTTTTGGTTGAAAATGTATTTCTTTGGTTAAAAAATCATTTCTTTTGTTGAAAATTTAACTATTTTGCTGAAAATTTTTTTCATTCTTGTTTGAACATTTATTTCACTAACTGAAAACTCAACTGTTTCATTTTTTGTAGAAAATATATTTTTTCAGTTGAAAATTCATGAATTTGGTTGAAAATAAAAATTTTTTTTCAGTGAAGATTCATCATTTTAGCTTAAAATTCACTCTATATATTCCATATTTCATAGAAAATTTACCTTTTTTGACAGAAATGTAATTTTTTCGTTAAAAATTATCTGTTTCGTAAAAATTCAACTATTCTATTTTTTGTTAGGAATTCATTATCTTGGTTGTGGAAAAAACTATTTAGTTGAAAATTCATTTTTGTTGTTGATGGAAAATTCATGGTTTGAGTTGAAAATTCCACTGTTTTGTCCTAAATTTATATTTTCGGTTTTAAATTCATAACTGTGATTAGATATTACTTTCTTTGGTGGGAAATTCGTTTATTCAGTGGAAAATTAATTTTTTCAACTGATGATGTAACTGTTCCGTTTTTGCTAGAAAATTGACATTTTCGATAAAAATTAATTAATTTGGCTCAAAACTAGTTTTTCTCAATTCAATTCCCTAACTGCTAATTGAACTATTACATTTTTGGCTTGTTAGTTTATCACTTTTAGATGAAAATTTAATTATTATATTGAAACTGTACTTTTTTGTAGAAAATTCATCTTTTGGGTGTAGAATTGAAATATTTGGTTGATAATTCATTTTTTTTGTTCAAAATTGGTTCTTCGAACTGAAAATTTATTTATATTTTTGGTTTGAAAAATCATTTTTTTGCATGAAGAAAAACCATTTTGTTGAAAATTCGTTTTTTGTTGGTTGAAAATTTATTTTTCTAACATTTTAACTATTTTAATTTTGGACGAAAATTGATCTTTTTCAGATAAAAACTCATGTAATTGGTTGGTTAAAAATTCATATTTTTGATTAAAGATGCATCATTTTAATTAAAAATTAATTTCTTTGGTTGAAAATGTATTTTTATACTTGAAAACACAACTAAAAATTGTTTGAAATATTGAAAAAATATATTTTTTTATTAAAATTATTAATAAACCCTGAATAACGCACTGTTCAATACAAATAATAAATTTTCCATTACTTTGAGTTCTTTCATCATTTAAATTAAGCGCCCTTTACGAGTTGAAGCTATCATATTCCCGCGAAATTTGAATGATGTAATCATTATCAATAAAGATAGAAAATATGATTTTTCAAATCCTAATTAAAAATGTTCATAAATGCTCATTAAATTCTCCAAGCACATGAAGGTCGAGCATATTCTCGAGCATATTCCCATTCTCGCGAGAATTTCTCCAAACATTTAAACTCTTTAGAACACTAACTTATTATTATGTTTTAAAATTATTTTTTTAGCATTTTTCGAGACTCTAGAAGCTTCAAGGACAATTGTTATAAAAAAGTTTATAATTAAAACAAGTTTGAAAATAAGCTCTTATCAAACTAATTAGGTTAAATCAGAGTAGGGGAAGTGGGGTATGGTGTCAGTGCGGGGCATAGCGACTCTTGCAAATAATGCTCGTGTTTGTTCGTTTTCATATCAATTTTTTCACGTGACACACCTCTCGTTGGTACTCAAGAAAGCTATTTTATGTGATAAAAAATTAATATAAAACTCAAGAAACACGAGCATTATTCGCAAGAGTCACTGTGCCCCGCCTTGACACCGTACCCCACTTTTCTCTACAAGGCGAAAATTCACACCTGGAGAATCTACGAGTCAAGGTTTCTCTGATGGGCTTCCAAATTCAAGATTCTGATGAAATTCTTGAAGAATTTGACCCTCAGAGCTCCACAGCCTACATAGCAAAGATATGGAAAAATTGAAAACGAACACGGATGTGTATCATTTTTAGCTTCATTCAAACAATGTGAAGCAACAACTACTGTCCAGTGGGCTTAGTCACCTGCTCTTTGATGATGCTTTGTCATCTTCATCAACATAACGTTTTTACAAGATCCGGGTTCAAAACGAAAACACAAGAATTCTTCAGATATCTTATCTATTTCACCTTGTCTAATTCACTTTGAAAAAATAAACACTCATGCTTATGCACTCACGGGAAGTCACAAACACAACGAAATTTGACCAAACAGAGACGCACGTATTTGATAAACATCACGTGCAAGATTCTTGTTTTTCCGAATTTACGAATTTGGTTATTTTTAAATATTTTTGTTTATTTTTGAAATTTTTTATCAATAAATTGCCAAAATGGGGCAGTCTTATTATTTAAAATCTGAATGATTCAATTTTTCCTACTATAACATTTTTATTTCAACACTTTTTTCTTCAGATATTATTTACTTAAAATTCATCAATATATGTGGACTTTAGGGTGATCAAAAAATTTTTTTTGGAATTTGTATGTAAATTTTATTCAGAATCCTCAATATTAGCTGAATCGAGTTAGACTATTTTTGTTGAAAATCTGTTTTTTGTTTAATCAAACTGTGTTTCATTTCAATAAAAATCGTTTTTGGTTTAAATATTATCAATTATTATATTTTTCATTGAGAATTCATTTAATTTGTTTAACAGTTCATGTATTTTGTATAAAATGCAACTATTTTATTTGGCTAAGTAGAAACTTTTTTGTGGACAAATCATATTTTCTTTTTCCCGATTTATTAAACATTTTTGTTCTTTTTTTTTTGGTTTAGTGTTCAGCTATTTTATGGAAATTTGTCTTTTCTGGTTGAAACTTCAACTACTTTTTTAAAAGTTGATCTACTTTGTTAAAAATTCAGTTGATTTGTTGAAGATTCACAATTTTAGCTCAAAATTCATCTGTTTGGTCAAAAAGTGCATTATTTTGTTTTAAATTTGTTTTTTTTTTTTTGGGAGGGGGTAGAAAATTCAAATATTCATCTAGAAAATTCAAATATTCCTGTAGAAAATTCAACTATTTGGTTGAAAATTAACATTTTTTGTAAAAAATTTCACTGTGGTAATAGAAATTTGTTTCTCTGGTTTGAAAATAATAGAAAATTTAATTTTATCATTTAGTTTTATGATTTAAAAATGAAATCAATTTAATATTTAACCAGATAGTTTCATTTTCTACCAAACTTTTAAATTTTCAACCATGTATTTGAATTTTCAACAATAAAATTACTTTCCATCCAAATAGTTGGACTTTTTACCAAAATACTTGATTTTTTAATGAAATACATAAATTTTCGAGCAGAAGGTTCATTTTTGATACAAAAAATATTAATTTTCAACGAAAAATTTAATTTTCAAACAAATAGTTTAATTTTCTACCAAAATATTTTGAATTTCCACCAAAAAAAATTGAAACATAGTACTTAGATTTTCAACCAAAAAATATTAATCTTTGATTTTTAGTAATCTTCAGCCAAACAACTGAATTTTCATCAGATCAGTTCATTTTTCAATCGTTTAATTAAATTTTCAACCAGAAAAGACGAATTTTCAGCAAAATAGCTGAATCCTCTACAGGAAGGTGAACTTCCTACCAAAAAAGTTGAATTTCGAACAAACATCTTGATTTTCAACAAAATAGCTCAATTTTCAATCAAATCAGAATAATTTTCTACCAAAATAGTTAAATTTTGAACAAGTAAAAAATAAGATTTTTTTACTAAGAGGGATAAATTTTAAAATGAAAAATTTGAATTCTGAACTAAGAAAAAAAATGTCCAATAAATTGTTGAATTTTCAAACCAAAAAGACGAATTTTTTTTGACCTAGCAAAATTTCAAAACTAAAAACATATCTATTCAACAAAAAGGTCTATGTTCAACTGAATAGTTGAGATTTCTTCCAAAATAGATGAATTTTCAATTAATTATTCAAAATTTCAACCAAAATATATGAATTCTCAACAAAAAATATAATACTTGATATTATTTCAACCAAAAAATTAGAATTCCAACGAAAAAAGACGGATATCGACGAAATAGCTCAACCAAGAAAAATATTTTGAAATATTCTTTTAAAATTACTTTTAAAAATAAAAAATCATTATAAATTTTCTAAGAATCTTAAAATGAATGCCGTTCTCTTAAAACCTTCAGTTGAAGATTGAACATTTTAGTTGAAAATTTATTCCTTCGGTTTAAAATATAACTATTCGGTTGAGAATTCGTTTTTTTTTAAATTGAAAATAAATTTTACAACTGAACTTCTAAGATTTAGGTTTAAAATAATTGGAATAATTGCAATACTCATAATTATTCTATTAACATACTAATACTATATATTATATGATGCATTATTATGATTTTCATTACAAAATTATTCATAATAACTACAATTATCGAATAAATTGAACTGCATAATTAGAAATAACGACAAGAAAACTAGACGATAAATAATAATTTCACCTTCGTTCTCTAAAAATAAAATGTGTTTTCTAAAATGTATTTATTCGACGAATGTTAATTACCTTGTGTCAAGAGCATACGAAACAACAGTTTCCAAAATGATTTTTTTAATGACAATTTCATTTCCGGAATTTTCTATTCTCGGAAATTTGTTAATTCTTTAATATTATACACTTTGGCGGATTTTATTATTGTGGAATGTTTGTTTCAATTTTTCACAAATTAAATTATTTCTTTGATTATTGTTATTAATTTTCGTCCCTTAAAAATTCTCATAAAGAATAAGGGAATTCCAAAAATAATTTGAAAAAAGTAATTTACTCATACGGCAAAGCAACAGTGTTGGGTATTGCTTCGAAATTATCAAAAACTTTTTTTTTCGTAATCTTAAAAAATCGACATTTTACTTTCCGCATTTTTCGAGATCTTCAAAAGTTGAATTCAACTTTTTGATAATAAAACCTGATAGATTTTGAATTATGTAGCAAATTTAATTGTCTGCATCGGCAATTTTTTTTGTCACCAGTAACAATAATTTTTTTTCACCAGTACCAACTTCCTAAATTAAGTTATTCTCAGTTTTTTCAATAAATTCATTCTTCTGATCTGTCTAAAAGTGTAAAAAAGTTTATAAATAAAAGGGACAGAAACATATTTTATCATGAAATAAAATTACTTCTTCAAAAATTTTCATTTGCAAGATTGGTAGCACAGGTTATTCATGATCATCATTCATGGTTAAATAAACCGGAAAAGAACATCTAAAAGTGATATTCACGCAGATTCGAAAACGCGATCAAGGCAAAAGAGTATATCCAGGAAATAATTTTTTCTCTTCGAGAGGGAATAAGGAAAAATAAATATCTTTGGAGGGCAAAATTGTGCCTGTAATGTATGAAATGACGACTATATATACTCCAGTGATGCTCTAGAATAGTTATCATTGTTGCACTATTAAAAAATTCTTCATCAACAGAATCATCAGTTTTTCTTCTATTTGGAAAATGGGGGTCTCTGAGACTCTGGTGCTGGCCCTGACGGTTGTCCTGAATTCTATAGGTGAATATAATCATAATATATTTATAATTTAAAGTATTTTTTTCAGGTTTTCTGCAAATGGTAATTCAAAACTAATGAAAGAAAAGGAACAAAAAAAGCCACCTTATCTCCATTCTTATTTTTTCTCTGCTTTATATTTATTTCTTGAATTTTCAATAGTTATCTGTATTATCATCGGAGATGGTAATATCGATCCGATGAGAAATCCAATCACACATACTCTGAATAATAGAAATCTACAATATCGATCAAAGTTAAATCCTCTAATACAGAAAAATTATTTCATCACAGACTAGATGGAGATATAAATTAAAATTAATCAAATTCAATTTTTATTCAGAAAAAAAGATCTTCTCCTTTCACCCCGCTGAAGAAATCAATTTTCAATAGGAATCTGTATCTGTGAAAGAAGATTTTTTTTTCTGAATAAAAATTGAATTTAATAAATTTTAATTGATATCTTCATCAAGTCTGTGATGAAGAAATCATTTTTCTGTATCAGAGGATTTAACTTTGATCGATATTGTAGATTTCCATTATTCACAGTATGTGTGATTGGATTTCTCATCGGGACGATATTACCATCTCCGATGATAATACAGATTCCTATTGAATTTTTGTCTGTATATAACACCGTGCTAATATAATGCGTATATCAGAAAAAGAGATTCTTACTCTGATCTCTCTATAGCTCAATTGGTTAGAGCACCTGACCGGGATTCAGTTGATCTGGAGTTCGAATCCCAGCGGAGTGAAATGAGATCTTTTTTTCTGAATAAAAATTAAATTTAATACATTTTTGAATATTACAGTAAAAAAAATTTTTGATAAATGTACCAAACCTTCGGTGTGTATTCAGGAGTCTTTTGAAAATTTGTTTTTGTCACCTTCAAGAGGGTGTTGAATAAATGCGAAAAGTTTGGTAGAATTAAGAAAAATTTTTTGGATTGAGCTATAAAAAAATAAAATGAAAAACTAAAAGAGAAAAGAAGAAGAAAGGGGATTTGGAAGTTTCCTTTTTTCTTTCCTTTTCTTTTATCTTCGTTTCTGTAATTTTAATTTTTGAGAATTTTTCAGTTGAAGAAGAATTCTTTGAATTTAATTCACATTCCCATATTTTTACAATTTTTCTATGCATTTTTCAATATTTCAAACCACTTTTTGAATCTTTTCCACAATTCTGTTTAATATTTCGTGGTTTAAAATTATAGCGATTTTGGTATCGAAATTGGAAATTACATTAAAGTCGTATGTGGATACAATTTGAATTTCTGGATTTTGGCGATTTATTTCTATTCATTCACATTTTATTCTTTTATTTATTAATTTTTTTTTTCATCTATTTAAAATATTTAATTTATTTTTATTTATTTTTAGACCACTTTTTGTCACAGAACGTTTTTAGTTGATTAATTAGGAACTATATCTCAGAAAATATTTTATTAAAAAAAATTTGGGCACTTTTTGAACCTCCTGCAAGATAACAAAAATTGAAAATTTAATAACCCTGCCAAAAATACATTTTACCTTGAGCGTTAAAAAAAATCGAAGTAAAATTGTTTTTTTTTTACGTAATTCAATTTCAAAATAAACGAATAATTTTTAATTTGCCGTATAAGAATGAAACTTCTTAAAAGTTAGGCTTGTAAAATTACTTAATTTCCGATTTGAATTTTCTTATAAGGTGAACATTTTTTGATTAAAGCTTCCAAAATTTAGGAATTTCAATTTAAATTGTAGACATTTTTTGTTGAAATGGATAAAAATGATTTGGTTTAAAATTTCCATATTTCAAAACAATAAAACTTCAGAGTAACAGCTACTGGAATTGAAGCTTGTTTTTATTCGAAACATCAAACATTCCATTCCCCTTATCGTCTATGAATGCATCCTTATCTCACACGCGGTGACCTACTAAGCAGGTTTCTTTAAAATAATTTTTTTTATTCAACTAAACATAACTTTAAAGTAAATAATATCATTTTAAACTAAAAAAAAGTTTAATTGGAATAAAGAAAATTTCTTACAAACTGTAGCTTTGAATAAAAGAAAGTTTTTTGAATCAAATAAACTTTTCTTCAACTGAGAGCCAATCAATTTTCTTCTTTGATTGAAAGAAACATTCTTTAAATTCAAGAATATTTTTTCCTGAGTGCAGTTGTACCATTCCGTATCGAAAACAATCGCAGCATTTTTTTTCGAAGTAGTAATTAGCAACCCCCAAAAACTACCCCTACCACACTAAACGAACCCCGCCTCAGCTGCCACCAACTAAAATTCCCAGAATTTTTTCAAGAGAATGACAATTACAGCGAACGTCTCTGTGTGACTATAAATAATAATCTTTTCACCGCAGTGATATTCAATAACCCTCAGAAACTACCCCTACCACTTTAAAAGAAACTCGTCTAGGCAGCCTTCAACTAAAAATGCCAAACATATTTCAAGTAATTAATAATTACAAGAAACGCATTTTCAAGACTGTAGTCAATATCTTTGTATCCACAGGAAAATTAAAAAACCCTCATAAACTACCCCTACCACATTCAACAAACCCCGCCTCAACTGCCTTCAACTGAAGCGGCCGAAAAAATTTGAAATGAGACCTCGTCACAAGAAAAGCATTCGCAATACTGTAGTTAATATCCACATATCCACAGGAATATTGAAGAACCCTCAAGAACTACCCCTACTACATTTAGCGAACACTTTCTTGACTGCTTTCAACTAAAACCGCCAAAAATCTTTTTAGTTAATAATAATATCGAGGAACGCATTTTCAAGAATGTATTTGATATCTTCATATTCATAGAAAAATTCAACAACCCTCCTAAACTACCCCTACCACATTCAATGAATCCCCACTCGACTTCCTTCAACTAAAACCGCCGACAATATTTTAAGTAAATAATAATTACAAGAAACGCATTTCCAAAACTTCAGTAAATATCTTCATACCCAGAGAAAAATCCAACAACCCGCACAAACTACCCCTACTGTATTAACCCAACCCCAGCTCGACTGTCTTCAACTGAAACCGGCAGAAAATTTTGGAATGGACAATATTCTTGATGTATGAATTTTCGAGACTATATTGAATATCTTCATATCCACAAGAAAATTTATCAACCCTCACAAACTACCCCTACTGAATTCAATGAACCCAGTTTCGACTCCCTTCAACTAAAACCGCTGAAAACATTTTAAGTGGATAATAATTACAAGAAACGCGTTTCCAAGACTGTAGTTGATATCTTTGTATTCAGTAGAAAATACAACAACAACACGCACGAACTACCCCTAATACATGAAATGATTTCCGCGTCGACTGCCCTAAAAAGATACCGCCGAAAAAATATGAAATGAAAACTAATCACAAGAAACGCATTTCCAAGATTGCGGTTGATATCAATGTATATATATACACAGAAAAATTAAAAAAACCCTCATAAACTACCCCTACGACATTCAACGAACCTCGTCTCATCTGCCTTCAACTGAAACGGCCAACAAATATGAAGTGAAACCTTATCACAAGAAACACATTCCCAATACTGTAGTTCACGTCCACATATTCTCAGGAAAATTCAGGAACCTGAAGAACTACCCCTACCACATTTAACGAACACTGTCTTAAGTGCCTTCAACTGAAGCCGCCAAAAATATTTTTAGTGAATAATAAAGACAAGAAATACATTACCAAGTCTGTGGTGAATCTCTTCGTATCCACAGAAAAATTCAACAACCCTCAATAACTACCCCTGCCACATTTAACAAACGCAGTCACGACTCTCTCAACTAAATCCGCCAAAAATATTTTTAGTGGATAATAATGACAGGAAAGGTGTTTCCAAGCCTAAAGTAAATCTTCTTGAATCTTCATATCCACAGAAATATTCAGTAACCCTCAAGAACTGCCCCAAGATTCTAGTTCATATTTTTTTGCTAACGTGATATTCAGTATCGCCCAAGAACTACCCCTGGAACATCACACGAACACCGTCTCGACTGCCTTCAACTAAAGCTGCCAAAAAATGATTAAATTATTAATAACCACAACAAACTTATTTCTAAGACTCTATTTGATATCTTTTCGCCAAAGTATTATTCATGAACCCTAAAAAACTACCCCTACCAAATTCAACGAATCCCGTCAGGACTGTCTTCAACTGAAACCGTAGAAAAACATTTGAAATGAACAATATTCACTATAAACGCATTTCAAAGACTGTAGTCTGTATCCTTATATTCACAGGAATATTCATAAACCCAAAAGAACTATTGCTACCACATTATACGATCCCCGTCGCGATTTCCTCCAACTAAAAAAAAAATAAAAATATTCCGAGTGGATAATAATTGCAATGAACGCATTTCCAAGACTGTAGTTAATATCTTCGTATCCAGTGAAGAATGCATCAAGCCGCTCAAACTACCCTTAACTCATAAAACGAACCCCCTCTCGACTACGTTCAATTGAAGCAAAACAAAAAACTTAAATTACTGATAATAACAACAAACGAATTCCTAAGACTCTATTTAATAGAGTTCATAAGAATATTCAACAACCCTCAAGAACTATCCCTACCATATTTGATGAACCCCGTCTAGATTGCGTTCAACTATAACCGTCAAAAACATTTTAATTGAATAATATGAAGCGTAATCACTTCCGTAGCATGGTCCTTCACATCTGAAGAAGCAAGTAGGGAAACAATTATTTCATTGATAATTATGTGCTCAGTATGATCCCATGGGTCACAGCCCTCTATCTCACAGGGGATAGAATGGAGAACTATTTCATCATAGCTTTTATCAATGAAATGGCGATCCTACTTCTCAGGATCGCCGTTTTCCCTACTTACCACTATCAAAAGAAAAACACCAAAATAAACACTCCTAATGAGTTTGAACAAAATGAACAAAAGAAAATAAATTCGTTTTAATGCCGAAACTTAGGATGCGAGGATTATACTGTGATGAAGCTTTTCGTGAGCTTAAGGAAAATGGAAGAGCGAGTGGAAGAAACCACAGTCTCTTAGGTTCACTCGCTTTTCCATTCAATTTTAATTTTAGTGAACCCTCAAATTTATTGAAATCCCAGAATGAGGAAAGGAAAGGAAATTGGAATCAATCTTTCTTCGCTCCTTTATAGTGAATCCACAGACTCAAAGGAGTGAAGAAAATTATGTCCGTGGGCCTTACCTAAAAGAGAACCACAGTCCTCGGCTCGAAGCAGACAAGTGATTTTTCGCGGCGCGCTTTCCCTAAATGTGTTCTCGCGATCTTTCCCCCCTGCGGGATCATCCCCACTTACGGCTAACAGGCGTTTCTTGCGCCTTTCTTGAATTGCGGATAGCGATTAAAGACTGTTAGGATTTTCGCTTACTATCCTGTCGGTAATTGCATGCCGATATTTTACCGTTGCGCGGTATGTTATCTGAGGCAGTCAGAGTGCCTCAAATAATTTCAAAAAAGCGCATTATTACGACTGTAGTTAATATCCTCATGTTCACAGAAATATTCAACAAACCTCAAGATCTAACCCCACCACATTCAACAAACCATGTCTCAACTACATTCCGCAAGACTGTAGTTAATACCTTCATATTCTCAGGAATATTCAGCAACCCACAGGAACTACTCGCACCACATTTAACGAACACAGTCTTGACTGCCTTCAACTAAACCCCTTAACAATATTTCAATTGAATAATAATTACATGAAACGCATTCCCAAGATCGTAGTCAATATCCTTGTATCTACAGGAAAATTCAAGAACCCTTAAAAATTACCGGTACCACACTTAACGAACCTGTGTCGACTGCTTTCATCTGAAACTAACAAAATGTTTCCAAATGATTGATAATCACAAGAAGCGCATTCTGAGGAATGTATTTGATTTTTTTTTTCTGGAATATTCAGCAACCCTTAAGAACGACGCCTTCTACATTTAACGAACCATGTCTCGACTGCATTCAATTAAGACTGCAAAGAAAGTTCTAAATGGATAATAATTAAGGCACGCGAATTCCTAAGACTGCAGTGAATACACTCATACAAGACTATTCAACAAGCCTCAAGAACTACCCCAACCACATTCAGCAAACCCTGTCTCGATGATCTTCAACTGAAACTGCAGAAAAATTTTGAATAATTGATAATCACAAGAGGCGCACCCTGAGAAATGTAGTAGATATTCCAGTTGCCGAAGTAATTTTCAAGAACCCTCAAAAACTACCCCTACTACATTCAACGAACCCGGTTGCGACCACCTTCAGATAAAACCGCCAAAAAGATTCGACATTAATAACAGTTAAGAGAAACACATTTCTAAGATTGTAATGGATATCCTTATATTGGCAGGAATATCCAGCAACCCTGAAAAACTGCCTTTACCATATTTAACAGCCTTGCCCTGTAACCATCTTCGCTATGGAATTAAAATTAAGACAGAGACTGGAAAAATGTAAAAAAGGGGGAGGAAATATGAAGGGACTGAAGAAGATGAACAAATTTTTGAAAGTGAAAGGAAAGATGATGGAGCAAAGTGGAAATAAAAAAAAAGATGGGAAAGAGAGAATATGGTTTTTTCTTCTTCGTATCCCTTTTCTTCTTTGATCCTTCAATTTTCCCTTCTCTCTTCCTTCCCTCTTCTTATATCCTCTCCACCTCTCCCTCTCTGAACTCTTTTGAAAGTCACTCCATCGTGCTCTCATCTTCTCCCATAGCCTATAATCTCTCTACTTGAATCACCTCATACATTTTTCATCTCCCGTGAATACCCTTCTCACCCCTCCACCATATCCACTAGACTTATCCTCTTACCTACTCTCTCTGTGCGTGATCTGAGACAGTGGGTTCATCTGAAAGTCTCCACTTCTTAGCACTGTCTCTACAACTAGCGGTGCAGAGAGTGATGTCGATGACTTCCTCCCTGACCAAATGATGAAACTTTGGGGTACTCCCTGTGTTGAGAACATCCAAATCAGTAGCGATAAGGTATCCCAACAGATCATTACCTCTTTAGTTGATGTCCGTGCTGTCCCACAAAGTATGGTGGGAATTAGTATCGCACCCCAACAGAAGAGAAGGACCCCTCACCTTGCACTAATACACCAGTAAACGTACCTCCACTGATGGGTTGGTATCGCTGTCATATGGAAAGGAGGCCGATCCTAAGACTAGCTGACCTATTCCTTTAATATATGTGGCTATCACCATCAGGTCTCTCGAACATAGCTCTAGCAGCGCGACAACATTGAATCTCTTCGCCAGTGAAAACCTTTGGTCTGGCCGCTTTTGGAGCAACTCAACCCCACCTTCTCTTAGGTCTGAGCTCTCCCAGAGCCTTGTTTCGGTCAATGTATTATGTAACCAAGCTTTAGCCGCTGATTTGGTTGCAAAAAATAAGAAGACCCCCCTCCTACAGAAGGACGTCTCAAATTTTTGCCACTGATTTGGGGACACTCTTTCGAGCGCCCTCCAGGTGGCTTCCCAGCACAAACCGTTCCGCAGTGAGCAGTGAGTCTGGCTAGCGAGTTTTCGCCACCAACACCTTTATAGCCCCTAGGTGAGGATTCGCATGTTGGACATATCACGAAATTATTGAAAAATCAGGCTCTTCTATTCAGGAAAATGACAATCACTGTTCAGACGCTCTTTTTTACGTTAAAAGTGTTGCATAATTCTATTGGTCAGTAATACAAAATCATCTTATAACGAAATAAAGCGGAACTCAAATCTGATAACAAAAATCATAATGTTCTTACAGTCTACAGGAACAAATATACTATAATTATTTGCGGAAGAAAGAAAAAATTTGAAGAATTCTTTTTTTCTGAAACGAAATTATCACTGAACAGTACTATGCATATCAGGTGTAATAAAAGGAGTTAAAGAAATATAACGAACAATTTTTTTTTAATTTCATGGTATACAAATTATTGCAATATAATTTTGATAAGTTACAATTATATACAATATGCAAGTTCCAATACTTGTTTAAGATACTTTTTTCATTACAGATCAGATACAGGCAACCTTTGGACTAATTGGACTACCTGGAATAAATGGAGGAGTTGGAATACATCGAGAACTTAACATAGGCGGAGGTGGATTAGGAGGAGGTGAGAAAATACTACTAAAATTGTCTTTCAGAGGGAGGCATAACATGTGTTTCAAAAAAATGTCATTGATGGCGATTATACTTATGATACTGGCCATACTTCTTCTTGAAATAAGATATTTTTTTCACAGGTTATAACAATGTAGGATATGAATATAGCATCGGTAGTGGAGGAGGAAATGGAGGATACGGATCAAATTCAGGATATGGAGCAAGTGGAGGATATGGGGGATATGGAGGATATGGAGCAAATAGTGGATATGGAGCAAATGGAGGATATGGAGGTTATGGACAAGGTGAGAAAATGGACAAAAATTGTTTTTCGTTACAAGGCATACTGCCTTTCTTTATGATAATCCATTATTTTTTTTCTTCTAGGAGGTCGAGGTGGAGTAGGTACCGGATCATCAAGTTCATTTGCATCAGCAAGAGCAGCAGCACAAGCATCATCAACAAGTGGATCAGGAGGATACGGACAAGGTGAGAAAATATGATTGAATTGTTTTTCAGAAGAGAGGATAAAATGTGTTCAAAAGTAATTTCATTGATGGACGTGAGAAAATAGAGACAAATTTTTTCTCATTATATGGCATAAAATTCAATTGAAATATTTTTCACCCTGTCAAACACCTGTCAAAATTAAAAAATCTTGAAACATAGATTTTTAGGCTTTTTAAAAATTTTTAATTTGTTCTACTAGTTGACCACAGAAAATCACACATTCAATGTTCAAATAGTCAAAAGAATTAACTCAACTCTGAGAAAATTATGAAAAAGTATATTTTTTATATTTCTAAATCGTTTAGGTAGGGCAAAAATGACTTCATTGGCATTGTTACTACACTAGTATAAATTCACTTTCGTCGGAGTATTTTTTTTTTTGTAACTTCGTTTAAGAAAAAAAAACAGTTAAAGAAGTGTGTCGCTTTTTGTGTTTTTTGACTACATCTAAGATGCGTAGACAAAACATTTTTTCTTCATAAAACTTATGGAGAAACTTCATTTCTCCTTTGTACGCTCTATTTCACAATTTAAAACTTTTCCTAATGATAAACGACTTTCATCTTGAAGGAGGAGCTGGATCTGGATCAGGTTCAAGTTATGGAGTAAGTGGAGGATCTGGCTTGGGTGAAGGATTTGGAGTAGGTGGAGGATCTGGATTAGCTGGAGGATATGGATTCGGTGGAGGATATGGATTAGGTGGAGGATCTGGATTAAGTGGAGGATCTGGAATATATCGAGCAACCAACATAGGTGGAGGTGGATTAGGAGGAGGTGAGAAAACACCACCAAAATATGTTTCAAGATCATTTTATTATTGGCGATTGAACACGTGATATAATTTACAATTCTTCTTGAAATAATTTATTTCTTCAACAGGTTGGAGAAAAGAGGGATATGAATATAGCATCGGTGGTGGAGGAGGAGGAAATGGAGGATACGTATCAAATTTAGGATATGGAGCAACTGGAGGATCTGGGGGATATGGGGGATATGGAGGATATGGAGCAAATAGTGGATATGGAGCAAATGGAGGATATGGCACTTATGGACAAGGTGAGAAAATTGACCAAAATTGTTTTTCCGTCACAAGTCATACAGCTTTTCCTTATGATAATCCATTTTTCTTTTTCTTCTAGGTGGTCGAGGTGGAGTAGGTACCGGATCATCAAG
Source organism: Andricus quercusramuli (assembly GCA_932178445.1). Taxonomy (NCBI): domain Eukaryota; kingdom Metazoa; phylum Arthropoda; class Insecta; order Hymenoptera; family Cynipidae; genus Andricus; species Andricus quercusramuli. The sequence goes on along the minus strand of CAKNXH010000537.1, from coordinate 116,585 downwards.
TTCATTCGCATCAGCCAGAGCAGCAGCACAAGCATCATCAACAGGTGGATCAGGTGGAAACGGACAAGGTAAGACAATAGGACGAAAATTGTTTTTCAGAGAAAAGCATAAAATGTGTTCTGAAATAATTTTATTGATGGCAATCATATCGATTTAAAATTCAAGTAGTCAAAAAAAATTGATTCAACTTAGATAATTACGAAAAAGTCTATTTTTTTATATTTATGAGTCCTTTAGGTATGGTAAAGATGACTTCAATTGCATTATTGCTACATGTTTTTTTTACGCTCTATTCCATAAGTAAAAGCTTTGCCTAATGATAAACTACTTTCATCCTGAAGGAGGAGCAGGATCTGGATCAGGTGCAGGATATGGAGTAGGTGGAGGATCTGGCTTGGGTGGAGGATATGGATTAGGTGGAGGATCTGGATTAAGTGGAGGATATGGAATACATCGAGAAATCAACATAGGTGGCGGTGGATTAGGAGGAGGTGAGAAAACACAACGAAAATTGTATTGCAGAGAAAGGCATGGAATATGTTTCAAAATAATTTCATTAATGGCAATTATATATGTGATACAAGTTACAATTCTTTCTAAAATAATTTATTTCTACAACAGGTTGGAAGAAAGAAGGATTTGAATACAACATAGGTGGTGGAGTAGGAGGAAATAGAGGATATGAATCGAATGTAGGATATGGAGAAAATGTAGGATATGAAACACATGGACAAGGTGAGAAAATGGACGAAAATATTTTTTTTATTACAAGGCATGAAACACATTTTAAAATAATCTTATGGATGACGATTATATTGCATAAGTTGGAAATTCTCTTAGTGACAATTTACTTTGACCTTAAAGGTGGAGCTGGAGTAGGAGGAGGATCCGGAATAAGTGGAGGATCAGGAGTAAGTGTAGGTTCTGGAGTAGGTGTAGGATCTAGAGTAGGTGTAGGATCTAGAGTAGGTGTAGGATCTGGGGTAGGTGAAGGATCTGGAGTAGGTGGAGGATCTGGAGTAGGTATAGGATCTGGAGTAAGTGGAGGATCTGGAGTGAGTGGAGGATCTAGAGTAAGTGTAGGTTCTGAAGCAGGTGCAGGATCTAGAGTAGGTGGAGGAA
>CAKNXH010000537.1:84796-115453 GCA_932178445.1 Andricus quercusramuli | reverse complement strand
ATCTGGAGTAGGTGTAGGATCTGGAGTAGCTGGAGGATCTGGAGTAGCTGGAGGATCGGGAGTAAGTGTAGGTTCTGGAGTAGGTGTAGGATCTAGAGTGGGTGTAGGATCTGGAGTGGGTGGAGGATCTGAAGTAGCTGGAGGAGTTGGAGTGCACCAAGGAGTTAACATAAATGGAGCAGCAGGTGCATCAGCAGAAGGTAAGAATATATGACATTTGTTTTTAATCCCAAGGAATAACATGTGTTTTGCAATAATTTTATGGATGACCATTACATATAATTATAATAGTTGAATAGTTACGATTCTTCATAAAATAATTCATTTCTGTAATATAGGTCATGCAGCTGGAGAAGCAAATGGAGGTTCTTCAGGAGGTGCTTCAGGAGGTGAGATAATACAGAAAAATTGTTTTTCATTACGATGCATGAAGTATATTTCGAAATAATCTAATGGATGACGATTATATTACTCAAGTTTTTTATGTTTGATGTTTTTTGAGTTTTTGTTTCCTTTATTATAACCTGCTTCCGTCTTCTAATAGTAGCTAGAGCTGCAGCTAACGCAGCAGCACAGGCAGAATCATCAGGTCGATCAGGTGGATCAGGTGGATCAGGTAGTTCACGCTCGTCAGCATCTGCATCAGCATCAGCATCTGCAGAATCAAATTCAAGATGATAAGACCTCTTCTTCTCCCTTTTTTTATGTCGGACACATATTATTCACATCTGCGAAAATATAAATATTTTTCGATAATAATTACACTGTATTGTACATGCGCATAATAAAATGTAAAAAAAAATATCAAAAATTTTAATAAATATTTTGAATTCAGAGTCTTCTTTTACTGTTATTCATTCTCTAAAGTCAGAACGTAAAAAGCAGTTGCCAATTTTAAAATTCATGACACGTTCATATTTATTCTGGGAAAAGAACGTTTTTAATAATAACTTTGAACATTAGTTACAACTATTGATGTGAGACAATAGCAACATTTAAAAAAAATTGTAGCATTATATTATTTTTCACATACATAATTTCATTTTTATTTCAAATACTTCAAAAAACTTGCTTTAGTTTAGTCTAAAAGATACTAGTTATGTTTGGTCATGCTTCAAGTTTGAATATAGCTTTGAAAACAGTTTAAGTTAGTTATGATTATAAAATCAATCTAGCTTTTAGAAAAAAATAGCACATTGGAGCATTTGTTTAGAGAGTTTCTCACACTCAAAATTGGGTAAAAATAAAGGAACGTAGCTAATTGAAATGTAGCATGCTATAAGGTCCTGACTCAAATTTTCACGACTTACAGGAGAAACAAAAAACAGAAGAGAAGATCGAATTTTCAACTCTAGTACAAAATAAGAAAGTAGTTTTCAGATAAATCAGTACGGTGTGATCCTTGATATTTTTACTAGAAGATGTTATCAGGCTTTGAGCAAATTTGGGGAATAAGTTTTGTTTTTTGTTTGATGCGGTCAACGGCGATATCACGCTGAAAACACCAGTTCCCGTTAGATCACTGAAGTTAAGCAGTGTTGGGCGCGGTTAGTACTTGGATGGGTTGACCGTTCGGGGAATACTGCGTGTTGTTGACCCGTCGTGGTTGTGGTGGACCCACACTGGTAGTATTTATCCACCTAGAAACACTACCCGAATCGGGTAGTGAGGCAATGAACTTTCGAGTTCGAAATGCTAATCAATTTTTTTTTTTTTGTTTGATGCGAACTCGAATTCGTTCAAGCTGCCACCGAGACATGTCACCACGTGTCAGTTCCCAAAGTTGGTAATTGATCCGTTGGTAAGGAGATATTTCCGATATTTGGTTTTGGGGTTCTACCCAACGATGTTTGTAATATTCAACGCCGGAAGGAAAGATAGCGAATAGAATTTAAAATCAGCTTGAGGAATTCTTAACTTATTCTTAACTAACTGAATGGTTTGAAATAAATATTCACTGAATGACAAATTGAATGTTCGGTTTATTCAAGAAATGGACTAAGCCAAAGTTGCAAGAGAAAATCTTAACTTACAATGTGATAAAGGTGAACGTAGTTAAAACATAAATTCACAATGACTATACAAGTTTTTGAGCTTTGTGTTGCCGAAGAAAGTATCTAAAGTATTATCGATTTCAGTCATAGCTTCATCATCATCATTATTGTCGGTTTTACTCTCAGCGTAATGCCTGATAGTTGGTGGATTACGAGGAGTCAAGAACCAGGTCTTGAGAGCTAGAGAATTTCAAACTGCACAATTTTCATTCCAGAGTTGGAGTTGATGATTGCATCTTGTTAAAACTGTGCTTCACAATTTTTTCAAGGTAGTGCACCCCAGATCTTCCATATTATTCACATTTTGCACGTACTGTTCGAACCATTCTTTTGTTTTCTAATTCCCAAACGTAGACTGCACTAGCGCCACCTAGTAATTTTCGAATTATAAGGCTCGCTTCTTCATGGGGTATGTCCCCGGAAGTTCATTCCAAGGCATGGTAATTGAAGAGGTATCCTGAAGAGGAATTATAGCCAACTCCTTGAAGACGAACTGGTTGATGGGCTTCTTGAAGCCTTGTACATCCATGATGAATTCCATATCGATAAAAATTGAAGCCTATTGCTGAAATCATCACCTTTTCATACCTTTTCTCCCCACCACCACTGACATTACCCCTACATCTGTCATCCTAAATCAACTTCTTTGCACTACCACTCAGTGGTTGGTACTGAATCACATGGTCCACCATTACATATGGTATCCACTCCACTTTATGAATCGAAATCTTAACTTGCTCTTTAGTTCCTGGCGCTTCTTGCGCTTGAACAACAGCATTAAACTGACTGCGTGATCTCCTCAGGATAAATTCATTCTTTGCATTAACAACGATCTTTCGATAGTCTTCAGCAAATCCTAGGGTCATACTAGCTACATGCGATGCTCACTAGTGCTGTACTAGTAACAGCTGTAACTCCATCAGGCCTTGTTAGTCTTTCATACACATGCAGTTAACTCTTGTTGGGTAGTATACACAAATCTTGATGCTGGACAGCAATTTGAATTTCATCACTGTGGTCGAGTGATATTGGTTCTTAAGGCTGATTTGCATGAATCTCATAGTGAGCAATAAACTCATTATATCTCACTGTTGTTTAAATGTTCATTATTTCTTCCATTTTTATTGCAACAAAAGAGAGATGATAAGTATCTTGAATGGACGTTTCAGATTCTTTTTGCACAAGGTTTGATCTCCAGAACGAACTGTGTCAGAAAGAGCGCGTTCTGAGATGTTAGCTCTTTTCATGCTGCTTGAGAACTGGTTGGCATTCGACATGTTTACGCTCTTGAATAGACTCCTTTGCGATTGTACACGTTATTCATTATGATGATGATTTGCCGTGCAGTCGTATTATTATCACCCCCCACCCCCCTCGGAAATTAACCAAGTGACCGTCCTGGTAAACTATGCGGAGCTGAATTTGATGTATTGTCTTCACGGTGATTGAAAGGTGAATTACGAGTGACGGCACTTCAACTGGTGAGACTGTTGGGAGTGGTGAAACTAATGAGACTGGTGAAATTGGTGAGATCGGCGAGACTGGTGGAATTGGTGAGACTAATGAGACTGGTGACACTGGTGAGTAGCAGCTGAAGTATGTTGTATCTGGGCTATTGACCAAGGCAAATCGTTCAACCCTTCCCCTATCAGTACTGCAAATTGCACATTGTTTCTTACCTAGATTGCAGCTTGCCAGTAGGAATTGTATACCAGCCAGTTGCCGGCAGATTGGCTTACTGCTCACATATTATAAGCAAGTCAACCTTCGACTTATTTTCACGATGCCTGAATAAGTCTTGGGCGAGTCTTCTACGCTGGAGAAAACCTTATCCTACAAACGCCATCTAGAGTTTCTTCTCTCCCTGGCGTCCAGAAACACCGCATACCTCGATGATTTCTTTTTGTGGTTCAAGTCCTTCTCTGGGGTTTTCTCCGCACACAGGCAACATTTTGGATCAGTGAGACTGGTGAGACTGGTGAGACTGGTGAGAACTGTGAGACTAGTGAAACCAGTGAGACTGCTGAAACCTGTGAGACCGGTGAGACTGTTGAGGCCAGTGAGAGTGGCGAGATTGGTGAGACTGGTGAGATTAGTGAGACTAGTGAGACTAGTGAAACTAGTGATACTGGTGAGACCAATGAGACTGGTGAGACGGGTGAGACCAGTGACACTAATGAGACTAATGAGACCGGTGAGATCAGTGAGACTGGTGAGACTCGTGAGACTGGTGAGACTAGTGAGACAAGTGAGACTGCTGAAACGTGTGAGACCGGTGAGACTGGTGAGGCCAGTGAGAGTAGTGAGAATGGTGAGACTGGTGAGATTTGTGAGACTAGTGAGACTAGTGATACTGGTGAGACCAATGAGACTGGTGAGACGGGTGAGACCAGTCACACTAGTGAGACTGGTGAGACATGTAAGACCGGTGAGACCTTTGAGACTGTTGAGACTCGTGAGACTGGTGAGATAAATGGGACCGGTGAGACTGGTGAGATGAGTGGGACCGGTGAGACTGGTGAGATTGTTAAGACTGGTGAGACTGGTAAGACTAGTGAGACTGGTGAGACCAGTGAGAGTGGTGAGACTGGTGAGACCAGTGAGGCTGGTGAAACTGGTAAGACTAGTGAGACTGTTGATACCTGTTAGACCAGTGAGACTGGTGAGACTGGTGCGATCGGTGAAACTATGTGAGACCGGTGAGACTGGTGAGACTGGTAAGACTACTGAGACTGGTGAGACCAGTGAGAGTGGTGAGACTGGTGATACCAGTGAGGCTGGTGAAACTGGTGAGACTAGTGAGACTGTTGATACCTGTTAGACCAGTGAGACTGGTGACACTCGTGCGATTGGTGAAAATATGTGAGACCGCTGAGACTAGTGAGACTGGTGAGTCTGGTGAGACCGACGAAACTGGTGAGTCAAGTGTGACTGATGAGCCTGTTGAGATTCGTGAAACTAGTGAGACTGGTGAGACCGGTGAGATAAGTGAGACTGGTGAGAATGGTGAGACCGGTAAGACTAGTGAGACTAGTGAAACTGGTGAGACCAGTGGGACTGGTGAGACTGGTGAGACTCGTGAGACGATGTAATATTTTCATAACGTAATCTATGGGCATGTAAAAGTGCATGAATATAGCGCCTTTTGCAGATTATGTTTTTGTAGTTCTTATATTCGTATTAATCAGCAATACCGTTCCTACACTTGTGCCGCCGGAGCGCAGAGCTGCCCTCCTGTCCTTCTCCTTCCACCTTCCTTCTGTTAACAAATATTTTCACAACAATGTTTCTTGTCTAGCTTTCAGTTCTGCAAACTTTTTTATTGAGTAATTTCCTTGCAGTATTTCAACTAACTCATGGCTAATCGATATGATTGCTAAAGATGAAAGTCGATTTTCCATAATTGATGATCTTGAATAAGTTTTCTTTAATTTTTAATTTGAGAATACTCAGTTCATGTTTCATCTGTAGGTATCATATCGCGTAATGCTGAAAGTTCATCATTTAAATCAGTCGTATCTATATTACACGATTTTGAGTTTCTTTTCGGTAAGAGACGCTTGTATCGCTTTATCAACATGCTCATTGTCTGCTGCCTAGTTTTCGTCCCCGGGGAACTTCGCTGGCATCTAAGAAGTTCACCTCTGCTTCATCTTTCCTTGCGAGTTTGGCTGCATCCAAATAAGAAGCAGGAAAATCGTAATACTACAGTAATAAGTTTTCACCTGTGATGTGTGTGAGTCGAACTGAACCCCATAGTTCGGGTTTTTTTGTTTGTTTTCGTCACACGAATGCTTGGTGCGCTTGCACTACTGAGACGTGCGATCACCCCAACTATTCGGGTGCACACCCGAAACAGAAGCGGCCGAAGTGGTGGGACGCCTGCCCGAATACTTGGGGAGCTTGAACGAATGATTTGGGAGATCCGAGTCGTCATCCACGTTGGATGCTGCGCGTTCGATGTTTGCGCATGTTCGCTAATAGCCGCAGCTGATATAATAACATTAACTCTGCGCACAATTAGAAACAATAATCGAAAACTTGATGATGTACATGTAGTGCTTCAGGACAGAGTTTAACTGTGATCATCAACCTGTAAGATTTTTAATTGATTCAAGTTATCAAACGACCTTAATCATTGGTGCCACTGCCCAAATCATTCGTGCAAGCTCCCCAAGTATTCGGGCGGGCACCCCACCACTTCGGCTGCTGCTGTTTCGGGTGAGCACCCGAACGGTTGGGATGATCACACCTCTCAATAGTGCAAGCGCGCCAAACCTTTTTGTGAAACAAATAAGAAGAGAAACCACCCGAGCTATTGGGGTGTACATATACCCGAACTACACGGGAATTCTCCGCTCTGTGCAAGAAGAGATCACTATTGGTTACAGGCTTTGAACATAGCCACTCATGCCATTATGGGTATTAATTATTGATTATTAATTATTATTCATTTATTTATTATTTATTCATTATTGATTATTATATTTATTATGCCATTGAGGGTACTCTCGCACCCAAGCACGACTGTGATGTCCATTTTTCCTGATGGAATAGAAACATTTTCAGTATTTTTTATGTGCAATTTTAGATTCAGTGCTAAATTTCAGTATTTTTTCTATTTCATTTTAATTCAAAATGTGTACTATGAAGTTTTTTCACACAAGAGAACCGATTCTGAAGATTATCTTGCGATAAAATTAGCTTTTGATGCACTTCCGACACAAAAATTAACTAAAATCGATAGTTCATTATTCACGCAGAATGTGTAAACCATGTAATTTGTTTTTGTTTATATATGTTTCTCATAATGGTTGATGTATAAGATTTGAGATACCAGCGCAATATTCTTTATTATATTTATTGCCTGAAGAACTCTTGTGTTTCTTCAGAACACGAAGAGACCCAAGGGATAACAGCTTTCTTTATCCATCTTGCGAGTGCGTTGGGATATTTTCGGCACTCGCGTATGGTTTCAAGATTATAATCCAGTGATAGTTTCGCAGCTCCGAGAGTTCCGATCACAAGTACAATAACGTTAACCTCATACTTTGGGTAAGTCGGTGCAGCTCCATTTTAGGGCCTCGGTACCTCCCCTCCTTTTCCTTTTTCTTGGTAGTGATATTGTAGTCGGCCGGAGCCAAGAATTCGATCACGAATATAGTTCGTTTCTGGAAGTTTCGGAGAACGATGTCAGGCCTCGAGTTTGCAATGGAGACTGCTGTCCGAAAATTTTAGTTTCAGATAATTTGGTACGCTGAGAACTTCTTGACATAAAATACGGTGACGGTATACTAAGGTGGAAATGACGCCGTCCTGGAATGCGAAAATGAAACCCTCTGGACCGGACTTAAGACCTGATGATCTGATAAAAACAAAAGTTTACTCCTTCGACAAGAAAATTATTATTTAACCTCTGTTTTCCTTACTTCGGCTTTTAGAAGAGAGGCATTTAGATGATATAATGCACTTTTCTCACTTCTAATGTTGAAATTCAGGCCGAGCGTCTCAGCTTCCTGCTCATTGCCAAGCGTCTCGTGTGTCCTGATCATTCTTAGGAGAAGATCTCTGCCACTTGCAACGACATAAGCTTGACTTAGAACAATTCCGTTATGAAGAGATTGTATATTCAGAATTCCGCGTTCGCGTGCTTGACGGCGTGAGATGTATAATTTCGGAACGGACGAATTGATATGCAAGCTCTTATGCATACGCATGGTCTTACGTGTGATGGTATCAAGGGCCGCCAGCTCGTTCTCCATCCAATGAACCACCTTCAACAAGCACAGTAGAACCGGGATGCTTAGCATGTTAGTCTCTAACACGTTCTTCAAGGCCGACTGATTTGAAGACTGAATCTGTCGAAAAAGATGCTTGTGTCTGCTTGGGAGTGACTCCTCCACTGACGCTACGTCTTGGATGCGGCTTGAAGGCATGCCCAGGCATGTAGGGGTCTCTCTACTGTCAAGAGGTCTGATAACACTTATAGCCACAAGCTCAAGGTCTTTGGGAACGCCAGTCATATTTTCTTTCTATAGATGAATCTTCGAACACATGTCCAATCCAAATTCCATAACAATCTGTCCTGTGTCATCTACATAGAAAGCATAAGGTCCAGCCAAGTGTTATTGACCTGTCTTAGGATGGAGAACCACGGGCTATAGCAGTCCCATAGTGCTTCCGTTTCAGAGGGGTCTTTGGATTGTCGGAGGAAAGATCTTTTGCCGAAAGGATGATGGCTCGCCTAGGATTCAGCTGTCACTGCTGCAACACGCAGAGCGATTCCAATAGCAATTAGGCTTTCTATTGTATGGTTATACACATAAGGGTGTGAAATTATTATTGTTTGGCTATTTGATGCCCGTTGAGAAATATATTTTCAACATTCTTCAGTTCTATATACCTTGTGCATATGTATCTTCAGATAGCAAACATGATCTCATATATAAAATAGTAGTTTTTAATCTTGAAACTGGTATTTCTGAAAGTAATTTTATACTTTTAGGCTTGATTGTGTACTTTGGATACCTTAAATTTTTGAATTTCATCTCAATATTCACAGCTCTCCGGATATCCAGATGTCCATTTACAAAATCATGTTCACTTTTGTTGACAATATGTCTAGGGTTCTATGACACTGTTTATGACATTTCTTATTATTCCTTTAGTATATTTTTTAATTATATTCATTGCGGATATTCTTGTTTGAATTGTACTCACTTAGTTTGGCACGTTTTCTAGAATTAAAACATTTTTTCAGTACATGTTCCTACCATATTATAGCTGTTTCTATGTCCTGGTTAACTCCCAATATATCCTCTAGCCTCGATGCAATTGACTTCATGATTGTCGGCAATATTGATAAGGTTGTCTCCTACGAACAACATGCTATCCATTTTCTCTCTAACCACGACTTGATTAACATTACCTTTAAATGTTCCTATAATTTGAATTCAAAACCAACCCAAAGACTGCACTGATAGAAATAAATACCTGGTACAACAATATTTATGATTGGATGAATCCTATTTTATTGCTGGTATAGATACAGCCATACAGGATGTCTCTTTTGGCCATCCGATTCTTGTTGCTTATGAAGGCAGACGCGCAGGCGCGAGCGAGATGCGCCTGTTGCAAACAAAACAAACCGATTCGGGTAAATCATTCAAACAAAGGGTATTGCTAAATGCGAACATTTTTAAAATAGTTCATTCAGGTAAATGTTTATGGAACTACACATTTCATATAATAGCAACACATATATTACAGCTTTGTACCACGAATATAAATAAGTTGTATTTACCATATTTCAGTAAGTGCATTGCATACCCTTTGTGATTGAATTACACGTATTATATTATAAATATAGTCGTAATTTTCTAGTCTACGATCGTATGGTTAAATCAGCGTCACCAGTTCTATCAGTGTGGTGCGGAATCTCTCTAAAATTGATGAACATACATTCCACGAACATGTAATGACGTATGATTGGGAAAAAATATTAACTAGATACAGATATAAATGATAAAATCGAAGCTCTGACAATAGACAGTATAATAAAAGCTCAGTTTCGTAAACTAAGGAACCCAGTTCAAACTAAGATTAGAGACGCGTTCAATCAATACAATTATAACGAGACTACACAGTCAAAAAAGAGGACATTTGGCATCTTCCTAGACGCTGACACCTAATCCCGCCAAAGTACGAATCTATGGATTGTAATTTTATGTCTGATGGCCTTTTCAAGACTTTTTTTACATTCACATCACACCTGAAATACTGTTGGAAAAAGCACTTGAAATGAAATCGAATGCCATTGGAACTGATGGAAAATCAATGAAAATGATTAAACTTTCCCTTACAATTATCTTTTCTATTCTATTGTATATCTATAATGCTTGCCTTCAGGTCGGTATCTTCCCAGATATCTGGAAAAGGCTGTTACGTGCCCAATTCCTGAAATTTCTAAACCTTCTTCCCCGGAAGACTTCCGGCTTGAAAAAGTTGTTCACCTTCAACTTTCTGAATTTCTCGCATTATCCAAGGCCATTGACCCGATGCTTTTGATATGGTCAATAATAAGTAACTCCTACAAAAGGTAAAATCTTTTAACTTATCAAGCTCTGTCATCAACTGGTTTACATCCTATTTTATAATCGGTCTCACAGAATTATTAATAGTAGTGGTGAGCTTTCTGACTGGCGGAAAGTCAAAAGTGGGGTTCCTCAGTGCTTCATTCTGAGACCCCTTCTCTTTAATTTGTTCACTTCTGACCTTGGAAGTGAACTTCAACATTGCAAATACTACAAATACGCTGAAGATTTTAAAATTTACTTATCGGGACCAATTTCTTCGTGAAGTATTGTGGATTACTTGTCCTTGTCCAAGGGGATGTTGCCTAAATACAAACACATAACTCCATACAGATTTAAGGCTGGTCTGCTTAATATTGCCAAGAGAAGACAATTCTTTATGGGTAATTTATTCTACACTATTTTTCTGAACAAAGCTCCTGAGTATTTATTCAACCTATTCCAATTTTTAGATAGAGACCTTCCAGCACAGTCTAAGCTTCGTGAAAGACATAAAATCCTTAAGATTTCTTTTCACGGAACGTGTCAGCTTCAAAGATCATTTATAGAAAGAGGTGCCAGTTTATGGAATAAAGTACCATACGGTATTAGAAATGCACCTTCCCTGTATAATTCCAAGAATCTCTTTTTTAAATATTTTTACAATATTCCTAACCCAGCTCTGAAAATTACTCACTGGTAAACGGCAAGTCATACTCGTTGATAAGAAATTTTCGTGAATGAACACCAAATTTTAAAGAACAAAATCATGTTTTTAGAAAACAAAGGTGAAATAATTTCTTATTATTTACTATCATCTTCTCTTAATATCCAGTTGTTCCCATTTATTCGATAATTGCAATTATAATGAATAATATATATATATATATATATATATATATATATATACATAATATTAATAATATTAGATTTGATACTTTCACGATGATTCATTATAATAAATTTAAATTTAAAATTTAAAGATTTTTCGGGTTTCAATCGTGTGCGAAACTATGAATGTTGCCGACGTTTCGTGAACATTGCAGTTCACTTCTTCAGGGCTGACCTGAAACTGAAGTTTCAGGTTATGTTATTCTTATATATGTATTCTCTACGATGCCTGTGATTGGCCAGAGTGCCCCATGGTGGGGACTGCTTGAACTTGATTGGCCAATCAAGTCTTTTTTAAAAAACCCGGGAGGACGGGAAGCCAAATCGGATTGGTATTATATCCATTGTCCCTATTGATGTTATTAGGGTGTTTCAAGATTTCGATTGCTTCTCTATGTTTTCTTGGAAATTTATTGTACGTTTTGGCAATGACAGTTGTTTTGTCAAATAAAATACTATGTCCTGTTTCGATATGATGCTCAGCTACTGCTGATTGTGTGAAATGTTTTAGCCTAACTTTACTCTCATGTTCCTTTACACGTTGACTTACCGCCCTCCCGGTTTCTCCAATATAGACTTTACCACAAGAACAAGGGATTTGATATACTCCCGGATCACTGAAAGGTTCCTTTTTATCTTTAGGGTTGTTTAGAAGTTGTCCTATTTTTGCAGGTGGTTTAGATATAGTTTGGATGTTGTGTTTGTTGAAAATTCTTCCTATTTGTTCCGTGATACCTTGAATGTAGGGTAGGATGGTGGTTGTTTTTCTCTCTCTTTCTTTAGTAGATTGTGTTGTCTTATTTTCTTGAGTCTATTTTCTTATTGCTTTATTAATTTGTTTGTTTGTGTAATCGTTTTGTATTAGGATTTGTTGAACATGTTGTAATTCCTTTTGTAAGTTATCTTTGTCTGTTATGGAAAAAGCTCTGTATACAAGGGAATTGATGACCGATTGCTTTTGAGATGGGTGGCGGTGGGAGGAGGCATGCAGGTATCTGTTTGTATGCATGGGTTTTCTGTAAACTTCATGTCCTAATGTGTTATCAGATCTTTTATAAACTAGCACGTCCAAGAAAGGTAATTTTCCGTTTTGTTCAATTTCCATAGTGAACTTGATATTAGGGTGTATTTGATTGATGAAATCGAAAAATTTGTTTAGTTCGTCTAGTCCGTGTCTCCAGATGAAACAAGTGTCGTCAACGTAACGGCACCAGAATTCCGGTTTAAGCTTGGATTTGTTAAAGATTTTAGTTTCTAAATTTTCCATAAAAATGTTGGCTATTACAGGTGAGATTGGAGATCCCATTGCTGCTCCTGAGGTTTGTTCATAGAATTGGTTATTGAAAGAGAAATAGGTATTAGTGAGACAGTGTTCTATTGAAGGTGTAAGATTGGAGGGGAAGTTTGCAAATGATTTAATAATATCGATTGTATCAGAGATTGGTACTTTTGTAAAGAGAGATACTACGTCGAAACTTACTAGGATGTGTTGGGGTTGAATGTGAATTTGTTGTATTTTTCTGATGAAGTCAAAAGAGTTTTGGATGTGTGCGATAGAGCCTCCTGTGAAAGGCTTAAGTTTTTTGGCGAGAAAGCGTGCTAAGTTGTAAGTTGGAGAGTTTATTGCGCTGACTAGCGGTCTGAGTGGGATGTTGTTTTTGTGAATTTTTGGAAGTCCGTAAAGTTTTGGAGAGATAGGATTAGTAGGTTTTAATTTAGATATTGTATCGCTGTCAAGATTTGAGTCTTTTAGGAGGCTTTGTGTTTTTCTGGTTATTGTTTTTGTGGGGTCTTTTTTAAGCTTTTTATATGTATCGTCAGTAAGAAGGTCCATGATTTTGTTGTTATAGTCTTCTTTATTCATAATTACTGTTGTGTTGCCTTTGTCTGCGGGTAATATTATGAGGTCTTTATTCTGATTGAGTTCTTTAATAGCTGTTTTTTCTTGTTTTGTTAAGTTTGAGGACGGAAGTTGGGCTTCGCGTAAAATGTTGGCTGTCCTACGTCGTATGTCATTTGCTTTTTCGGGTGGAAGGGTGTATATTGTGGATTCCAAATTACTGATGATTTCCTCTTTTGGGATTTTGGAGGGGGCGACTGCAAAATTATGTCCTTTAGATAAGGCTGAAATCATTTCATTGCTGAGATGATGGTTAGAGATGTTTTTTACTGTATTAGTTAATGGTGCGTGCTTTACTGGAAGTAATTTGTCAAATTTTATTTTTTGTTTCTCAGTGCAAAAATCTTTAATCCGTTGGGATTGGTCAAATGATATGCGGTCCAATGTGGACCAAATGTCAAATCTGAGAGTGTTTGATAGAAAAAGATGAAGTTTTAATAATTTTTTGGAGGTGGTATGCAAGTCAAATTTGGTATGTTGTATCCTTTCTTTTAAGAGAAGCAAACTTGTTTTATGTAGAATTGATTTGGATTTAGATGTTCCCAAATGGTTTTTTAATTGTAAGAATTTTGGGACGATGTTATTGTCCCTACACCGTTTTAAGAAAGCTAAAGATGTTAGTAGTTTAGCTTGAGAAGACCTGAGCTTACTAAAAGTGTTAGTTTTAGTAAGGAAACTCTCCCCGTAGAGTTCTTTAATAATAGATTTGATACTTTCACGATGATTCATTATAATAAATTTAAATTTAAAATTTAGAATTTAAAGATTTTTCGGGTTTCAATCGTGTGCGAAACTATGAATGTTGCCGACGTTTCGTGAACATTGCAGTTCACTTCTTCAGGGTTGACCTGAAACTGAAGTTTCAGGTTATGTTGTTCTTATATATGTATTCTCTACGATGCCTGTGATTGGTCAGAGTGCCCCATGGTGGGGACTGCTTGAACTTGATTGGCCAATCAAGTCTTTTTTAAAAATATAGTAATAGTATAGTAATAGTTTCATAGTTTCGCACACGATTGAAATCCGAAAAATCTTTAAATTCTAAATTTTAAATTTAAATTTATTATTAATAATATTTTTAATGAGAATTAATAAAATTAATAAAATGATAAGAACTATTATTAATATTAATAATATATGTATATTTGAACTCTCCCTTTTACGGGTTTGAGGGCTTCCGCTCCCTGTACATATGTTTACATTTCATCCTTAGTCTAGCTTAACCGCTACTTAGTTTCTAATGCATAGCCTTATATAAAAACAATAATCTTAGTACTACTCTTTCTAAACTACAGACAATGAGCGATCTTCCCGGGCTTCCGTTTTCTCTTACCATCAAATTCATTTAGACCGATTTGAAAATAAAAAATTTTTACTCTTTATTTTCCTTTAAACAGGATTACCCGTTTGGCTCTACCCTGATCCCTTGCTTTCTCTTATTTCTTCCAGTTTTTTCATCCACATCACTCCCTGCCCATTACCGTCCAAGATCCATCTCACACATTCATCCACACTCAACTGTCCATCTTCCTCTCCCGTACACCTCTCTAACACATGTGCCCATGACTCCACTTCGTACCCACATACTCTGCACAGATTGTCCTCTTCATCCATCCAATATCTACAAGCTCTCACTCCTTCTCCCATTCTAAACCGTATCACCCTGTTCCATTTGTCTTCCTTTTTCATCTTTTGCAAATATTCTGGTTCCGTCACCCCTTTGACCATCATATACCATCTATCGTACCTAGAATCCATAATCTTTCTCCATCTCTCTTCTCCTTGTCTTACTAATAGCTCTAATTCAATGTTCTGCCAATCCAGAAACCCTTCCTGTATATCACAAACACTCCTCATTTTTTTCCTTTCTTCCTCCCACTTTGATTTTCCCAAATTGCCTCTCGTCTCCTTGTTCCGAACTTCGTCCAAGCATACTGTGCTATTCTGCTCCCCTCTCCCCTTGTCAGCTTCTTTTCAAACCTCCAGGCTCTCTTAATTTGTCTAGTTACCATTTTTTCCCTTCCTAGTTCTTCCCTTATTCGATTCTTTTCCTCACCTGCAAATCGTTTCCCCCTCCTGACTCAAACCAAAAACCTAGGTAACAGAACTCCTCCACAATTTCCACTGTTTGTCCGTTCATCTTCCAAACGTAACCTATTTTGGTCTTTTTATTTCTGAAGCACATCACCTTGGTCTTCCCTACGTTCACCGTCAGTTCTTTTCTTCCCACGTACTCTTCGAAAATTCTTATCATTAGGTTCATCCCCTTCTCATCGTCTGCTATTAGAACTACGTCATCCGTGTATGCTAGGGAGTATAGTTTGCTATTACCCAGGATCGTCCCCCCTCTCCCTTTCTCCTTTAGCTTCTCCTCTAGGTCTGCTAGCAGCAAATTAAAAAGTAGTGGACTCAACGGGCACCCTTGCCTTAGACCTCTTCCTGTCCAGAAAACCTCCCCTTTTTCACCGCGTATCTTCACCCTAATCCTGGTTTCAGTGAAAATTTCCTTCATCCTCTCCACCAGCCCTTCTTCTATTCCCCTCTCTTTCATTGCCTGCCATAGCACTTTTCTGTTCACTGAGTCAAAAGCTGCTTTGAAATCTACAAACAAAGCGTCTAATTTCCCTCTTTTTCTCCCTAAGTTTCTGTTAACCAAGTAGTTGAGTACGTAAATGTTGTCTATTGTCCCCATCCCTTTTCTAAATCCCGTCTGGTTGTGTGGGATACTTTGCTTCTCTTCTATCTGGTTCTCTAACCTTTTTCTTAGAATTTCTGTGTATATTTTATAGCCTCCTTGCATGAGAGTAATCCCTCTGTACTCTTCTACCTTCTTACCCTCCCCTTTCTTAACAAGCGGTACTACCAGCCCTGTCATCCACTCCTCCGGCCACCCTTCTCCTTTCCAGACCTTGTTGCATATCCTCCACATCACTTCCCTAATCCCTTCTCCTCCATACTTTGTCGCTTCGTTCTCCATACCATCCTCTCCTGTGGCTTTGTTTCTTTTCAGTCTATCTATGGCCTCATTCACTTCTTCTCTTGTTATTTCTATTTTCCCCTTTGATCCTATTTTTTTCTCCCCCTAACAGACCCTTAAAATAATCCGTCCATTCATCCATTTCTATTTCTTCATTCACGCCCTTCCTTCCTCCTCTTTCCCTGTTTATCTCATCCCAGACCCTACCTTCTTTGATTGCTTTTTCTACTTCTTCCTTGTATTTCTCAGTTCCCCTTTGCTTTTTCCCTTCCAGCATCTTCTCATGTTCTCTTTTTCTCCTGTTGTACTCCGCCTTCTCTATTTCTCCTTTCCTCCATTTTCTTACAGACTCTTTCATTCTCTCCTTACTCTCCCTGCATTCCTCGTCCCACCATCCTCTTTTTCCCTCTTCTCTTCCTTCTTTTGTACCTATCTCATCCTACACCTTCTCAATCGACCCTTTCAACCTTTTAATTAACGAGTCTACTCCCTCCTCCTTTTCATATCTAACATTCTCCTTTTCCATTTTCTGTTCAAACACTTTTAATTTATCTACCCCCCAGACTCCCATTTTCGTGTTCCTTTCCCCCCCTCTTTCCTTTCTTCCTCTGCCACGCTAATGGACGCCACCTTTCAGTGTAGCTATTACTGGGAAGTGTTCTGACCCTATCTCATTCCCTACATTCATACTGCATATCATATTCCTCATTCTTTCTTCCGCCAGGATGTAGTCTATTATTGTTTCTCCCTTACCTATAAATGTAATCTCTCCTTTCTCATCTCCTTTCATATTTCCATTACATATAAACCATCTGGTTTCTCCTATTATGTCTAGTAACCTCCTCCCCTCCCGGTCTATCTCCCTATGTTTGGAGCTCCTTATATATGCCTCCTTTTCTTCATCCCAAGTCCCTCCCCCTTGCTCGCCAGTCCAGGCATTTAAGTCACCTCCTGTCAAAACCAATTCTTCCTTCTTTTCCTCCATCCACCTCCTTATTACTCTCCAACCTTCCTCTTCCCCTCTTCTTCTATATACACAAACCACCGCTATTTTGACTTTCCCTATTATAATCCTTCTTATCATTGTTTCCTCCTTTTCTTCCCTGCCCTGCTCTGTTTTACCTTTTACTGCCATTTCGTTTCTCACCCCTGATACCATGCCGCCCATTCCTCTACCTTTAACGTGTTCCTTTCTTGCTTCTTGCATTGTCCACATATATCCTTTAGGTAACAACCTTTTCATCCCCTTCCAATCCTTCTCATCCGCCCAGGTTTCACTCATCATAATCACGTCCCACTTTTCTAACTCCCGCCAGAAACCTTCATTCTTGTTCTTCAAGCCTGACACATTCCAGAAAGCTATTTTCACTTTTTTCTCCTCCCTTCCCTCCCCTATCCTCCTTACATTTCTTCCGCCTTGCTTTTTGGAAACCCCTCTGTTTGCTCTCTAGTCTCTTTTGAATCTTCCTTTCTTCTACCTTTCTCAACTCTTTTTCCCTTTTTCCTTATTTCTTCTACTTCCTCATCCCAGACCCCCTCCTCCCCATTTATCCATAGTCTGTCTCGCCCTATCCATACCATGCATCCCTTTTTCCTCTCTATCCATGCTCTTTGTTCTATTTGCCATCTCCTTTTTCTCTCCCTCCAAGTCAAATCTTCTTCAATTCTCTCCCTTCTTCCTTTCAATAATTTTTTGTTCTCCATAATTTTCTTTTTCTCCTCCTCACTCCCTACTTTTACTACAAACATTCCTTCTTTTCCTTTCTTCGTCATTCCTAATCTTTTAACTCCTTCTACCCTTACGCGAATTCCAATATCTTTCAGCAGATTTTTGATTTCAATTTCCCCTGTTTCACTCTCTATTTTCAATCCCTTGACTACTATGTTATTTTTTCTCTTCGCCCTTTCTTCCCCTTCCAACCTTCTTTCAATCTCACTCAGTCTCTTCTTCAATCTTTCATTCTCATTTTGCACGTTATCACTCCCTTCTACTTCTCCCGCACTTTCTGTTCCCTTCCCCATATGCTCATTCCTAACTTCTAATTTGCTTACCCGTTCTTCCAGTTGTTTTATCTCCCTATTTGTCTGTTCGTCAATCTCTCTCTGTCTATTGTCTATGGCCTCTAGTTTACCCCATACCTTGTCTTTCTCTTTCCAGAGTTTATCCCACTCTTCCCACTTTTCTCTTACTTTTCTCACTTCCCCCCCAACTGCTTTCCCCTGCCTGTTCATATCTTCCAGACTCTTTCTTGTTTCCTCTCGAAACCCTTTTATGAGGGCTGCTAGCTTCTCAAACATCCCCCCATCCCCCCTATCTCTGTCTGGAGTTTTTCTTTTAATCTTCACTTTCTTGTTATCCTTGTCCCTTTCCGGATCATCTTCCCCTTCCTCTCTTTTCCTTTTATCTTCCCCTTCACTGCTAGTCACGTTCCCCTTTTTGTGCCATTCATCCAGACTCCTATTCGAGCCCGCGCTACCTAGCCTGTTGAGGCGCTGTAGGTTTGATGGTCTCCCGCGTTTCTGGCTCGTGCCTGAACCCCTTCTCTCAGTTGAGCCGACCCTGGTCGGTGTCTCGAACGTCTCGTCATCGCTACTGTCAAATTCTCCCTTCTCCCCACTTACCGCGCTCAAAACCTCGTCCGCTCTTGCTTCTTCCTCTCCCTGCCCTCTGGCGCCCATTTGCGGACTTCTTACCGTCGGCATCCCAGTATCCAACCTTACCCACTGTTCCACGACGCTACCCTCTCTTCACCTGCCTACCTCTTGCCCCGCTTGCCCGACAACTATTTTCTACACCTAACCTCAAAACAAAATTTGCACGTTTCAACTTTCCTTTCTCACAACTTATTTCCACCCTTTACACACTTGCCTTCACTTACCCTTCTTCCTTTACACCTGCTCTCCGCACTCACTGCCCTTTCTGCACCCACACACGCTGATTCCCTTCACCAAAGCGAAAAAACGCAACACTTGACACAAACGAGTTCTCTCACGATTGGTACCGAAAACAGAAGCCATTAATATTAATAATAATAGTCATAATATAATAATATATATGTATATAATATATTGTATATAAGTATTGGTTTTTTACCAAAAACTTGATTTTTCAACGAAAAAAATTAGTTTTCTACCAAAAAGATGAGTTTTTTTTTTACAAATTTCATCAATTTTTCACCAAATAGTTTCATTTTTTGATTGGAAAATTAAAAATATTCAAACGAATTAAAAACAAAATTTAGATTTCCGAAGAGGTATATAGAAAAATTCGGAAGTTTTTTTTTAAGAATTTTGTAAGTGTTGAAAGCTTTTCCTAACATTTTTTGAAATTAGGAAATTTACGAAAATATTTCCATCTTTTTCCATTTTTGTCTCTTGTTTTGTCCTAAAAATGTTTTTTGTTTGAAAATTCAATTGTTTTTTCTTTTTAAAATTCATTTACATAGGTTTAATTATTATTCTAGGTTTAAAAATTTCTCTCTTTTGATATAAATTTGATCATGTATTTTTTAAATACAAGAGTTCGTTCTAAAATTAATCAATTGAAAAAATTCGAAGGGAATTAAATTTTATTTCAAGATTCCTAGGAAGATTTTCAGGCAATTTTTTATTATTGAAAGTTTTTACAAACATTTTAGAGAAAATTCAAAATATTTTTGAGGATGTTTAGGATATATTATATTATTTATAATGCGGAAAATTACAAAATAATTAAAAATAAATGAAATACTTTTATTTAATGAACATATTTTTCATTTCATTTTAGAAAGTAATAAATACGTCTTGCAGAAGAGAAAATTTGATTTCTTTTTTCGAAAAATAAAATGTTGTATTTTTCTACATAATCAAAACAGGATAAGAATAAAGTCAAAGAAGCAAATTTTTATCCCTCAAAAATCTAAAAAAAAGTCCCTTGAAGCTTTTCTTCATCCTGTGTTTTTTATTTGTTCACAAAAACATATCATTCTATTTAAAAATTGAAAAAAAAACATCCCATTGGTTGAAAAAGTATAACAAATTCTTCAAAGGTGCAGATTTGGTTAGTGGAGAATGATAACAAATTGAAAATTTTAAGAAATATTCTCTGCATGATTTAGAATTATTTGAAAATGAGCAAAAATCATATCTTCTTTTCGACCAAAGAAGAAAAATTTTCAACAGAAAATGGAAATATCAACTTACAACCAAAATCGAGTAGTGAAATTTTGGGTTGAAAAATAATTTTGAACCAAGAAAAAAACGAATTTTCAATCAAAGAAATGAATTTTCAACTAAATTGATGAATCTCTAGTCATTTGACTATTTAATGTGAAACATTTTTTTTTTAAATAATTCTTTTTGCTTAAATATTATATTTTGTGTGTTTGAATTTAACTATTTTATCAAAACTGCATTTTTTTCGTTGCTGAATGTTTAATCCAAAATATCAAATAACAAAAAATGCAGTAATTAAATTTTCAACTGAGGAATTAATTTCAAGCATGAACACATTTTTCAAGGAAAATGTTGAATTGCCAACTAACGAAACTAATTTTTAAAATATGGTAGAATTTTCAACAACAAAAAACTAATAGAGGTACGTATTTTATCCAAAGTGGAATATTTAAATTTCCAATCGAAATTTAATTGAAATTCAAAATTCAGTCAAAAATGTTTTTTTTTTGTTAACAAAGAAAAATATGTTCTTTTCAAATGTTTAACTTCTAAGCCTGAAGAACGAATTTTCTGCAAAATGGTTAAATTTTTAGCCTGAAAATATGAAAAAAGATTAAAAAATAATTGAATTAAGAAATAAGTGGAATTTCAAATTTTTGTTGAAAACCGTGTTATTCAGAATTAGATTACGGTCTGATGAATCGAATCTTGATAAGAAAAAATGCATTTCATATGCGTGTTTTCTATTCATGATAAACCAGTTTTAACTGTAGAAAGTTAATCTCTAAAAATTTTAGTGAGACCATTTGTTCAATTGAAAATTTGATTATTTAATGTAAAACGTTAATTTTTAAATTAATTTTCTTGGTTTTAATATCACATTTTTTGTTTAAAATTCAACTATTTTGTCAATAATGCTTTTCTTTCGTTGCGGAATGTTTAATCCAAAATGTTGAAATTTCTAGCCAAAAAACGAATTTTTATGAAAAAATTGAATAATTGAATTTTAAATTCAAAATGAATTCTAAAGGGAAAAAATATAAATTTTGAACTGAAATATTGAATTTTCAAGAAAAATCGAGTAGTGACATTTTTAGTTGACAATTAATTTTATTTCATAAAAGAAAACGAACTTTCAATCAAAGAAATAAATTGATTAATCTTTGTTTGAATTGTTAACTTTTCAAGTTTATCTCTTTGAATTAAAATTCACCAAAAATGGAATAGTTACTTTTTCAGTAAAAAAATTGAATTCTTGACCAAAGGGTTGAAGTTTCAAACAAAAATATTAATTCGTCCAACAAAAATGGAATACTTACATATTCATTTAAAAGAATCAACTTTTTACAAAAAAAATAGTAAATTTTCAGCAAGAATGGAAAAGTTAAACTTTTAGTTAACAAAACGAGTATTCAGCCAAAAGACAATTTTCAACCAAAAAAATTAATTTTCAACTAATGAAATTTCTACTCTGCAACAAACATGATTTTCAACATAATTTAATAGTTAATTTAATTTTTATAGTAGCATTTTCTACAACATAGATAGATGTTAAACAAAATAGATTAATTTTCAACAAAAGAAAAAAGGATTTTTAATTAAGCATTTGCATTTCTAACCAAGAAAATTTTTTAATTAGAATGAAGTAATTGAAAAAATATTCTTAGTTGACTTCATAAACAAATTGAGCATATTCTTCGTAAAATAGCCAAAATTATTGTATATAATTATATATTATATAAATATATTTAATTATTATATATTAATAGTTAAATTTTCAATCAAAGAAATTAATTTTCTACCAAAGTGATGAATCTTCAACCAAAAAGGGGCGTCTGTAACATAAAAGTTTAATTTTTAGCAAGAAAGATGAATTTTCAGCAAGAACAAAAAAATCAACATTCAACTTAAAAAGATGAATTCTTTAACAAAAAAGTATAATTTTCAAGAAAAAAGAAAAAATTTTCAATTAAAAATGTAGTCTTTCTATTTTTGGTTAACGAACTTAATTTCCAGCAGAAAAAAAAACAATTTCCAACAACGTAATTAAATTTTCAACCATAGAAATTATTTTCAACTAAATTGATGAATCTTCAACAGAAAATTTATAATCGGAAATTATTAATTTCAATCAAGGAGAAACAAATTTTCAATGAGATTGATAAATTTTTAACCCAGGAAAATTTTTCAGACAATACAGAAAAAAATGGTCATAAAAAATGTTGAATTGTGAAAGAAAAATAACGAATTTTCTGCAGAATGGTTAAATTTTAAGCCCGGAAACAAACGATTTTTTTTTTAATAATTTTTTTTTTTAATAATTTGTTTTTTAAATAAAAATAAAGAATGCGTGGAATTTTGAATACGAACTGAAAAACATGTTATTCGGAATGAGTTTAAGGTCTGGTAAATACAACCTCAATAACAAGAAGCGTTCCATATGCGTCTGGTCTGTTCATATTAAATAAGCATTAATTAAAGACCCAAACTCAGTACCTCGACGTCAGCACAAAAAAAGTAAAATTTATTTTTTCTGATTCTTCGATCTTTTTGGATAAATTTTTAATTACGTCCATCATGGAGTTCCCAATTCTTACTTTCGCGGCACTTTATGTCGGTGAGTATATATGTGTAGAAATTAATTTAATTAAATAAATTTCTTTTTTGGGGTCACCTACAAATTGCTTTAGGCGTTTTTCTGTCATTTTCAGCAATTATTATTTTAAATAAAATATTTGTTGGTTGAAAATTCACCATTTTTGGTAGGAAATCATTCTTTGTAATGCAAACTTTTTTTTCTCTTGAAAATCGAACTAGTTTTTTGAAAAGTTGGTATTTTTTTGTTTAAAATTAAACTTTTTTAATGAAAATTCAAATATTTTCTTTTGGTTAAAAATTTACGTTTTAATTTAAAAATTCAACACCATGTTGACACTTAAACTAGTTTATCGAAAATGTATTCATTTTGGTTGAAGATTCATCATCTTAGTTGAAAATGCGTATCTTAGGATGAAAATTGAATTATTTTATTAACATTTTTTTTCTGTGTTCAAAATTCGCTTCCTTGTCATAAATTTAAATTTTTAACTGAAAATTCAACCATTCCGTTTTCGGTTGAAATTTTTTTTTTAGTTGAAAATTCTAGTGTTTGGTCGAAAAATCATATATCCTGTTGAAAATTTGTACCATAGACAGAAAATCAGTCGAAAATCACTTTCTTTTTGTTACGAATTCATTTTTTTGAACTGAAAATTTCATCATTTCATTTGTGGTCCCAAAAATCTCTTTTACGGTTAAAGATTCACTTCTTTGTTTGGAAATTCAACTGTTTCATGGAGAATTCGTTTTTACTTTTTAGATTGAAACTGAAATTTTTAAATAAAAAAAGTGTATAATTTTTATTCAGAATCTACCTGTTTTAATTCAAAATTCAACTATTTGATTAAACATTAAACTCAAAATTATTTAAAAAATTTTCCGAAACCTTTCCAAGTTTAGAATATTTTCAATCTTTAATTATCTTTGAAAATAAATTTTTGGAATTAAAAAAATTATTTCAAATTTTTCCAGGAATCTTGAGAAGGTTCTTTGTATAGTCTTGAAACCTTTCACAATTTTTGGAAAGCTTCTATTTTTTTTTAAATCTTCCTAAATCTAAAATCATTTTGTTTAAAATTTTCAGAAAAATTCTTAAACTTAAAATTAGTTATAAGTCTTCCTAAAACTTGTATACCTGAATATTTTTTTTTCAATGATTCGATTCTTTTTTTAGGTTTTGCGAAACTAAAAAAATTGCCGCGAAATATTCCAGATGCTTTTTTGACAATTTTTGAAATTTTTCAAAATTGGATTTTATTTCATTCTGACTGATTTAAAATCTTGGTATTTAATGTGAAACATTTAAAATTCGAAACCAGCTTTATTTAAAAATTTTATATTGTTTAATGTAAAAACTTGCCAAATTCCAACACTTCAAGGATATTTTATCTACCACTTTTATTTTTTTACAATATTTTAATTTTCAATCTTCCAATTTTAAATTAGTCAGACTCAAAATTTTAAGCTTTAGAAATTATAATGATCAGCCTTTTTCTTTTTCAGAAAATTATAAATGAATAATAAATTTAATATCGTCTTGAGATTCGAAACCCCTTTTATTGATTATATCTACATATAGCGATTAGTTTTACTCATATCAGAAAACTACATTTTTTCATCATCAGATTTTGAATACAAAAGCCTATTAAAAAAGATTCATTATAAGATAATTTTATCTTATATTTGAAGGTCACATTTAATAGTAGAGTTGAATCGAACGATTGTTTTAACAAAAAATAAGCACAAGCCAAAGATTAAGGGAAGAATTACAAATCATAAATTTAATAATTTTCCCATTACTCTTCATTATTTAAAAAATATCTTCTCATAAAATGGATCAGCACCTTGTACTTATTTTTCGTGACGAGTTAACTTTATAAAATAACAATTACAGTTAATTACGCAGACATTCTGTACTAATTTGTAAATTAATGAATTTTTCTGTGTAATTTAGATAATCTAGCCGCTGAGTATAATTTCGAAAACGTATGTACTACATGCAAAAATAAAACATGTTTTGTTATCGCAAAATTAACGTTGAAGATATTTAAGTTTTCACTTTTAAATTATGCGGGGAATCACGGAGCCAATGAATGCTTATTCCTTGCACATGCGCACGAAGTTTAAGATCGTTGCTGGCCGTTACCATCATGTTACTAGTTTGGCACTAAACCCATGCCAACAAGCCTCCTTAGTTAACTCCAGTGATTATCCCGTTATCAGCCAGGAAGCTGACATACAGATAACAATTCCTCTCATAACATGTGATCACTTAGGAACTTTTCACGGTAGTTACAGGTTTGCTGGGTAACACGTTAATAGTATATTGTGCTACAAGTTGAAAAAGCGAGAGATTTAAAACGAGTGTGAAGTTAGCCGGCCCGAGCGGAGCGAGGGTGGCTATCACACGAGTTTTAAATCGTCGCTTTTTCAATGTGTGGGACACGATACTTTTTCTATAATTTGTTTAACAAGTGCTAGTTTTTGTTTACCTGTTTTTTGTGTAAAAAGAAGGCGATTTTTTGTCGATTGACGCAACAATAACACCGTATTTTCGGAGAAACTGACGGTGTTTTTAGGTTAGGGACGGAGTCGGAAAATAGAATGAAGTTGGCTGTGCACGATGCACGAGCACACCCGAGGCAGCGCGAACACACCCGGAGTAACACGAAGCAGTTTGCACTTCATTTACTTTTTCCACTGTGCCTCACTTTTGTCACTGCTTCCATTTACTTTTTCCACTCCATCTGTCCACTTTTTTCACTGTTGCCCGGAAAGGTCGGCACTGCGCATGCGCCACGTCATCGACCTAAAATCGGTCACTTTTTACACCAAAAACAGGTGGAAAAACTGGCACTTTTTCGCAAATTATAGAAAAAATCTATTTTTGAGCGAGAAATTTTACTCATGTAAGATCTCTCAGTTTTTCTCCGCTCCCTTATTAGATATAGTAAAATTATGGTAAATAACCCACTCCGAATTGTCTTACCTAATTTGTAGATGATTCCTAATTCGAAGCCATTTCTTTGAATGAAGCATCAAACGTTTCTATTAGTGATACCATTTTCTTTCAATTTTTAGGATTCGCAGAAAGCCTTGAGTATATTTATCATCCCTCGCAAACCGTTGACTGTAGCGACAAAGAAGCCTTAGAACGTTTTTTTGATATAAAGGAAACGGATTTGAATGTAGCATGTGAGAAACTTGATTGCGAAGAAACTAGGTATGATAACATAACTAGAACTCTGCAAATTCTTTCAAATGCTATCACTTCAGAAAATCCCCCGAAAGATGGAGATTACACGTGTCAAATAAGAGTTATTCAAGCAGCGCTGCCATGCGCGACGATCAATGAAGTGTACAGAAAACTGAAATTCTATAAGAATCTGTGAGTTTAACGTATTATGTATAGTTTAAATGCTATTTTTTTGATGAAGTTGTCCACCTCGCTACATTTCTATTCCACTTCTCACTTCCGCACCCCTAACTACCTTCCAATCCCGTAGCCAAGCATCTTCTCCCATACTCCATATCCCCCAACCTTGCCTACCCCAGTACTCCTCCCGGTAAAAAGGTAGGACGAACTTCTGATCGAATCTATAAGGGTTTCTGTTCAGGACTTCAAAACACACACATAAAGACAATTATGTTCAGTTGATTAAAAATTTCTATTGTAAGGAAGTGAATGGAAAAAAGCGCGAACGCACATACGATCGAAGAGGGCCTACATCGAGAAATCTCCCTCCCGCTCACCCTCTCTCCCGCTCACCCTCTCTCCCGCTCACCCTGTCTATCGCTCACTCACTCTCCCGCTCACCTTCTCTCCCGCTCACCTTATCTCCCGTTCACCCTCTATCTCGCTCACCCTCTCTCTTGCTCACCCGCTCACCCCCTCTCTCGCTCACCTCATCTCATGCTCACCCTGTCTGTCACTCACTCACTCTCCCGCTCACCCCCTCTCTCGCTCTACCGCTCACCATCTCTTCCGCTCTACCCTCTCTACGGCTCATTCTCTCCCTCTCGTTCACCCTCCCTGCCGCTCACCTCATCTCACGCTCACCCTGTCTATTACTCACTCACTCTCCCGCTCACCCTCTCTCTCGTTCAGCCTCCCAGCCGCTCACTCTGTCTATCGCTTACTCACTCTCCCGCTCACCCTCTCTCTCGTTCAGCCTCCCTGCCGCCCGTGTTTTCTTACTGCCACAAACAGTTCCTTTTTTTGAGGATTCAACCATTTTCTTAAAAGTTTTTCTTTGTGAATAAATTCTACTGTTTTTGATTGAACATTCAAATCGTTTTTGAATAAAACACTAATCATACATTATACTTTAGTAAATTAAAAGTTACTATTCCCAAGAAATTGAAAAAAATTCAATCGCGCACAGAGCACAATTGATGACAATAATGTTCAAATTGAATATCGTTTCACTTTCAGACCATGTGAAAAAGAACCAAGTAATTGAAACGGGTGGAGAGAACCAAAGGATAAAATACATATGACGACCTCTGATCTTTCTACAATCCAGTAATAACCTATGGTCATAAGTAACCAGCACTGAAGTCTAGTATGGCGTTCAAAAAATGTAGATAAAATTAATAAATAAAATTAACATGCTTGCCTCTAGATTATAGTTTGAGTTAAGACGGCTGTACTATACACAAGTTTTACTGCGATTTTCCTTGTATACTGCGTGGGAAAAATGGTATGTGAATACTGGTACAGAACTGTAAATATAATATACTGTAATAATATATATAATAATATATACTATAATATATATATATATATATATATATATATATATATATATAACTATAATAATAATAATGCTATAATAATATTATACTAAATTTAATCACCACAATATGTAGCACTCAATAAAAAGTTACTAATATATCTTAATCTGTCGTTTCCTCTCAGAATTTCTTCTCCAATTATTATTATAATTAAATCAGGAAATTAAAGAATTACCTGAAAAAAGTTGATTGTTTTCAAAACTGGATATGAGGCATTGAATAATAATTTCTGTAATTGTTGAAAACAATTTCTATTTGAAAAATGCCTTAATCTAACGTTTCCTTGCACAACATTTTTCTTCAACCTTTGACACTTACATTTTTGATCTCATTATATCTGATATAATAAAATTCCCGAAGAATTAAAATGAAAATTTCAGAATTACAAAATTTCAGGACAATAAAATTCCCTAAAGTTTATGATATTACAAAATTTGATAATTCCCGGTAGTATAAAATTCCGGAAATAAAATTACCGACATAGAAAAGTCCTTACATACGATTTGTTTGAAATTTTATGCACGAAAGGTTTGTGAGGCTGCTGACTACAAATTTGGATTTTATTTTTTGAAATTTCAAAATTCAAAATGACGGATCAAATATGGCGGACAAGAATGGAAAAATTGGTCCTGTGGCTTCGAAATATATCCTCGGGCGTTTTTGGGCAGCTGAATAAGAATATAAAGTCAAAATTCAGAAATTCTGAATTGCAGATACAATTCCGATTTTCGAATATCTCTTCCGCCATATTGAATCTGCCATTTTAAATTGTTAGATTTTGGCTTTAGATTCGTAATCAGCGACCAGGAAAAGACCATGAGAACACATTTTTAAGCTGCGAGACCAATTTTTTAATTTTTCAGCCGGCATCCTGGATCCGTCATTCCGGATTTCGACTTCAGATTTGTCATCAGGGACCCAAAAAAACTTCAGAGACC
Organism: Andricus quercusramuli; assembly: GCA_932178445.1. NCBI lineage: Eukaryota > Metazoa > Arthropoda > Insecta > Hymenoptera > Cynipidae > Andricus > Andricus quercusramuli. The sequence goes on along the minus strand of CAKNXH010000537.1, from coordinate 87,071 downwards.
CGTTTCGCAGCCACAGAAATTATTTTTTTAAATGTTTTCGCTATATTGAATCCCCCACTTAGAATTTCCTAATTTTTTCCTAATTTCACTCAGGATTCCTATTTAGCATCCCAAAGGAACCCATAAAGAACCATTTCAAAGTCACAGTACTAATTTTTTGCCATCATATTGAATCTGCCTCTCAAATTTTGGAATTTTGAGTTTAGACTCATAATTAGCCACCCAAAAAAAAAAAACATGAAGACCTATTTTGAGGAAACGCGAACAATTTTTCATTTTTTCGACCGCCATATTGAATCCGATGTTTTGAATTTTTAAATTTTAGCTGAAGATTTGTAATGAGAGACCCTAAAAAGAAAACGAAAACCCACTTTCAAGTCAGAGGACTTATTTTAGAATCGGTTGTCCTTTGTATTGGATCCGCCATGTTAAACTATTTCCGAAATTACAATATTTGTACTAATCAACAGCCATAATTGAACAGAAGTTTATTTGTATGATTCTCAACAACATTTCATGAATTTTTGTGGACACTTCTCCAATTAGAAAAGAAACGATAGCAAAAGTACATTCTGAATTGAAAATATTTATTCAAGTTTTTCATATTTTTTTACATTTTATGATGCGCATGTACAATAAAGTGTAGTTATTACAGAAAAATATTTATGTTCTTCTCAGGTGTGAATAATATATGTCCGGCATAAAGAAGAGGAAGAAGAAGAGATGTTCTTAGCCTCTTGCTTCTGATTGTGCAGATGCTGATGCAGATGCTGATGAACGTGATCCACCTGATCCACCTGATCGGCCTGATGATTCTGCCTGTGCGTCTGCGTTAGCTCCAGCTCCTATTATAAGACGAGAGCAGATTATAATAAAAAAGAAGAAAACCTTGAAAGATTTGAAATATGATACATAAAAAACTTGTGTAATATAATTATCATCCACTAGATTATTCTGGAATGATAATTAAAAAAAAAATTCAGCCATTATCTTACCTCCTGAAGCACCTCCTGAGGTACTTCCATTAGCTCGTATTCCAGATCCTCCACCTACCCCAATTCCTCCACCTACTCCAGATCCTACACCTAATCCAGATCCAGCTACTCCTTGAAGATGAAAGTAGATTATCATTAGAAAAAGTTGTCAATTTTGAAATAGAGACTATCAAGAAAATAGAGTTTGTTTATCAGTTTCATTAAGGAAAATATTTTTTGCCTGCAATCGTAGATATAGTCGGAAGGCACAAAAAATAACACATTTCTTCTCACTCAAAGAACAAACATTTTTTTTTCTAATCTAAGTTACAAGCAAAAACAGTTCGGAGAAAGTGAATTTATACCAGTGTAGCAATAATGCCATTGAAATCATTTTTACCCTGCCTAAACGACTTTGAAATATAAAAAACATACTTTTTTCTACAATTTTCAATGGAGTGAACTTGGAGTGTCTAAATGAAGTAAAATATTTTTTATTATGCATACCTACATTTGTGTCTATAAAGTGAGATAATTCATTCAAAAACATATTTATTTTGCATTAGTGTTCTTGGAATTTAACAAAAAATTCATCTAAATTTGTTTTCTTATTGTACAGGCACAAATCTAGATGGGATAGGAACATTTTCCTTCATTTCAGAGAAAGACCGTTTTTTTAATCGTGAGCTAGACAAAAATAGTAATGGAATAAAAAATTGTCTTTAACAAGAATTGTAATTTGCAGCATATATCGGAATAATTGAAATTAATCAAATTATTTTGGAACACGTTTCACGCTCTCCTCTGAAAAACGCTTTTCATAATATTTCCTCACCTTGTCCGTATCCACCTGATCCACCTGTTGATGATGCTTGTGCTGTGGCTGTTGCGGATGAAAATGAACTTGATGATCCGGTACCTACTCCACCTCGACCTCCTAGAAAAAAAATGAAAATCTATTATCCATAAAGAAAGATTGAAATTTGCGTAACATAATCATTGATGAGATTATTTTTCATTGTATGCCTTGTGATGAAAAAAATGTTTGTCCATTTTCTCACCTTGTCCATAAGCTCCATATCCTCCATTTGCTCCGAATCCACTATTTGCTCCATATCCTCCATTCGCTCCATATCCATCATTTCCTCCATACCCTCTAGTCGCTCCGTATCCTCCGTTTGCTCCATATCCACTATTTGCTCCATATCCTTGATTTGCTCCATATCCTATATTTGCTCCATATCCACCATTTGCTCCATATCCTCTATTTGCTCCATATCCTCCGTTTGCTCCATATCCAC
>CAKNXH010000537.1:68311-84786 GCA_932178445.1 Andricus quercusramuli | reverse complement strand
TCCATATCCTCTATTTGCTCCATATCCTCCGTTTGCTCCATATCCACCATTTGCTCCATATCCTCCATTTGCTCCATATCCTCCATTTACTCCATATCCTCCATTTCCTCCTCCACCACCACCTATGCTATATTGATATCCTGCTTTTTTCCAAGCTGTTAAAGAAATATATTATCTTAAGAAGAATTGTAACTTGTATCATAAGTATGTATAGTCGACATTAATGAAATTTTGTTCAATCATATTTTATGCCTTCGTCTAAAAAACAATTTTCGTCTAATTTTCTCACCTCCTCCTGATCCACCTCCACCAAGGCTAAATTGCTGACTTATTCCAAGTCCTCCACTTACTCCAGGTAGTCCAATTACTCCCAATGTTCCTTGTATCTGATCTATAATAAAAAAAGATTTTCATAAACAAGTATTGCAGCTTGTATATTGTATATAATCGTAACTTATGAAATTATGTTGCAATTAAGTTTTTCTTGAGATTATTCTAATGGAATATTAAATAATTATGACATATCGCAGCATTCTTTTTGATGATGATTAATCGTTTTTCAATTCTTCCGGAAAAGCGCTCCTGTAGTTATGAGTAAAATGTGATATTCATTGACATATGAAATTCCACATTGAAATATATAAGCAGATATATTACACATGTTACAAAACAATTTCATTTCAGAAATCCGAAAACGTGTGTAAGGCATTCTCAAAAATTAGCATGATATAATTTGCTGTGAATATTGATAATAATACCGTCAATAATAAGAGCATCAACTATACTGAAAATTTGTTTATTGTAAAGTTTCTACCGTCACATTTGTGAACAACATTGAGAACACAATTAAAATAACAGATTCAATGCCTTTACGATGATTCATTATAATAAAGGGAGTTGTTTCGAGTTTCAATCGTGTGAAAAAGTACTAATCTTGCCGACCCGAAAAAGCGAATTGCATGTGGCGTAGGACGGCCATCGTCTTCCGGCATGCCCAACTTTCCTCCTCGTACCCAACAAAACAAGAAAAACAGCAACTGAAGAAATCAATTGGAATGAAGATATAATGTTATCCGCAGACAAAGGCAACCCGATAGTAATAATGAATAAAGAAGACTATAACAACAAAATCATAGACACACCAAGAGACTCTGAACTTGATAGTAAAACAATGTTTATGATACATACTAATCACATCTCTTCAGAACTTGATGGATTCCCAAAAATCTACAAAAACAACATTTCACTTAGATTGATCGTCAGCAGAATAAACCTACCAGCTTACAACGTAACACGCTTCCTCACCAGAGAACTAAATTCTTTCGCAGGAAACTCTGTCACACACGTCCAGAACACTTTCTACTTTACCAAAAGGATACAACAGATTTCCATTCAATTCCAGGACATCCTAGTGAGCTTCGACGTTGTATCTCTTTTCACGAAAGTACCCATCTCTGATACAATTAATATTATCAAATCCTTCGAAAACTTCCCCTCGGATCACATACCTTTCAAAGAACACTGTTTCAGTAATACTTTCTTCTTTTCCAATAACCAATTCGATGAACAAACCTCAGCAGTAGCAATGGGATTCCGAATCTCACCTGTGGTAGCCAAAATCTTTATGGAACATCTAGAAACTAAAATTTTCAACTAATCCAAGCTTAAGCCGGAATGTTGGAGCCCTTACGTTGACAACACTTTCGTTATCCGAGGACATCGACTAAATGAACTACACAAGTTTCCCGACTTCATCAATTGATTACACCCTAATATGCAGTTCACCATGGAAATTGAAAGAAACGGAAATTTGCATTTTTCGAAAGTACTAGTTTAAGAAAAAACCTGATGACACATTAGGACATGAAGTTTAAAGAAAATCCACCCATACAAACTACATGCCTCCTGCTACCACCACCCATCTCAAAATGAATCGGTCATCAACTTTCTTGTATATAGAGATGTCTCCATAATACATACAAATAACTGACAAAAAGAAAAATGCAAAACGTTAAACAAAACCTAATACAGAACGATTACACAAACAAACAAATTGATGAGGCCATGAGAAAATACACTTTAAACAACAAATTAACACAGCCTACTAAAGAGAGAGAAAAACAACCACCATCCTACCCTACATCCAAATAAATACGACAACATTTGAACAACCCTAGTGATAAGAATGCATCTTCCAGTGATATGGAAGTATATAAAATTTCTTGCTCTTGTGACAAAGTCTATATTGAAGAAAACGGGAGGGCGGTAAGCCAACTTATAAAGTAACATGAAAGTAAAGTCTGGCTGAAACATTTCAAGCAATCAGCGCTAGCTGAGCATCATATCGAAACAGGACATAGCATTTCATTTGAAAAAACGACCGTCATCGCACAAACATACTATATTTTTCCAAGAATACATGAAGGAGCAATTAAAATTTTGGAACACCCCAATAACATCAATAGGGATAATGGATAGAAGACCAATCTGATTAGATTCGAGTCAAGATATTATGACTATAAGTTTTCCTAGGAGAATGATACTTTTTGTTGACAGGAGACAGGAATGGTATATCCCCAAAGGAGAAAATAGACCCTCCAGAACTATTTTGTACTAGATTTGAAATGAAAATGAAATATAAAAACTTCGATTATGATTAAGAATCGGCTGAGAGAACTTTTAAAGGAAAATTATCATTCAGATCTGGAAGGAGGAACTCTCCAAAAGAATCATAATTTTGATTTGGAACGGGAAATTTTCGACAAGAATTATAATTCTGACTGGGAAAAGTCAATTTTGCGAAAGAATTACAATTGTTATTTGGAACGGGGAATTTTCGAGATGAATTAGGAACTTCATTTATTAAAGGAAACTTTTGAAAAGAATGAAGATGTTGAGTTGATTCAGGCAATCTCCAAAAGAATTACATTTTGATCAGACCTTCACCTGGATAGAAAAACAAGTATAATGAAGTATAATTCTCACTTGGAACAGTCGATTTTCAAGAATTATCATAATTTTGAGTGGGAACAGGACATTTTTTAAAGCAATAAAATGTAATTTGGAATTGTGTCAGAGAATTGACGAAGAACATTTATAATCCCGATCTAGAAAAAGTAATTTTGCACAAACATTTTTCAAACGCGTCGTTTGGTCGAGTTTGGAAACTCACTTTTGACGCTTGGAAGTCGAAATTATGTGATTTATCGGATACAAAAGTAATTAGCACCATACTTGCGAGCGGCAACGCCTCAAGTAGTAGTGACCTTCTTTGGTCAGCCATGTCCGTGAATTGAATGTGTCAGACATCCCGACAATAAAATTTGTCAAGAAATCAAATTTTCAAAAGACATGTATGATTTCAGCCTTTTTTCAACCCTGTGAAGCGGGGCTAAAGTTCTACTTTTTAGGAGTAAAACGTGACTTCATTCGCAAATGATGAAACATTATACATCTGTGAGATTAGTCAAATGTCTGAATTTGATAAATTGTTCAAATTTTCTGAAATTTCTAAAATTTTCTAAAATTTTCTGAAATCTCTAAAATTTTCTAAAATTTTTAAAATGTTCAAAATTTTTTAAGTATTCAAGTAATATGTAAACAATTTTCTAAATTTTAAATTATCAAAATTTCTAAGATTGATCAAACTTCAAATTTCTACCCTTATTAAATTTATAAAATGATCAAAATTTCTTCAATTATTAACATTTCTAAAAATTTCCAAATGTCTAAAATTGTCAAAATTTTTTTAATTATAAAAATTTCTCAAATATGTAAAATTGTCATGATATTTTAAATTATTATTATGTAAAATTAGGAAAATTTTAAAAATTATAAAAATTTATCAACTGTTTAAACTTTCTAAAATTATTACAATTTCTTAAACTCTAAAAACTTCTCAAATTTTCAAATTGATGAAATTCCAAAATTTTTTTAAATACCTAAAATAACAAAAAATTTTAAATATCTAAATTTTCAGAAATATCTGAATTATCAAACTTTCTAAAATGTTCCAAATCTTTCGAATTATAAAATTTTTCCAAATTTATAAAATTGTCAAAATTTATAAAATTATGAAAACATCTCAAATTTTCCAAATCTATAATATCAACAAACCTTCTGAAATTCCTAAAATTTCGAAAATGTCTAAAATATGTAAAAAATTATAGATGTTGAAAATTATTATTATGTAAAGTTATATAAAGTAAACTTACAAAAATGTGTAAACTGTTCAAACTTTCTAAAATTATAAAAACGCCTCAAATTCATAAAATTACAAGAATTACAAAAATTTTTTTGAATATCTAAAATTCCAGGAATTTCTAAAATGTTCCAAATGTTTTGAATTATAAAAATTTCTCAAATTTTCCAAATTTATGAAATTGTCAAAATTTATAAAATTATTAAAACCTCACTCCAAATCTATAAAAGTTACAAAACTTCTGAAATTCCTAATATTTCGAAAATGCATAAAATTGTCAAAATGTTAAAAATTATTAGTATGTAAAATTATGAGAATTTATAAACTTATAAACATTTCTAAACTGTTCGAACTTTCTAAAATTATAAGAACGTCCCAAATCTTCAAAATTGATAAAATTCTAAAAATTTTGTAGATATCTGCAATTTCAGAAATTTGTGAAAATATCAAAATTTCTTAAATTACAGAAATTTCTAAAATGTTGAACATTTAAAAAAAATGTTTAATCATTTTTAACTATCATAGTCCCTGAAATTTCCAAAATGTTCAACATTTCTAAAAATATTAAATTTTTTTAAGGTTTTCGATAATTTTCAAAGTTTGCACATTTTTAAAATTTCTGAAAGTTCTCATTAATTTTTATTCTATTTGATAAAGTTGAAACATTTCAGAAATTGAAAAAATTTTGATAATTTAGAAAATTTTGATAATTATAGAAATCCTTAACATTTGATAGAATTCAGAAATAACAGAAATTTTAACAAGTTTATAAATTTTTAAACATTAGATTTTCAGAAAATTTGGAAAATTGTAGAAAATTTTAACATTTCAGAATTTTTGAAATTTCTTAAAATAATTTTAGAAATTTTCAACATGATAGACATTATTGCAATTTTAAAAATATACGGAAATTTAGATAATCCAAATTATTTTTTTAATTTTTGGAAATTTTCAGTACATGTGTAATGTTATGTCATTTGTGTACAAAGTCACTTTTTACTCCTGGGAAGTAGAATTTTGGCCCCGCTTCACAAAAATAAAAAAGGTCTGAAATCGTACATGTCTTCTAAGAATTTGAACTTTCTTTAAATTTTCTATTCAGGATGTTTGCCTCATAATATTCTTTTTAAGGGTATGGCTGACTAAAGCATGTCTCTACTACTTGGGAAAAATAGGATATCCAAAGTTCTATCGAGAAAATATACTTGCGATATTTTTTCTTTGTTATTGGCACTTAACGTTGATTTGCTGCTGCGAATCTGGATTATTGCAAATATCAACGATTTTTTCAGTGATTTTGTTTATTAATTATTTCAATTTTCTCGGTGATTACTTTCAATATCAAATGGTACACTTGCACTAAGGAAATAAAACCACAGAGAAAAATTTTTTATTCAATCAAGAAAATATTGTAACGAATACGGACGAGACAATATTTTCATGATTCAAGAAAATTAGTCTTGTCTCAAAAAATTGTATCTAAATGAAGGAAATCAAGTTTCTTCAATCTAGCACATTTCCTTGAGACAACAAATACTTTCTTATATCAAGAAAATATTGAGTCGTCCGTATTCGTAACAATATTTTCTTGATTCAATATAATCCTTTTTCGTGTATTCTTGGATTCAAAGAAAATTTCTTTGGATCAAAAAATAATATTACTTATGTTAGCTTTGCAGGTGTAGAAAAGTTTCATTCAAAGAAATTTCCTTTGTTTGTGAGCTTCAGTACATAAAAACGTTCTCATTTCTATAGCCTTCTTTTGATTATTATTCAAACATTTAAACATAATATAAAAATATATAATATGCTTTTATGTTATAACATAGATTGAATCCATTTTATTTAAATCAGTGAATAAGCAAAAAATTATGAACACTCGAAGGATGATGACGCATTGAGAGACGCTGAGGAGAATGAAAAATGGGTTTCATTTTGATTTTTAGATTAAAATTCTAACGGATGAAGTTTCTTCTCTCTGATTAAAAATGTGTCTTTCGAAAAGGAGAACAGTAGAGGGGGTGGGAAGGAGTGGGACAAGCATGAAGGTATTGATGCCTGAAAAGAGGGACAAAAGGACAGTAGAATGGGTGAAGGGGATGTTGGGTGTGATGGAGAAAAAGAGAAGAAAGGAGGAAGAGGAATAGAGAAAGAAAGATTGTAAATACGAGAGGAAGCAGATATAAGGATTCTGTAAATGTTGTAAATAGTAGATAAGTATTAGGTATTAGCCGCCGAAGCAGAGCTTGGCAATGAGAGGCAAAGCGTGAAAGTAGGGACATGCTTGCGAGATTTTAAGAAAATTATTTTAAAAAAGCAAGTGTGAGCAAGTCAATTTTTTAAGGCCAACAGGCCGAAAAATGAACGCTTATCTGTCTACTTGAAATTATAGATATATTATTATATTTACCTATAGAATGCAGGACAACTGTCAGGGCCAGGACCAGAGCGTCAGAGACACCCATTTTTCAAATAAAAGAAAAACTGATAATTGTATTGATAAACAGCTTCTTAGCAGAGGAACAATGGTAACTATTCTGTTTCTTCTTTGAAGTATATATAGTTGTCTCATTGTACATCAGGCTTGCCCAGATAGGGGGAATTCCATCAATTTGTCCTTCTAAGGTATTGATTTTTTCTAATTGCGTTCTTAGGAAAAAAATTTTACAATGGGTTTAATATTTTACCCTGATTACAGTTGCGAAACTGCGCGAATAGCACTTTCAGATGCAGATTACCGATTTGTTTATTTATGGATGAAGATTACGATTTTACTGCGACATACCATCAATTTCGTAAATGAAAATTTCTGAATGAGTAATTTTATTTTGTGATAAAATTTGTCCAGCATTTTATTTAAAAAGGTTCATTTCAACTCTTGAAGGTTTCGAAACAGGTCGAGTGTCCTGTTCCAGAAAAAATGCTAGACTCTAATTTTTTCAATCAAAAAGGACTCTTAAGATCCCCGGAAAAATTTCCAACGATTTTTTATTTAGAAAAATTAATTTTCAGAGAAAATTGAAGAAGATTTCAAAGATCAGGGGAATGAAATTTCCGAAAAGTTTCCGGAGAATTACCTTTTCTCTAAAAATTTCTAAGGGGCAGGACCCAGCACCAAATGTACAGAGAACGGCTTTTGAAAATGTCAAGCTAAAAATTTGGACTGTAATTTAGAAAATGAAAATCTATAATTCCAAAGAAAATTATCAGAAAAATGGACAGTTTTTACTCAGACAATTGCTGAACTTCAACATTACATTTATTTTAATAGAAAATTTCTTCCGTCGTTGAAATATGATCCTTCTTAAAAATTTTGGTTTAGATTTGGTAATATGCTTAATATTTTGTAGATTCGATTCATTGAAATAAAATTTTCGTACTCATGAACTTGATAGATTCACGATCCCGTATATAGAGGATGTTTGTGGGTTGTTTCAACATCCTTTAAACATTCAAGCGAGAAAATCGACATTTCCTAACAATAAAAATGACAGGAGATCTTTTTATTATATCATTATGGTTGGAAATGACTTCAAAATATATATGTGGAAAACAACCCCTAGCAGGGATGTTTTATTGAATTTTTTCAAGGGCTGTCTTAACATTTCCTATTCATTCAAACGAGAAAATCGACATTTCCTAAGAAGCAAAATCATGAAAGATTTTGTTATTATACTACTGAAGTTGGAAATCCCTTAAAAATAAATGTAAGAAACTTCCCCTACCAGAAAAATTCGTCAAATGTATAGTAAGGGTTGTTTTAACATTCCTCAAAGATTCAGGCAAGGAAGCGAACATTGCTCAACCACCAAAATCAAGGGAATTTTTTATGATATTTTTGGGGTCAGAAATCACTTTACAAGCAATGTCAAACCGAAAAATTCTGTTTACTCAAAACCCAGATGTGTTTTCGACCACTATTTGTTAGATAATGAAGATGACGATTTCTTGTGAGCTAATATAGTTCTAAATTGTTCGACGAAACTTGAAACATTTTTGCGGTTAGCATCTATTTCTTCAGTTTTGACCTTTGATTAATGCATAAAACAGGTATGCTAACAGTAGCTACTTTAAGAAATCAAAAATTTTTTTTGATCAGATGCCGAACAAGTGGTATTATTCCACCACATGAATCGTTATCCTGACTTTCCTTTTCCAGGATTTTCCTGATTTTTTTCTTTAAATTTTGATTGAAGTAATATTGTCAAGTGACAAATTTAGAATTCATAGTAATTTATTTATCGAGATAGCCACACTGAAATAAATCAAACTAAATTGGTGATCATTATTTTCATAATCTTGGCATTTATGAATTATTGAAACGCATATTTGTGTTATTGTGTTTTCTTTTTGTACCCGGAACTTGTGAAAATGTTTTGTTGTTAAAGGTGACGTAATATGGTCGATGATCAGGTAACTAATCCCACTGAAAAATTTCGTAATGTTGCCTCCATATTGTTTGAATGAAGCTGAAAATGACAAACATCCGTGTTCGCTTTGGCCATTGTGTAACACTATACTATCCCCCCATCCTTCAAAAGTTTTACGTAATAATTTAAAATCCCCTAACATGAGAAATTTGGCAAGAAGTTTCTATGAAAAGTTTGCTTTTTTAAGGAAACCTTTGAAATAATTTCAACGAATTTTTCGGATAAGGGATGTTCCTTATATCCATTTTAAAGTTACTTTGAATTCAAAAAGTATAATGAAAAATTTTCTATCAATCGAAAAATCTTCCGTGATTTTGGTTTTCAGGAAATCTAGATTTTCTTGATTGACCCTTAGAGGGATGTTGAAACAACCCCTAAAATAATGTTCACCACTTATTATCGCAGGATATGTTTTCCACGTTTATTGTGAAATGATTTTCGACCCCAATAGTATATCCAAAGAACTCTCAAGATTTTATTTTATGAGAGAATGTCCATTTTCTTGCTAAAATATTTTAGGGATTTTGAAGCAACCCTTAAAATAAATTAAAGGGTTTCCTTGCTAGAATGAAAATTGAAAAAGATCACAAAACATTTTTTATTATTCCCTGCGAATTTACAAAAAAAGTGTAAAGGTTCTTGAAGCAAAATTTCAAAATTTTGCCATAATAAATAATTTTCGGAAAAATGGGAGCAAGATTAAGAGATATTCCGAAGTTTTGAAACGATTCAAAAATAATAAAATCTTGTAAAAATGTTAGAAAACTTTTTAAGGTTTCACGAAAATGAAAAAAGAGTTCAGGTTCCTAGGAAAAATTGGAATGATTATTTATTTCGAAAAGTAAATTTTAAGAGATTATTTAAAAAGATTTTAAAATATTTCAAAAGATTTCTGATATCGGCCTAGAAGAATCTGGAAGATTTTAAGAAATTTTTTTTAATTTTACAGGTTTTAAAAAACATCAGAAAAATTTTGAATAATATTTAAGGGTTAGAAGGTTTAGAAAATCTGAGAAGATTAAAAAAAGAATTTTCTTAATATTCGTGTTAAATTTTGAGTGATTTTTCATTTCGACCCTTTTTGTCTTGAAGTGACTTACTAATGAATTAAATTCAGCAAAAATAATTGTTCAAACAAATTATTATTGTAGTAGTTAATGTTTTTAAACCAAAAAGACGAATTTTCTACAAAACAGTTGAATATTCAAGCCAAAAGGATGAATTTTCAAAAATAAAATTACTTTACAACCAAATAGTTGAACTTATTACCAAAAATAATAATTTGCAACGAAAAACTTAATTTTCAACCAAATAGTTAAATTCTCTACCAAAATATTTTGAATTTCTAAAAAAAAAAAAAATTGAAACAAAGTAGTTAAATTTTCAACCAAAAAATATTAATTTTCAACTGAAATTATGAATCTACAGCCAAACAACTGAATTTTCAACAAAAAAGTTCAACTTTCAATCTTTTAATTAAATTTTCAACTAGAAAAGACCAAAAAAGTTGAATTTTTAACAAAAATATTGATTTCAAACAAAATAGCTGAATCTTCAACCAAATCAGAATAATTTTCTACCAAAATATGTAGTCGAATTTTCAACAACAAAAAAATGAGATTTTTTTACCAAAAAAGATCAATTTTGAAATGAAAAAGCCATATTTTGAACAAAGAAAGAAAAAAATGTCCTATAAATTGTTGAATTTCCAAACCAAAAAGACGGATTTCAAATAAAGAATAATGATATAATTTAGGTGACAAATTTGATTAGTTGAAATGTTATTTTAGCTTCTACCATTTTTCAAAAAAGGTATTTTTTTTAAATTTAATCTTAAAACAAAAATTGATTACAAATTTATTAACCTTTTTTTAATGCTCAATCCTTGTTTAATCATCTGGTTTCGTGCATCGTTTTTCCAAAAATTTGATTTTTTTTTACAATCAATGTTATTTCTACTTTTAATTCAATGTCATTCAATTGCAATACAGAAAAACATGTTTTACGCACATTTTTAAAAAATTCTGAATTAGTCATTGTTCTTATCTAGTTTCGATTTTATAAAAAATGCAACATTTTATTTTTCATTAGAAGTTTAATTTTTCTCTTCTGCAACACGTCTATTTTTTATTCTCTAGCAAATCTAAGATCAAAGCTTAAAATAACTGAAATAATTTAAATAATCATAATTATTATATTAACTTATTAATAATATATATTATATGAAATATTATTATAATTTTCATTATAGTAACTAGAATTATCGAATAAATTGAACTGCGTAATTAGAAATAACGACAAGAAAACTAAGCGATAAGAAATAATCCCACCTTTGTTTTCTAAAAATACTATATGTTTTCTAAAATGTGGTATTTATTCAACGAATATGAATTACCTTGTATCAAGATGATACGAAGCAAACGGTTTCCACATTGATCATTTTGAATAGAATAAATGAATGATCAAATATAAAATAATATAACAAGCGAAAAGCATATTTGATAAATGAAAGCATTTTATTCAATTTATTTTTCATCGATGATTTAAAAGATGCTTAATCGCTAGAATTCGGGAATTTTATCATCCGAAAATTGTCCACTATCAAATATTTTATTTTCGGAATTTTCTATTCTCGGGAATTTTCAAATTCTGTAATATTATATAGCAAAAAAGCAGTTTTGGGTACTGTTTCAAAATTTTTCACAAGTTTCTCCTTACGCGATTTTTGAAAATAATCGACATTTTGTTTTGAATATTGTGCAATCTTCTCTCAAATCAAACAATTTTTTAATCTTTTTGAATCTTATAAACCTTCGTAATATCTTTCAAAATAATTCAAAGTTTTCTTATTTCGTTTTTTCAAAATTAAGATATCCTTAGTTTTCTGCCAACAATTTCATTTCTCTCATCTGAAAAATTTAGAAATAAATATTATCATGGAATAAAAATACTTATTCCGAAATTCTCATTTACAAAATTGATGGCACAGAAAATTCATAATTTGCATTCATGTTCAAATAAAGCGGAAAACAGCATCTAAATGTGATATTGACGCAGTTTCGAAAACGCAATCAAGGTAAAAGCTTTTATCCAGGAAATCATTTTTTCTCCTAGAAAGGGAATAATAAAAAATAAATATCTGTGAAGGGCAAAATTGTGACTGTTATGTACGAAATGACGACTATATATACTCCAATGATGCATCAGAATAGTTATCATTGTTGCACTGTTAACAAGTTGTTCATCAATATAATCATCAGTTTTTCTTTCATTCGAGAAATGAGGGTCTCTGACACTCTGGTGCTGGCCCTGACAGTTGTCCTGAATTCCATTGGTGAATATAATCATATAATATATCCATAATTTAAAGTATTCTTTCCAGGTTCCCTGCAAATGGTAATTCAAAAACGAAAATAAAAGAGAAGGAACAAAAAAAGGCAACCTCATCTCCATTCTTCTTTTTTCTCCACTTTACATTTATTTTTTGAATATGACAGTAAAAAAAACGGAATGTCTACCAACGCTTTGGTGTTTATTCAAGACCCTTTTATTAAATAAAATTAAGAAAATAAAAAATTAGTTGAATAGGACTGGTTGCTCGCAGTTTCTCGATTCATGATTATTCATCGAAAAAAACTTTCTAAAGAGAGGGAAAATGAAGAGAATGAAGAGAACGAGAGAATTTATAAAAGTGAAAGGAAAGATGATGGAGTAAAATGGAAATAGAAAAAAATGGGAAAGTAAGATTAAGGCTTCCTTCTTTTCTTTGTCTCCATTTTCATATTTGATCCTTCAATTTTCCCTTCTCTCTCTAATCTCTTTTCTTATATCCTCTCCACCTCTTCCTTTCTGAAACCTTCTGGTAGTCACTCCATCGTGCTCTCATCATCCCCTATATTCTATAATCTCCCCACCAACATCACCTTATCTATTTCGCCACTTCTGTGCATATCCTTCTCACCCCTCAACCATTTCCACTAGATAAACCTACAGATTTCTAAAGAAATCAGCAAATCAAGCTTTCTTCGATCGTCTTTTTATATTCAGAAATATGAGAAAAAATAAAGTTTTCTATTTTTTTCGGTCTTACGATCCATTTAGAATGAAAAAATGTTTAAAAAAAGAATTTCAGTCAAAATTTCTTTTTATTAACGTTTCGGCCTCAACTGTGGGCCTTCTTCAGAAACAGAAAATCTGTTATAAAAGTTGAATTAATTAATACTAATGAAGGTATATACAAAAGAATATAAAAATAAATTAGTTGTACCTTAATGGATAATCGGAGTCAGTATTTTTTTAAAACATTGTTTGTGAAATCAGAGCATTCTGCAGTTTTTTTAAAAACATTGTGAAGTTTAAAAAAAAAATATTGGGATAAAGTTCCAGGAAACTTTCCCAAATGTTCAAAAAGTTTCACATTTTATAAATTAAAATTGCTGTGAAACAGCTGACAATCTGATGTGACGTGTACAAACAAATGAATGAGTATAAGACCCGAGAAAGTTTAGTGACAGGTGGTCAAAATCAATTCCAAATGAAAAGCGCGCCAAATGTGATGGGGAATTCAATTTAATGGATGATGCTATTATAATATTGATTTATGGTAACGCATTTTTTAATCTTTCTGATAACCCTTGTACATAAGGCAATGAAACGAGCAAATCAGTTTGTCTATAATTTTCAAACCATTTTTTTTTTTTTTATCTTTGACTGAGCTATTGTAAATTTCATGTACTCTTTCTTTAGTAACACTTTCAATTAAAGGCAGTGGATAATTATTTTGTTGTAAAGTAATTTTTAATTGGTCTAAGTTTTCTTTTCTAAAATTGATGTCACTTAATTTGATACATCTATCTATTAAACCTTTAATTACTCCAATTTTTTGACTGAATTGATGGTGAGAATGGTAATTCAAATCTTGGCCTGACCATGACGGTTTTTAAACCAATTTGTAATTAAATTTCCATTATTGGTTTTTTTAATAGACAGATCTAAAAAGCTTAGAGTATTATTATTTTCTATTTCCAAAGTAAATTGTAGAGATTCTTCTATACTATTGAATGTGTTAATAAGTTCTTGGATTTTATCTGTAGGAAAAATATTAAAAATATCATCCACATAACGCTTAAAGAGAAGTGGTTTAAAGCTCAATTTAGATGAGGCTCTTTTTTCAACATCTTCCAAAACAAGATTGGATGCAATAGGTGATAAAGGTGAACCCATCGGGCAAACAGAAATTTGCTTATAAAATCTGTTATTAAATGAAAAAACAATATTGTCGAAAACAGTTTTGACAGCTGTTAAAATCTCTGAGTTTGATATTTCAGTTAAATTTTTAAATAATTGTAGTTTTTCTTCTATAACGTCCAAAACTAAATCCAACGGAATGTTATCGAACATAGATATAACGTCTAGTGAGACGAGTGAATGTGTATTAGGTACATTAAAATTATTAATTGTTTCTTTAAAACTCCAACTATCTCTTATAAAAGAATCAGTTTTCCGGATATAGGCTTTAGTAGATTGGATAAGAATTTTGATGAATTGTAAGTCGGAGAACCAATAGTAGAGACGATTAATCTCCATTTTAATTCTGGTTTGTGAACCTTGGGAAGGGCGTGTGCTTTTGCTGAAACACAACCATGGTTTTTTAATTTATAAGCTAAATTTTCATTTATGTATCTTTTTCTTTCCCATCTAGAAATTAGAAATAAAAAAAAATAGAAATAGTTTATATAGGTGAAACTGGTCGTCGGTTAAAAAATAGAATATCCGAACATAAAAGGGATTGTAGAATTGTTAACTTAAATACAGGCCTTTCACAACATTCTTGGAACTCTGATCATTATTTCGAATTTGATTTTAAAAATATTAAAATTCTTGCTAAAGAAAAAAACTCTTATAAAAGAAAAATTCTAGAATCAATTTTCATAAATGAATATATATAAAAGTTTCTATTAATTTAAAAACTGAAATTCTAACTATAAATCAATATTACAATAGCATCATCCATTAAATTGAATTCCTCATCACATTTGGCGCGCTTTTCATTTGGAATTGATTTTATCCTTCTATCACTACAACTTTCTCAGGTCTTATACTCATTCATTTGTTTGTACACGTCACATCAGATTGTCAGCTGTTTCACAGCAATTTTAATTTATAAAATGTGAAACTTTTTGAACATTTGGGAAAGTTTCCTGGAACTTTATCCCAATACTTGAAAAAAAAAAACTTTACAATGTTTTTGAAAAAACTGCAGAATGCTCTGATTTCACAAAAAATGTTTTAAAAAAATACTGACTCCGATTATCCATTGAGGTACAACTAAATTATTTTTATATTTTTTTGTATATACCTTCATTAGTATTAATTAATTTAACTTTTATAACAGATGTTCTGTTTCTGAAGAAGGCCCACAGTTGAGGCCCAAACGTTAATAAAAAGAAATTTTGACTGAAATTATTTTTTTGAACATTTTTTTATTCTAAATGGATCGTAAGACCGAAAAAAATAGAAAACTTTGTTTTCTCTCATATTTCTGAATATTTTCACTAGACTTATCCTCTTACCTACTCTTTTACACTTCCAATCATCATAATTTTCACTATTCATACCCCATATACCTGCCCTATGTTATGAAACTTTTTTATGGCCCGCTTCCTTTTATTTCTTCTTCTCGCAGTAGATTCATTAGGCGGAATAAAAAGTATAATTTAGAAGATTTCAATTTGAAGTCAAATACGTGCAGCAAAAACAGACGTATCTGAAGCTTCACACATCCGAATCATAGTCAAGTACAACGAAAAGAATGACTGATTGAAAATTGACTTTTTCCCCTTCATTGGATATTTCTGTCAATTATCAAATGATCAACACTGTAACATTATTCAATATTTAATGAGCTATACTTTCATAGATCTTTTAATGACGCCTGGATGTGAGAAAGTTTTACCCTTTTTTCATGAATTTAAGTTCTTAATTTACTTGTATCGTGTTCTCCTTTCATGAAATTACTTCATGAGTATTAGGATCGTTCGACAATTGACTGTGTCCTAATCAGGAAATTGGTGTCGAGTATGCACGTCTTTACCAATCGTTTGAGGACGATAAACCTGAAACGAATTAATCTGTTAGCCACAACGATATAAAAAGGAACTTTATCCGTAATTTTAGGTTGCCAATTCACATTAAAATGAACTTCACTCTTTTCTAATTTTATCCCTTTAATTTTAAAATGGTTCTCAGTTATAAGTTCTCTTGAAATGTAATTTTCCTCATATCCAGTGTCCAAAATCGCTCTTACTTCAAATGTTCTCATTATTAAAATTTTTCTATAAAAAAGATCATAATCATCAGAAAGATTGTGAGGTCATATAAGCGAAGTCCGAATTGCGCACGTTTCCTCGATTTGTTTGGTATTGCACTTTTAAGATGTATTTTTTTCTTCTTCTTAATTTGTTAATTTTAGGAGTCCTCATGATTCGCTCAAGCTAAGTAATAGAATTCTATAAATTTTCCCCTCCCTCTAGAAGGACTGAGTATTAATTTTTTTTTTTACTCTGTTAAATGAGACGCCATTCCATGCAAACTTGGTGCCATGTTTATCCTTCAGAATGTTGTCTCGTTTTCCTATCCGATTTTAATAATTGTTAAAATACGGGTTTTATTCCACTCTTGTTAGTGGTAAATCCAAATTGACGCTTGTCAATTTCTACCTTTGAGAACCATGATTATTTGCTTCTCCCTCGAACAATTCACTGCCAAATTAACTCAATTAATTTCAAGTGGCCATACTGGCATTCTTAAGCTCCCGTATGGGAACGGGTTGAAAAAGAATGAAC